>VXAV01011469.1:4653-35526 GCA_013399715.1 Alectura lathami
TGCCCTGCTGCCGGCGGGCAGGGCTGGGGCTGGGGGGGGGACGGCGGTGGTCGGCACCTGCGGGGGCTGCCGTCGCTTTAGAGCTTCCTCCCATTAAAGCTTCCTTCCATCAAAGCTTCCATTTGCCGGCGGCACCGCCGCGAGGAGCGGCCCCATCTGCGGCCAGAGGCTCGGGGGTCTGCGTGGGGCGCGTTGCCGAGCTGCCCTGCGCGGATGTCGCGGGCGCGTGGAGCAGAATTTGCAACCAGGAATCGCTGATCCCTTCTGGCAAGCATTGAGTGCCCTCTGACATCCATCCAGTGAAGGTTTTTGTTAACCTTTTTAGCCAATATCTCAGATTTGGAATGTTTAAGGCGTTTCCTTTCGCAGCTCAGGGTTTTTTGATTTTTTTTTTTTTCTGCATGTTTTTCAAGATGGTCAATCAAAACTGCTCAGTTTACAGGATGCTTTTGAGAAAAGCAGCATTAAAATGCCATTTTCTCTAGAAGTGATAAATAATCTCACCCATTTACACTTTGTTCCATCTTGATACGCAAGATGCTTGTGTTTTTTTTTTTTTTTCCCCAACATGTGCAGCTAAGGAGGAAAGCAAGGTGCTGGCTGACTTACCTGTAGCACGTGGAGGTTTTTCCTGGGAGGTAATTCACTGGTGAAAGCCCTGGATTCTCTCATTCTTGCTCTGCATAGAATAATGGTGCTTGGAGGATGGTGCTGGCTGTGGCACGCTTCTCTGTCACACCCCAGCTGCTGAGTGCCCATGGAGATGAAGGCTCGTGGTCAAGCCTTTGGAATGAAGGTGGAGGTGGGGTTTGCTCTTTGAGACCAGCTCTTGTGCAGTGGTGCACAGGTTGGTTGCTTGGGACTGTCCCCAAAAAGGCTTGTGTGCAACAGGAGAGGCTCTTAGGACAGTGAAGTCTTGAACACAGAGCTTAAAATGAAAGAGCTGATGCCCTCCGTTCACTCCAGCGTCGTGGGTCCGTCATCTTGAGCAGCAAGGTGGCCAGACGGTGACCCCTGAGCAACCTGGAGTAAATCAGATCTGCTGGTTCTGATGGGTGAAAGCAGGAGGCCTGTCTGTCCTGCTTCCAGGCCTTTCGCTGAGGGCTGCTCCTCTGTGAGGGCTGGCTGTTCAGCCCTGCTCTCGCTGCTCGTCAGCAGCTTCCAGGTGAGCTTGTTGCAAAGGTCCTGGCTGGCACAGCGGTGAGAGGCAGGGAGATGTGGTCTCTGCCTGGGAGAGCTGCTCCCAGAGGGGCAGGTGGCACTGCAGATCAGACAGGGACGTTTATCCTTCATTAGCTGGGGTGAGGGTGGAGGTGGCAGGACCTCGGGGAGCTCCCCTGGGGAGGAGATGGTGCAGTGCCTGCAGGTGGCAAGTGCCCTGCTTGTTGAGTCTGTGAACTTGGAGTGCGGGCTTGGCTCTGCACACACAAGGCAATGCCATGGGCTTTGTCTCTTCCTCCCTCGTCACTGACCCTTTTAAAGCACGGCTTCAAGTATTTACAGGTCAGGCTCTTCCTCTGGGCTTCCTCACCCCTCGTAGTTTCCTCTTGTGGTCTCGGACAGCCTTGCTGCCCTCTGCTTCCAGCCTGTTCCTTCCCAGGGCCCTTCACACAGACTGCTTAATAAATGGGCGGATTTCTAACTGTCCTGAACGAGCAGCGCTGCAGCTTTCTCTCATTTTCCTTCCTGAAAGCTGTGGGGAACCGAAGTCAGTGCTCTGTTGCCCAGGAGAGGACCCCTCCCTCCTCCCATCCTCCAGGATGAAAATGAGGGGGATGTGACACTGCTGCCGCCTTCGTGCCAAGCCTTTGGTGTGCCCTGTCGGGGACACTTAGCACACGCTGCGAGGTGGGTGTCACAACCTCCCTTTGCTGCCCCTCTGCCTCGTGTCAGAGCACCCTGTGCTTCCTCATGCCTCTTGCATCCCTGTCCTCTCCCGTTTGGGATGTGGCCAGCCCCACATGGGAGCAGGCAGAGGTCGGGTACCTCCCTGCATGCTCGCTGGGGCACAGCTGAGCAGCTCCTGCTGTGTAGTAACAGGGAGTGGAGCAAATTGCTCCTTGATGGCATTTAAACGCTCATTTGGACGTGAGGCTCGAGGTGGTGTCTCTGCCAATTCTGGTGACAGCCTGTGCCCACCAGCACGGGAGCACCAAAGTGTCCAGCAGCACGGCTGCGACCTCTCTGCTTGGGTGGGTGCCTGGGTGCCCTGTGTCCAGGCTTCTAGACGCACCCCTTGGGGTCTGCGGAGCCTTGGAAATCGTGGAGCAGTGTCTGAGGGGAGGTGCTGGGAGCGGCCATTCCCTCTGTGCTGCATCACTGCTGCTTGGCTCCCAAGCGGTCTTTGCAGACAGCCTCAGGGTGTGGTGGGTACGGCAGAGTTGTGGCCCTTTAGGCAACCTTTTGTGTTTTTTTTTTTTTTTTTTTTTTTTTTTTTTTTTTNGTTTTTGTTTTTGAAGATGGGCACAGCTCTGCCTTGAGGGGTTGAATGAACCTCAGTCTCATCTTGCAGCAGGATGGCTCTCCTCCATCTGCGAGCTGGAGCTTTGGTTTACTCTGAGATCGGCTGGTTGTAGGTTGCTTTTTTAAAAAAAATTTTAAGTGCCTGTGGAAATCAGGCAGTTCACGCTGGAGGCTGGAAGATGGTATCTGTGCCTCCAGGCTCGAGTGGATTTCCTCTGCAAGTCTAATGAGCCTGAGAGCCACCCCTTGGGCTGCTCAGCATGTGCGGGGCTCCGGGCAACCCCAGCAGTCCGTAGGCAGAGCTGCTGCATGGAGCTCTGGTGTTCGTGGAGGAGCTTCAGCCTTTAGGGGAGGCTGATCAGACCCCTCCCATCCGTGGCTTTGGATCCGTGCGCAGCTCGGAGCCGCCCTCAGCGCTGGAAGCGGGGCTCTCTGCGCCCCCTGTGAGCGTCTCACCTCGTGGCTGCCCACCAGCTCCTGTCCCAGGCTGTCTGCCTGGCAGTGCCTGCTTGAATTTCAGATGGATTTCATCAGTGCATGAAGCCAGCTGCTGCAACATGAAGTTCCTTGAGGTGCTGGTAAATGGCTCGCGTGTAAGGAAGCCTCTTCTGTGATCCCTGATTGTGGTCCAGCTCAGCACCATGCGTGTTTGTGCTGGCCTGAAGATCCGTTTTTCTGACATTGGCTCGTCTTGCATTGCAGAGAAGTGTTTGGGATGCACTTCTGAAACTGGAGAAGCAGGGGGGTGTTCAGGGCGGCGAAGCTCTTTCCCGCATGAGGAACGTTTCGCCTCGTGTCTGACCCAAGCTTGGCTGAGATCCTGGGTGTGCTGGCACGGCCGTGCCGTGAAGGTGTGCGGGGTGTGGTCTGCAAGCAGCTCTGTCCCTTCTTTCTCTCCAGTGCCCCTTAACGGAGCCACATCTGGCCAGCTGTTCTCATTGCCAGCTGAGCTGAGGGCAGAGCACATCTGGCAAGGAGAAGGTGTCAGGCGGCGAACAAAGTGGTGGGGAAGCGATTCCCGTGCTTCCCTTGTTGTGGGGAGCCCGGCGGGCTGCACCTGGAGGCAGTAGGTGTTGCTGTTGGGTGCAGCAAGGAGCAGACGCAGTCCAGCTCCGCGCGCTCTGTGTGGTTTTGCAGCCTGCTTTGCGTGGGTTTTGCCTTTTCCCTGCCTCGGTGCTGGCTGAGTTACCTTGCCAGCCCCTCCCTTCTCTCCAGGCTGGAGAGGAACAGAGCTGTGAATGCTGTTTAATGTGGAAGCGCTTCTTAATGCTTAATCTCCCAAATATGTCAGCGCTTTTATTGCGCCTAATTAGAGGGTTTATTGTCATGGCTGTCTGAGGGCCCTGCTCAGCTCGGGAGCATGTTTCCTCAGTTATTCTTGCTCATGTACCTCCCTCACAGAGGGGTTTTTGGACCCCTCCCTGGGTTTGTGTGCTCTACCAGCATCCCAGAGCCGCTTGGTGCTTGTTTCGAGCTCCTAAATCCTGTGCTGTGGTCGTAGCAGTGTTTTCTGCTCAGACAAAAAGCACCTTGCTGGTGCTCGTTGCCAGACAGTTTGGAGGGGCCTGGGTGGAGTACTGGGAAGGTGTCAGCAGGAGGGAGCTGGGTGGGGCTCAAGGTGTGGCCAGAGCTGTTCAAACGCCCTGTCTCTAGTCAAAAAGCAGCATGAGTGCAATGCCTTTGTGCTGGTGATTCAGAGCGAGCCACTGACCTTACGGAGCATGAATGGATCCCTCGTAACCTGAGCCCAGGAGCAACATTATTTTAAGTAAGAAGCAAGGCTCTGCAGCAGGCTGTCCTTCATACATATCGCATGTGTGACAGCAGAGCTGCATTTAGAGCTGGAGGGGATAAAACACTGGGCTCCAGCTGACCGCTCTGAGGGTGGAGTGCGCATGGATTCTGATGTCTAAACTTGCTCAAATGGATTTAATAATAATAACAATAATAATGAAACTGCTTTCAGTTTTAATGAATACTGTTGTGTAGAGCATTTCGGGGGAGCAGTTTTTCCTGCTGTTCTGCCCTAACATGACAGTGGAGATGCAGGTGTAGAGCAAATGCTCGATGAAGATCCTGTTGCTTGCATCCTTTAGCCTGAAAGACAGCCAGGAAGCACACCGACTTCAGCCTCTTTGCTGGGAGCCACACCTGCCTCGGGACCCCTTGCAGCTGGGAGCTCTGCAGGCTCTGCTCCCTGCAGCAGTGCTCCCCAGAGAGCTCTCCTGGCTTGGCTGCTTCCCCAGCACAGGCTTTCTGTGGCTGCAAGAGCGATGCCAGCCGTGGTGGCGTGGCAGGAGCTGGAGCAGATGGTGCTGCTGTCATCGTTTTAATTTCTAGGCATGTGTTGAAACAGCTCAAAATAACTAAAGAAACGAAGACCCAGCTTTAGGAGATCACTGGAATGTTTTCCTTGCCCTGAGGAAATCTCCTGCAGCCTCAGTGTCCACAGCACCTTCCTGGCTCCGTCCCATCCGCGCTGAGTAGGATCACCCACCCTGGTAGGCTAGAGCTGGGGCACGGAGCATCTTTTATATTTAATATCTTCATTACTGTGGCAGCAGTGAATGTTCAGAGAACGTAGGCTGTTCTGTCAGGGTGCAGCAAATGTTGTCAGCACTGTGAAATCAAAGAGAAGTGGCTGAGATCAAAGGCGGCAACAAGCACGCACCTCGTGCCGCGACAGCACCGTTAGGGGCCTGCTGGGGCTCGCTGCTGGCCTCCCCTGCTCTCCCCCTTGGCAGCTTGTGGCCCGTGGCACTAATGCCACACAGCTTCTGCCTGTGAGGTGTGCACGTGTGTTGCCATTGTGCCTGGGGGGCGAGGCAACCCAGCTCCAGATCCCTTTACAGGTGCGAGATGTTTCCTTCTTGTCGTGTTCTGAGGCTTCTGGTTGCACCTTGATCCCCTCTGCTCTGTGTCGGCCTCGTCTGAGCCCAGCGCCAAACGCAGTGGCATCGTCTGCTTGGCGCGTGGCGAGGCACAGGGAGGGAGCTGCTGTGCAGGCTCCTGGCTCTGGGGCCAGCTGCACCATGCAGGATGCGGCCCTTCCAGGGCCTGCCGGTGTCCCAGAGGGCTCTGGCTCTGTGCACTGCAGCAATGGTGGAAGGCAGCTGCTTTCTTCTGCAGCAGAGAAAGAAAGGGAGGTGGCTGAGTGCTGCAGGGAGGATCCTGCCTTCCCTCCTTGCTGTGGATTCTGCGTCTTTTTTGCACTTAAATGCAGAACATTTAACATAAGCTCTTTGATGCAGAGCGTGCTGACCCGGGGCTGCTGCTCCATCCTGTGTTCGCCCCAGGCTCCAGACGTTTCTCTGAGCCTGTGGCTCTGGCGCAGCAAATGGATGCTGTTGTATGTGTGCTGCTACAGAGGAACCAAAGGAGCAGCGCCGTGCTTCTCCGGCCGGCGGGCTCTGCTGGGTCCTACAGCACGCGGCCGCACCGCAGAGTGGTAAAATGGAGACAGTGGAGAGGAGGAGAGCAGGGCTGCTTGGATAGCATCGCTGTTCTAGAAACACCTTGGGACTGGGGGTGTTCATCAGCTCTTGGATCGACCGACTGCAGTTTGGGAGCTCTGTCTGCAGCCCGGGAGCGGTGTGAGCTGCTCGGTGCCCTCTCGGACCGGCTTCATGCAGGGCAGCGGGAGCGACCCTCGGTCTGCCTGCCCTGGCACCTGCTGGAGCGTGAAATGGGGCCGGTCAGTTTGGTGTTGAGCTCGTGTTAAGGAAGAAAATTGCGATAAGCATGAGAAGCTGCTGGCGACGCTGACAGTCCTGCTTGTGGAAGATTGCAAGCACCCCCCAGCAGATGAGCCCCGCCAGGCTGCTTTTGCCACTGGCTGCGGTGTGAAAGGGATCTCTGACTGCTTGTCACAGGTCGGTGGGTGCATGGAGGGCTGTTCTCTTTCTTCAGGCAACTCAGCCCCTCAGAAAAACAGTTTCCTCCTCCCCCGGTGTGATTTGCCAGCTGAGGCAAAGGAGCCTTTTGGTGGGGCTGTGCCACTGGCTGCCCTCACGCACCAGCGCTCCAGCAGCGTTTTCAGGACCTTTCTCTCCCATTCTCCCTCTCCTCACCCAGGCACACTCTAACGTTACTTCTGCTCCACAGCGAGAAAACAACCTGCTAAGAGCACGCCGACCTGGGCACTGTGTTGTTGTAGCACTGGGGTATCAGAGCATGTGGCAGCACGCACGAGAACGGAGCAGTGACCCAATACCCGCTGGTCTGATGTCCGTGTTGGCAGCTCCCTGTGCACCTGAGCTCACAGGGAGGGAGGGTCCCTGTGCTGCTGTGCCCTGTGCAGCCACCCAGCCGCACCTCGGCATGCTGCAGGGCAGGGGAAATAGCAGGCTGCCACCGTTCTTTGTGAAGTGGATGCTGATGGGTGCCGGTCTGTGAGCCCGCCCGAAGCCTGCAGCGGCGCAGAAGATGCTCTGATTTCCAGCAGGTCGGGCTGAGCCTGGGATGGGAAGAGTCAAAGAGAATTAGCTGGTAAATAAGATCTTCTGCCTTCTCTTTGATCCGCTCTGTGTGTTCAACTGCTTAAAGGCTTCCCAAGAAAGCAGGATTTTAGGGGAGGAAGAATTTATCTGCCCACGGACCATCTCATAGCTCTGAAATGCGCGATGGCAAGATACTCAACAGGGGGCTGGGAAGAAATCCGAAGGTAGCCTGGTAAATCCCTGCTAAAGAGGCTTCCCTTCCTCCTCTTCACGAAGAGCTGAGCAGATAGGACAGGCTCTAAAACTGCTGCTGCTTCCTTTCTTGCTGCTGTGTAAGCCCCTCTGATCAGAGCTTTAATCTAGCTCAAGTTGGTGGACTTGGAGCCGGCCCGAGCTGTGCGTCATGGTGCAGGATGGGGAGCACTTCCCTGCGCTGCCCCCAGGCTCCTCCTCTAAGCACACAGGGAAGGGGGTGTGCTTCCACCCCATCAGTCCAGCCACAGAAAAACCCAAACAGAAAGGTCGGGAGGGGTGCAGGATCTGGGAAGGAAGGCAGTGATAGTGGCGGGCTGGCACCGAGGCGCTTCAGGAGAGGCAGTTGATGCAGGGTGTGGGCTTCATATCCCTACACTGCAAAACACACATGGTGCCCAAGTGATTCCCAGCAAGCTTCTGTTCCTGGAAGGGGCTGTGCTTTTGGGATCCTTTAATTTGGGCAGATAAAAGCACTGCCCACCTCCCAAGGCTGGCTCCTCTTGCCGCTCAGGCTGGGGCCAGAGCTGTGCCCGGATAATCTGCCCTCCTAACAGCCACCCTGCCTGGAGGCAGCTGCCCACCCAGCCCTAAGCTGATTTGGGATGGCAAATTCTGTTAGTTTAATTCTCAGCAGCGCTGAGGAACTTGCCAGCACGTGAGTATCCCCTGGCTTTTCTCTAGCAGCAAGCGTGCCCTGGAGACCTCTGCCAGCTGGTGAGGGCTCGCAGTGCTCTCGCTGGAGAAAGGCTGGATTTGTAAGGGATATTTACTGACTCTTCGCTGAGCTCCCGTGTCTTGAAACCCAACTTTTCTATTCCCTTCTGATGCTGGTTGTAAAGACTCGTGGCATCTGCTTGCTTAGGGTTTGTTTGCCCTTAGTGCTATCGCCCTGCCCTTTCCCCATCTCCTTTCGAGAGCTGCTGCTGTGGGAGGTGTTCGTTGCCTGCCCCCACTGACCTCGGGTCCCTCGCGACTGTGCACGAAGCTGGGGTGGCCGCCCCTATGGCCCCGTGCCTCTGAGCTGCTCTGCAGCGAGCCCCGGCCCATCTCACGGCCGAGTGCCAGGAGTCCTGCCCCAGGGAAAGGCGTCCCAGGTCTCCCAGGGCACACTGAAAGTGTAACATGGAAAAAGGTGAACAACAATGAAGAAAAACGCATTTCTGAAGCTATTTTTCTGCAGCAATCTCCTGCTCCTCCAAGAGACGCTCGTCTGTCTTTGAACCTGAAGGAAGTTTCCTGGCTTCTCGACGAGATAACTTACAGCTCCCTGTAATTCCTCAGCTCGTGTCCTATTAGCAGTGCTTGCAGACAGTGAGCTCCCCGTCCGTATTCCTTCATCTGTCAGCTTCTTGGAAAAACAGTGCTTGGGAGAGTACACAAAGGAGATGAAAGGAAGTTGCTTATGAATTATGAAGAGCCTTTCAGGCTGATGTCATTTCACGGGGCTGTCACTCCATTTTAATTGAGTAATTCAGATGGAATCATGCTTTTTTAAAAACCCTGTTTGTGTTTGATCACCTTTCAGAGGTAACACTTTGTTGGCTCACGTTTGTTGAATTTTCATTTTCAAGTAACACGAGTGGGCGTTTGCCGCCCTCCCAGATTAAATAATGGAGCAGGAAGCGCTGCTGCTGCCCAGCACAAGGAGCAGCAGCTGGGAGGCTGCCTCTGCTCCTGCCTGGGAGCCTGCTGCTCCCCTGGGCATCCTGTGCCTGCCGTGGGAGCAGGAGCTGCTCGGCTGGACCAGAGGACGAGTGCCTGAGCGTGCAGACACGGCCTGTGTCTCTCCAAGCGTTGCGCTCCCCGTTTGCAGAAATGTCTGCTCCCTGTTTTCCTGCCAACATGTGGCGAGTATCGCCCCCCCGCCCCCAGCCACGAGCAGATCTGTTGGTTCATGGTTTATTTTGGGATTGGAGCGCCTGGAAATGGAACCAGCGGGACCCAGCCTCGTGATCCCGGGAGCTGCGATGCCAGAGGAGCTGCAGATGGAGGCTGCGTGCTGGGGTCAGTCCCGCGGCCGTGCAGAACCGGCCCGGTGAGCGGGGTGCTGCTCCTTCTGGGATGGCCCTGGGGCAGCGCTAAGCCCCTGGCACCGGAAGGGCTGTGGGGCTGCGGCTTGGTGCCCCTTGGTGACAGTGCTGCTGATGTCATCTGGCACAGCTGTGCGCTCCCCGGCATCTGCTTTCTTCCCCCTCCGCCACCAGGCCACTCTCAGTAGGGTACGTTGTTTTCAGCCCTATTTTATTTACCTTTCATTACAAGGAAGCTTTTCACCAAGGCATTAAGACTGTGGTCTGACGGGCTTAATTTTTCTCTTTTAATCCCAGTTTGCATGGGTCTTCCCCTCCCTCCTTCCCTCCCTGTGAGGCAGTACGTGGTAGGGCTCTCTTGGAGGAAGGATGCGGTTCTTGGGAGAGCAGTGATGTTGCTCTTGGTATCCTTGCCAAATTCCACGAGGAGTATTAGTCGTTTTCCTCTTTAAATGTCTTCTGGACTTTAAAAGCAGAGCTGCTGCATCGCCTGGGAGCGTGCCAGCCTCTTAGTACCGATGCAGACAGCGAAGCCGTTGCCTTTGGTGGCAGGAGATGGCCATGGCTAAACTCATTTCTCCGGGTAAAGTTGGGTTTAGGCTGGGGGACCTAACGGGGCTGCTCATCCCGAGCTGAGCCCACGCCCAGAAATCAGCAGGTTTCTCCCCTCTGTCAGTAAAGCCTTGCCCCCTGGCTGCAGGCCTGAGGAACGTGAGTTTTGGCGGAGCTGTTACCAACAGGACGGGGCTGTTGCTTTTTAGATAGCGTCTCCGCTGGGCAAGGATGGTGCTGCTGGGAACAGATAAGGCTCCTCGGAGGGCCTGCGCTCTATCTGCCGTGCAGAGGGTGCTGCCCACCTTTATCTGCGCAGCTCTCCTTGAGGTGGTTGCTCGTTACCCAACCATTGCTTCGAGGTGGGGCTGGTTTTACAGGTTTTTTGGAACAGTTTTTCCCTGTCGTGTTAGTTTTTCCCCAGGAGGGGTTTCTTCCTCTCCCACTTAAGAGAAACAGGATTATCATTTCAGATTTTTTCAGAATTCAAAGCAGATTCTCAAATGTGTAATTTTCAGACCATCTTTCCTTAAAAAGAAAAAGGCAAACCTAAACCAAGCAATTTTAATAAGGTTTAAATTCCATTTCATCATGAATTTATCATTGAGTGAAAGCCTGAAGCAGAGCTGAGGCTTTCCCACTAGAACAAGACGTGTTTAGCAGAGAAGCGTTTCCATTTTGCTTCTCGGTTCCAGCAGGACAGACCCGTCCCAAACCCGTGTGTGTTGCTGGAAGGTTCCGAGTCTGCTGTCAGGAGTGCTTTTAGCTGCACTGTACAGCAGGTGGGAAACAGAGAGGGAGAGAACGGCCTTCAGCATCCGTCAGGGAGGCATAAAATGTCTTCACAGAGGACGTTGGGTGGATACGGCTGTCTGATTACACGGCCTGTGGATTTCAAACTCTGCAGGGAGAGTGTTGCAGCTCGGAGATAATGGTCCTTGCCTGCCGGATGGCTTTGCGTGCCTGCCGTTTGTGTTTTCCTGCAGCACTCAGAGAGCCAGCGAGACCCACGGCTCCTCCGACCAACGCCCGAGCGTTTCCCTGTGCGGAGAACTGCGGTGCCAGCAGCAGCAGCAGCAGGGTGACAGCCAGCGCTGCGAGCAGGCGGCCCCGTGGCCTTTGCTGAATCATTGCTGGCCGCTGTTGTGCCAGGGTTGCACAGATGCTAAATGCTGTGCTTGGAGGGAAAAGGGGAAGGGCTTCGGCTGAGCGGAGCGCTGCCCACAGAACCAGCAAATGAGCCTGCGGCGAGGAGCACGAGCTCGCTGGCTGTCGAGCCAGGAGTCCTCTCTGGATGGTGTCCCAGGAAATTCTTGTCTGGAGGCAAGAAAGCACTAGATGTGTCCTTCCAGGGAGACTGGGAAAGACATTAATTGCTGTGCTCCAAAAAACAGGTGGAAGGAGAGAGGAAAGGAGGCAGAATAAGGAAAAAGTAAGACTCGTTCTCAAAGTTCCTTGGTGCGCTTATGTCAGATGGCTTTGTAGCTGTCACAGGCAGAAATTCAATTGCGTGGTCATCTTCCTAAGGCTTAAAAAAGCTGGGTAAGAGATCTGGTTACTGGCATTCGAGCTCCTCTTGCTTAGTTCCATATATCCAGTTAATTTATTGCCAGCAAACAAAACCTCGTCAGCTTGCTTCCTCGCTGCTGCTGCCCTGAGCCTCGCTGCTGGAGTCATTCACTCCTGGCGGCCGTGGCAAGCACTAATAGCTGGTTATTAATCACTGCCAGTGGCTGTAATTATATCAGCCATTAGGAAGTCAGCTGAAATCCATATCTGTCCAACCAGGGTGGGGAACAGGGAGAAACACGATGCCTGCTTCGCAGAAGCAGATAATGTTCGTTGGTGGGTTTGTTTCCTTCCGCAGAGGGATGCACTTTGGAGAGCCTGTTGAGACCCTGCTTTGGCATGGCCACACTTCCTTCCCACTGCCCTCTGCTCAGTGGCTGCGGGTAAAGCATGCTCCTGATGGAGCTGGGGGCACCAGCACTGGAGGCTGTGTTTCAGCACCCCGCAAGCAGCGCGTAGCTCAGGCTTCCCCAGTGGGATTTCGGGGCTCACCAGGGAAAGGAAACAAAGCAGATCCCTTCTTGCTGTGGCTGGAGAGACAGCCTGCAGGTGTTGGCTGGTCGCTTGGTGCTCCTGGAAGCTGACTGGTGAGCCAGGGTTGTCTCGTGGGGCAGTGTGGGAGCACACCAACCCAGCTCTGGGTGTGTTGTGCGGGTTTTGCCCATTGCTGACACCTGGTTGTCCTTGTTCCCTTCTTCAGGTAACTTTTGAGAGATGGCGGAGCAGCGTCAGGACGTTACCATGCTGGAGGACCATGCAGCTGGCCAGGAGAAGCACATCCCCTCAGGTGAGCACCTCCAGGAGCACATGGCCTACAGGACCTGCCCAGCCCCTGCTGAGAGGGGAGCAGGGCCGTGCAAGGGGCCCTGGGCATGGCCTGGAGGAGGTGGTGGTGTGTGTGTTGGGGGAAGGTTCCTGCACACCAGGCAGCGAGCAGTGGGTGGCGCACAAGGTGCTGTGATGTGCCTGGACGTAGGAGAATGCTGCTGTCTGATAGCATGGCCTGCAGGAGCACAAACCCCACAGCCTTGAAACCAGCAATGATCTTCCTGCTGCAGCTGGGCACACGCGCGTTTGTGCGCTCACTCCTCCGTTCATATTAAACCACAGTGCTGCTTTTATTTTGAGCCACAGCCCCAGCATGCCGCTTGCTGCCTGCTTTCCTCACCTGCACAGGGAGACAGGGGGAACTGAGCGCAGAGCTCTGGGAGTGGGAGTCATGTGGGAACCTTTTGCGCCACATTCCAGGCCTGCATTGCTCGAGAAGCCTTTCTGTTCTCATCCCACCACGCTCCACAGCTGAGCTTGGAAGCCCACACAACACCAGCAGAGATGGTGGGACTCACTGCTGGCTATGCTCCATGTAAACATCATCCTGATTTTCTTTTCTTGAAGTGCTCTGTACACGGCTCACTCCAGATAAAGGGGTTGTCTCTGTCCTGGAGAGAATCCATGGCATCCACTCATCACGGGTCGTGCGGTGCGTTTCAGGCTGGTAGCCTCTCTCAGCTCATAGCCTCGTCTTTGCGCATCACCAGTTCCCAGGGATCTCACTGTTCTTAGTTTGAATCTTCTTTTCCCAGTCATTTCCTCCCGTTCTCATTATATTATTTTATTTGCTCAGGCTCCTTGCAGAGAGGAGACCTGTGCTTCTCATTGTACTCTTCCAAAAGATGACTTTTGCATCCAAGCCTTCGCGTTGTACGTTACGCGCTACGCTGAGCCCTTCACAAACACACAGCTGCTGCTTTGCTGTGGCGAGGGTGAGCACATCCTGGAAGTGCTCAGCAGCCAGCTCGGGGAGGGAGGCTAACGGCTCCAGAAGTGGCAGAGGGGACAAGAGATGTTGTACGTCCCTTCTGCCTCTGTTGCTGAGATCTCCTTCCCTGCTTCTTGGCCATGCTGGATTGTTCCTAGCTGTCTGGTTCACTGCCTTTCTCGTTTGGCTTCTGCTTGTTCTTTTTTGGCGATGGCACCGGTGCTTTTGGTTGGCATTTTCACGCTTTGCTTGCTTCTCACTTCAGGTGCTTTATACTCTCCAGTTGCAGTTTCTGGCTGCTGTGGCTCTGGGCTGTTAGAAGGCAGGTAACACAAGCCACGACTCGCAGCCAGGGACCTGTTGTAAGCATGTGAATGTTTTCCAGGCTATCCCCTTCAGATACCAGTCGATGACGGATCGGATGAGCCTGTTTCTGAAACATCTGACGCTAAGAGCACCCCAACTACAGAAGGTGGGAGCTCTTTGCTTGCTGCTTTCAATCCGTGATGGATGGGGTCATGGTGAACCTGGCCGTGAGACTCGCCGTGCCACGTTCTCCTGGGGTTTCTCAGGAGGAGCGTTTGTGCTCTTGGACAAATGCTCTTCGTTAGTCTCACCACAAGTGAGGTTTGCCACTCTGCAGAATGGCAGGATTTGCTTTAAAGATGGAGAGTGGGTTGGAAGGCCTGTGACTGGGAGCGTGAAGCGTTGCCTACAGCTCAGTGAGTGCTTGCAGGTTGTTCCCTGAAGACTTTTACACAGCGACTGCAAGGTCCCGTTAGCTCAGCGCAGCCAGGAGTAATCCCGCGTTGTGTGCAGGGTCAGAGGTCCCCATCCGTGTGCGCCACCAAGACGCTGACAGCCCATCCTGCTCTTTGAGTTCCCTTTCAGAGCTATCTGTACCTCACAGCTCTCTGTTTGTCCCCTTCGTATTTATAAGTTCATCAGCACAGCATGGTTTGTGCTGGAGTGCTGAGATGGACAGAGTCTATACACAAAACGAAACGTTGAGCTGGTGTGAAGTTCCTGTGGGTGGGGCTCAGGGCATTTCTGTGCTGCTCCACAGTGAAAGCTGATTGCCGTGTTCTGGAATTCAGATGTAATTCAGGAGTAGTCTAGAGACTTGTTCCCTGTTTGAACTAACTGCACTGACTGTGTTCCTCTGGCTGCTTTAATCCCAAGTATCTGCCTCTTGGAGACTTCAGGTAAAGGCATTAGTTTGCAAAATTTATCGAAAACTAAACTGGACAGAGGCACTGGCCAGTTCCAGCCCTGTCCTGCTAGAGCTGTGGGCTGACAGCGATCGTGCGCAGAGCAGCTCTGTGGATGTGGCTCCAGAGATCAGTGCAGGAGGGAGCATTGTCCCTCGTTGCAGTTGTACTGGGGCTGTCGCAACAAGCAGACATCCCCCTGGCAAACGGAGCCAGCCACGTGCCTGTCCCAGAGCTGCCCAGAGCACGACACGGTCGCGGTGCACGGATGGTTGATGGCAGCACCTGACGGGTGCTGTTCCTTCTGCTCCAGACCTGTGCACGCCCCGTGCAGGCAGTGCTGCTGTGCACGCAGGTCAGGCACCAGAGGCTGTCCCTAGCTGTGTGTTTTCAGACAGTGTTTGTGGTAAAGCCTCCAGCTGGGGATGTGTGGTTTGCGTGGCAGAGGGGACAGCTCACCACGTCCCTGAGGGACTGGCCTTGCTGGGTCGTGCTCGGTTTGACTCCCTCCACAAGCACTGGCTCAAGGGAGGGAGATGGGTGCTTTTCTGAGCAAAATGGTCTTCAGGAACGTCCTGGCCTCCCTGGGGCTTTGATGCTCACTGGCTATGTGAAAGCTGCGTTGTTTTTCAGATGCCACAGCACCTTTAGTGGAGGAAGGAGACCAAGAGGATCAGGGTGGTGTCGAACAGCACGGGGAGATCCCAGAAGGAACAACAGGTGAGGGAGACTAAGGTGCAGTTTCATCTCTTGATACAGACAGAGCAGGCAGCTGGACTGCTCAGTGCTTGAAAACAGCCCTGCAGAGCCTTTCGCAGGCACGCTTCGCTCCTCACGCTTGCTTCTTTCTTCTCCATGTCCTGCAGCAGTAATTCCTAGCTTACAGCTGTCCTCTTGCCTTCCCCAGCCTGGGGGAAGCTCGCAGCCTGTTCTTCTGTCTCTCTGCCAGCTCTTCATCTAACAGTCTTTCTGTCTAGTGGCTCTGGTGACTTCGCCTCCTGTCTCCAGGCTGAGCGCTTCCTGCCGATTCTGGGCGTCTCTGCCTGCAGCCCCGCTGTGCTGCCGGGCGGGCCGGGCACCGCAGGGCCCCGCTGCTTGTCTCGCTGGCACTCTCGCTCAGCCCAGCCCACGCAGTTGTCTTGGAAGAGGCAAGTGAAAACCAGGCCACTGCAGCAGCTCTTGGGCTGCTGGCACGTTATAAGGATAACACAGAGGAAGCCCAGTGGCTAATTCAGGACGAGCGCTCTGTGGGGGCTCGTGGAGCTGGGCCTGGTATTGCAAGGAGGAGATGGGAGTCTTTCAGAGGCTGAGGGAGGAGGGAGTGACCTGCAGCAGAGCTGTGCGTACAGCAGGGCAGGAGCTCCTGGGAGAGCCTGTGGAAAACGAGCGCGTGGCCCCTGCGCTGCTGGGTTTTCCTGGAAATGTCAGGCAGTTTCCGAGAAAGGTGGTGGCAGAAATTGGCTTCTGCCAACAGCCGAACACAAGCCCACAACTCTACCCGTATTCCTGAAGCCTCAGAAGATTCGTGGCAGACAGACACAGGTTAGCTGGCATCAGTAGCCCAGGAAGGGCTCCCTACAGTAAGCCAAAGGCGTTGATAAACAGGGCTCAGGTAGGAGGCAGGCCCTCGTGTGAGCGCTGCCAGCAGTAAATGCTGGGTGGGGTAGGAGACGGGATACAAATTCCCAAGTTTCCCTGCTCCTCCACAGCCCGTTTGCTGCACATCTGCCCGAAGGAGCTCGTGATAACTCGCTGCCCGGGCTGTGTGGAACACTGCTCCAGCCTGGCGCAGCACGTGCTGGATCAGTGCACGAGGTCCAGCTGGTGTGGGTTCATTGCCTTTCTGCTACTGCCCTGCTCGTAGTGCAGCAGGGATGGGCATACTCAGCAGGGAGGTAAATAAGGTCTCCAGAAGCATGCTTAGACTTAATTCTCGTGTTTTTGATCGTGTTTTTCCCGTTCTTCCTCTGAACTGGGAGCAGCTGAAGAGGCGGGCGTAGGAGCCACCCCCAACCTGGAGGACCACGCTGCAGGAGATGCTGCTCAAGGTCAGTCAGACTTCTGTCGCTGGGGTCCTGTTGCTGCTGCTGGGGGCCTGGCAGCTTTCTTCCATCACACAGCTGCCTCGCACCATGAGCAGTTGCACAGTTCTCCCTGTTGCTGGCAGGAGGGTCCCACCCACTGAGCGTCCCAGCATACTCATCTCAGGGAGTGGTGGCTTTTCATGCGTCATCTTTCTCTCTCAGGTGGCTGAAGCCCTGATGCTTGTTTGTCCAGTGGCAAAACAGAGCATCCCTCAGGCTAGAAAAAGGGATGAACAGAGCCAGGATGGTGCCATCAGGCAGGAGGCAGTGCTCAGCACTGAGCAGGGGCAGGTTGGGCGTGTCACCCCTGAGAGGGGTGAATTCTTTGACTGCCATATCTGTGAGTTAAAACATGGTCTCAAACCTACTTGCTGATGGCCTGAGGTCAGTGTTGTGGGTGTTTTTTCTCATCCCAGTCTCCAGGAACATGACTGACAAAGCTGGGCACGGCGAGCGTTTACAGAGCAGTAACCGTGCCTCCACTCAGGCGGGCCGCGTCGTTACCCAGGGACCTCCTGGCTGTCTGCACAGCCTGTCTTGACTCAACTGAAAGCTTCAGGGTGGGATTCTTCCAAAGCACCCAATGCTAGCTTAATTCCGTGCCCAGCGGGGCAGACTCAGGTGCTCAACATCACTCTGACACAGCTGTCTTTCTGGCACTTGTCTGTCATAGCACTGATGTTGTGTGCTATTTAAAATGCCAATTAAAGCCCATTTTGTAAGGTAGTTTTCTGTTGAATTCTTCAAGCTGCTTGGGCAGCATCTTTGCCCCTCGTGGCTGCACTAGCACATCTACAAACATCCATGTCTTTCCAAGAAGTAAACAGGTCTTTGCCTTCTGAGCTCAGGGCAGAGCTGAGGTCTTTGTTTTCCGCACGAAGCACAGTTACTCACAGCCTGCTCCCTGCGTTTAAAATATTTGCCTGACTGTCTGACGGTTCTCAGGCTAGCAGCTCTTCTGTATTTAAAACAGTGATGCCACTTGAAATCAAGGTTGTTAGCAGGGGGGGATAATGTTCTCTCTGCTGTCTGCCTTTGCTGCTTTTTCTCACCAGAGTTTCAATGAGACCTTTCTGTATTGTCCTGGGGTCTTTCAGCTGTCAAATATGGGACATACAGCTAGCTGGAGCTCTGATGTGACCAATAGATGACATTTCTAGGTTCTTACATAAATCATTACATCTCTGAAAGGGGACTTTGAACAGTGCTTCTTCCTTTGAATGATGATGTGGCTTCTTTGATTTGGAGGAAAATGCGATAATCGATGCATGCACACCGTCGCGGATCTCTTGTTACTAGCTACCTTCATCTTTTGTGTTGTGGGATTTGAAAAAATGATCTTTGGAGTGAAGTCAGAGCGTGTTAAAATGCCTTTGGAGTCTCAGGTGGAGAAGCACCTTTCAATTCACTGGGTGCCATGCCAGCATTCTGCCAGCTCCCCACCTCGTGCTGCAATTTTGCCCGAGCGCTGCTGCCAGCCCCGCACTGTGGAAGCACAGAGATGAGCCAGGACGGCCTGCTGGCTGCTGCAGAAACACTCCTAACATCCCTGCAGTTCCAAAAGGAGCTTCCTGATCCATGTTTCAAACGCGACCTACCAATAGGTGTCAGTTTAAGATTTCTCTTGAACCACAGTTCGGGGGCTTTGTGTGGTAGTCTCACTTAACCACTGTGTTGGTTTAAAATGGGGAGAACATTGGTAAGAGGCCAGGTCAGCCTGGACTTCTAGTCTTGTTTTAATCTCTGTCACATAGCAAAGTAACAGGTAGACTCTCAGCACTGAAGTGCTCTAATCAAGGGTCTGTAATTTACTCCACCGGTACGCAGGGAGACGAAAGAAAATCTGCAGCTCGACAAGTTCAGGGCAGAGGTGCATGTTCTTACAGGGGCAGTGGGCTCAGAGCGGTTACCTCTGTTCAGGGTGGACTCTCCATTGCTCAGAGCATCTCTGCTCCAGCCAGAAGGGTTTCTAGCAGAACAGCTTCAGCCCCACCAGAACATATGGCTTAATGCAGCAATTGTTGGGTGCAGTTGTAATGCTCTGTGTCATGCATGAGATCAGCGAGTGAGCATAATTGTCTCTTTTACCCTAAAAAAAAAAAAAACAAAAAAACCTTAAGTTTTAAATATCACTCTTTGCACTCTGCCCAAATGGTGCAGCAGTGCTGGAACACCAGCTAGCCTGGGTGGGTACACAGTCCAGAATGGCTGTGGCTGTGCAGCTGGAGGCACATTTTGGCTTACGGCCCTCCCCGCGGGGTCAGTGCTCCTCTGGCTGTTAAGCATGGGGCAACACCAGAGGAGACAAGCTCGTTAGAACCAGAAATGGTCTGGAGGCAGATGAGAAGCTGGGCGTGTGCATGGCTTCTGAAAACCTCTCCAGCTAAAGCAGCTCACAGTGCAGTTGCTGGCCTTTATGGCACACCTGGGATACTTCAGCCCCCTCTGAAGCAGGGGCCAGGGAGCAGCTGGGTTTTCCCACCCGCGGTGGCTGCCCCTGTTTCCAGTTCCTCTTTAAAAAGCCACTGGTTGTGCGCTGAAATGGAGCAATGTGGGCTTGCTCTTATCCCCCGGGTTGATGTTAAAAATCCTTGGTGTCTCTGACTGCCTGTGTGACATGCCTGTGCTAATTGTTTGCCCATGCTTCGTACTCTGTGCCTTCGACTCCAGGGGAGCCAAGCTCTCCAAAGCTGCATCCTGGCCCTCAGCAGCCTGTGGGAGATGCAATAAAAAGAGAAAGCCAGCCCACAGAGCAGGTAGCTGGGGTCCTTCAGGAGCCTCCTCTGTCGCAAGAAATGAAGCCTGCAACTGCGGCTCCCACCAGGATCGAGGTCACGATCCCGATCCCCCTGGATATGTACCAGGACGCCAGACCTGAAGGCAGCGAGGAGCTGCAGGATCGTCGAGAAGGCGTTGGTGTGGATCCAGCGCTGGGAGCGGAGCTGGGTGGTGTGTGCAGCGAGGGGCTGGCAGGGGCAGGTGGCACAGGTGCCTCCCGTGTTACAGATGGGCCATCTCCTCCATATGCTGGAGCCCCAGTGAAAGAAGACGGCAGCAGACGGGAAAGAGATGAGGACCGTGATATTGATGAAACTGCTGAGCAGGGTTTGCTTTCCCTGGTGGGACAGCAGGTTCCTCCAGGACCTGAAGTGGGCTTCCGTGCAGCAGCAACGAAGGAAGCTCTTGAAGAATACGCCTTTGGAGAAGACAGGTCCAAAGATGTCCTCAGAGACATCCCGAGAGAGGCACTTGTTGAACGTGAAGTGCATAAAGCAGGAGAGGACCAAGAGGAGAGGAGACAGCCCTTGAAGGGGGAAGAATCATACACAGCTGTCGCCCCATCAGAGCCTCCTGAAACCATCTACCAGAGAGAGACCGAGACCGTGGCAGGAGAGGATTCTGGACCCTTGCTAGAAACAGCCAAACCGCCTGTTGGGTTCCAAGATGACCGGGAAGACCAGGATGCTGCTCTGGAAGAGGTGGTGCCAGACACAGGAGAACGCCGGACGCCCAAGAAGAAGCCCAGTTCCCACGCTGCAGACAAAGCAGTCAGTCGCGTTCCTCTCCTGAAAGGTGTGTGTGCACCCCGTGCCTGCCTGGAGCCCGCCTTGCCGGTGGCTTGCTCACGACCAGGCTGCCTGAAGCATCAGCTTACTGCCTCCTCTCCAATCCTGCTGCTTGGGAAATGGCCTGGACCTTGCTATGAACTGATCGACAAAGCGCCGCTGCTTCTCCTTCTCCCTCCTTCCCCTTTCAGTTGGGTCCTGGGTGTCCTGGTGGGTGTGCCCCACACCCTTACGCTTTGGTTTTGCGCCCCTTGCATGGTGCTGGCGTGTCCCCGGTCATGCTTTGTTCTCCTTTTTTATTTAAATTCCCTTGGATCTGGGGGGTGGGCTCCCCACCCTGCACCTTCCCAGAGAAGATGAATTCCAGAGGGACGTTGTGCTGGCATGTTGGAGGGGGCTGGCCCAGCGCACGCTGTAGCTTGTTTCAGCGGGACCCGTGCCACCTGGCTTGCACGTGTCCGCTGTCCCGTCCAATAACTCTTTGGATCAGCTTTCCTAAAGAGGAGGGAGGAGGAAGAACATAAGTGAGGTGGCAGGTCAGACCAGGGAAAAGGTCCCGCGTCGGTCCTGCTTCTTGAATGTCCGCTGCTGACTGCTGTCGGAGATGGGCTGCAGCTCGCTGGCCCCTGCCCTTTGCAGAGCGTGTCTGATGCTCTCACACAGAGTCCTGCTTCAATCCCGGCTCTGGGTGGCATGTCCCCGGTGCTCCAATGTGATGGCTGCATTTGGGGTGGTCTGCAGGAGCTGTGTGTGTGGAGGCTCCTGGGCGCAGCTAGCAACGTGTGTGTCTCTAGGCTGGGCATCCAGCAAGCCTCAGCCTTAACTGTCGTGGGTGAAGGGTTGAGTTCACCCCTCAAAGCGTGGGCATCCCTGCCAGCAGAGCAGCTCTTAGAGCTTTTCTTCCTCCGAGAGCTATCTTCCAATTTCCTGGGGGCCCGGGGATGTCACAGAGGAGCCTGCTCAGCGCAGAAGCGCAGATTTTGCAGCGAGTGGCAGTGCTGAGCTGCGGCAGTGGGACATGCAGCAAAACGCGATGTCTCTTGTCACCTCCAGCTGTCAGGGGTTGGCCTTGGGGAAGCTCTGCCTTTCACCCCAGTGCCGTGTCCCAAAAGCTGGCCTGGCTGCTTCCATTAACCTGGAAATCCTGCTCACCCCCTCTCTCTGGTTTGCGGCAGAGGGAAGCATGCTCTTCGCTGCGTGGAGTTCATGAAGAAATTGTTGATGGAGCTTTTCCCCTCGGAGCTAAAGCTCATAACACATTTCTCATTGTTCACTACCTGATAAGCCAGCAGAAGGCTTCGCACACGTGCTGCAGGGCGCCAGCATGGCTTGCTGTCACTGTCATCGGAACCTGAAGCCAGTCGTGGGCTGGGGGTGCGTGGCCCAGAGTCACCCAGTTTCTGATTCAACTAGAGGAATTTCTTTAATCAATTTTAACAGGCTTTTCCTTCAAAGACAGAGACTCTTTGTGGCTGTTCAGGTTTGCTGCACTCTGCGGCAGCTCTGGGAGTGCTGCTGGGGTGGGGTCAGGGTCATCAGCGCTGGATTAATGGCATCGTTCACGGGCTGGCCCACCAGGGCTAGCTTCCAAACACTGGGGCGAGTATCAGCAGCTTTTCCTCCCAGATTAGGGAAGAGTTAACTGAAGATTGAGAAAAGGGCCTTTGTTAGGAGTGCCTTAAAGGACAGCTTCTAATCTCCTTATTAGCAGTACCGCAGCCTGGTTTGCTTCTAGACTAATGGGACAAAACAGTGAAACACTGTGAGAGTCTCCATGTGCTTGATAAGAATCAAACAGGACAACAGCTGGACAGAGCCTGGCCCAGATCGAAGGCCCGCTGTCTGCTGGAGGAGCAGAACTCAGTGTGTCAGGAGAGATGGGGAGTAAAGATTGCAGGGGGTAGGAACTGCGGAGGTACCATGCTGCACGACAGGTGTGGAACACATCATGGGCCACCTGCTGCTGGTGGGTGTGGGGCATCCTTCCTTTTTACTCTGTATGTGTGATTGTTAGAACTGAGTAGGCGTTTCAGGCAGAGAGGCTCACATTTAGGTGCAGGAGGGCAGTTCTGTCCTAAACTGGACAAGTGCTGCTGGAGCAGAGTGCGGCTCTGTGCAGAGCGGTGTCACACCTTGTACGTGTCCGATGCCGCAGCGATGACCAGTGGCTGTGCTGTTGCCTGTGCTCAGGATAATCTGTTAACCCACAAGGAATGTGCTTGAGGTGTGGGCGACTTTCTGCAAGAGCTGGGTGGCTTTCTGACATTTCCAAACAGGAGCAGGAAGGTATAACACCAACCCAGCGCGCGTGTTGCTGCAGCACAGGCGTCGTCAGCTGTGCGGGGTCCACTGACCCGTCCCACGAAATGTAACCCTATGTCTTTCCGTTTGTCAGCTCGTATTGACAGCAAAGACAAGGAAGGGGCTGAAACTGAGGAAAAGAAACCGAAGGTAAGCAGAGAAATAAAACCAGAGGTGATGTCCACCCACCTGTGTGGGTTGTGCATGTCCCTAACTCCCTCTCCTGCTCTCCTGGCCTGCGGTTGTGCCCAAGGAAACCCCGCCATTATCTGCCATTCTTCAGTCTTTCTTTCAAGAGCATTTTTACTTTCATCTCCCCCTACCCTGGTTTGGACGGTGCAATCCGTGGTGATCTTTGAGGGCAAGAAGGCAGCTCAGACCTAAACCAAACCCGTGGATCACGGGGCTGTGTGGGGGGTTAGAGAAATCAATTTCTCAGCCCACGACCAGAAAGCAGCAGGGTGGCAGCAGCTGGGGCAAAACTGGTGCGAAAGCAAACCCCCAGCTGCTCTGGCGGGGATCGTGGGGCTGTGCTGCCAGGGACGGCAGCGCCTGTTTCACGCCCGCCCCAGCATTGCACCTTCCACTCCGATTCAATGCTGGCGATCCCCTTTTGTTCCCCTCCCATACTGATTTCTTTTTGTTCCCATTTTATTTTGTTTCCATGTTTAAGAGATCCTCACCTCCCACTGCCAGCCCCCCGGGCGATAGACCCTCCACCCTCCCCCATCGACACACCTCCTCTAGCACAGCCCCTTCGAAAACACCCTCCAGCCCTGCCTCCGCCTCTAAACGAGCCTCTTCTGTCACACCCCGACCTGCCAGTTCGGGAGCGCATGAAACAAAATCCAAGGTAAGGAAATGAGCTGCGAGAGAGGCGAAGCTGCTGTGGGAGCAGCTCGAGGCGTTCCTGGCAGGACTTGCTGGGCAGAAGCACTGTGTCCCCCTCAGGAGAGGAGGTGGGGCGTGCTTCCCTGTACGCCTGCTATCCCGACCTGCCTCCAGTTCGGGTGTTTGAAGCAGCTGGGCCAGTCTCATGGCGCGTTGGCACCTTGCTCTGTTAGAGTCCAGCTGTCTCACCTGCTGCAGGGGATTCCCTGGCCTCCCCGAGTCATTTCTGGGTCCCTTTGTGCTCTTTTGTACTCGTTTTGTAGTGCAGCCTCATGCTGCGTTTTGTGGGTGCGTTGGCTGTAAACAGCAGATGTATTTGTAATGTGCCAGAGCCAGATCTGCCAGGTGCTACATGGAGAATCGAAAATGCACGCGCGTCTGTGGCTTGTTGTGCAGTGCAGGAACTAGCTGAGGTTTCCCTCTGTGCTGCTCAGTCATCCACATACAGCTGGGGTGAGGGAGGGGGCAGAGGCTGCAGGGCTCGGGTACCAGGGGTTGTGCGGGCTCTGCCCTGCTGCCCTGCCGCCCTGGGAGCAGTCAGCTTTGAAGCTTTTGCTTTCATGTTTTCAGTGTTTCCACACAGACCAGCATCAGAAAACGGTCAGGAAGCGGGAGTGTTGGTTTGTAGAGCTGGGAGGGCCTTTCTGCGGGACCAGAAGAGAGCAAATAGCATGTTGCGATTGTGCTGCAGGTGGGAGCATACCACGGGGGAGGACGGAGGAAGCGCTGGTCTGTGCTTGGGGTCTGGCTCTGTCCTCCTGGATGCAGCCTCTGCCCTACAGTCGAACACGGAGTGATTTATCACCAGCACAGGATTTTAGCAGAACAAGGGAAACAAAGGACGAAATTCAGCGAGCAGACCAAGGCGCTGAACGCCCTTTTTAACCAGGCCTGAGCGTGCAGTGGGTAGCAGGGCTGAAGCTGAGAGCTCGGGTGGGAAGGCAGCACGGCCGCTCCGCCAGCCCACCGGTGCCCACGCAGCGGTGGCGGCAGGCGCTGCACTGGGAAGTGGGGCAGGAGCAGGCAACGCTGTGATCCCCACCCGTGTTCGGGGACGGCCAGGGTAGGAAGCCGGAGAGTCCGGCGTGCCTCCGGTCCGTGAAGGGTGACAGCCCGTCCCCGGGCACATCCCCCCCGCCTCAGCCTTTCCCACTTGCTTCCCCAGGGCCAAGAGATGAGAGGTGGCACCAAGGCGGCCACGCCACGCTCCGCAGCCGGGCAGGCCCAGAGGAACTCGGCCAATGCCACGCGCATCCCGGCGAAGACACCCACGGCCCCCAAGACGCCTCCCGGCTCCGGTAGGTGATGGCCAGAGCTGCTGCCTTCCCGTGGGGGGGGTCTCTGACTGAGGGCTCTGCCCTGGGGGGAAGCTCCCAGGCTCACCACCCCGAGGGGCAGGCTGGGGGGTGCTGGGCGCTGGCAGACGGAGGTCTGCGGGGCGGCTCGGAGCTGCTCGGCCGTGTCTCCTGGCTGGGGGTGGTCCCTGTGAGGCGAGTCTGGCTGGGTGCTGGTTGATCTGCTCTGTTCATGCACTTGCCAGTGTGTAGGAGAGGGCACTTGCTTTATCCCTCTGAGATTTCCTCCAATTTGGAAGATTTAGCCAGCTTCATTTTTTAATCCTTCTATTCCATTTCTCTCGACAATTTTTCACAAAGACCTGGGGCATGAGGATCAATTCTTCGATTGCAGGAATGGAGATTAGCCCATTATTCTCAGAAGAAAACCCCAGAAAGCATCAAGCGTTGTGAATTTCCATTAAAATGGTGCATTTCTGTGCATATATTTGTATATTTTCATATTTAACCAGAGCTGCATAAAACCTTAAATCAATTAAATTTCCAGCCTTTCGCTGTTTAAACATTTTTCTCATTCATTAAACAGGCAGAAAGGAGCAGAAGAAGCCACCTCCTGCAGCAGCCAAGTCTGAGAAAGGTGATGTTTAAGGATCTTTCCTTCTGTGTCTTTTTAGGTGGGGGGCAGTGCTGAGCTGCTCAGCGATCTGAGCTTTATCTAATTACATATAACAATTTTGTGAAAATGCTTCCAAATTTCTAAAAGTGGTTTTGTTTCAGTGGCCTTTGCCTGTCGTTTTCCACGCGTGCCGATGTCGCGCACGGGCGGGGAATCTTACCGGCGGTCCAGACAATAAAGATACAAGGGAACTGCTTTTAATCTCAGCTTTCACTTCAAAATGAAGTGCCTGTACCCCCCCCTCCCAGCGCTGGGGTCCGCAGTGGGGCAGCGGGTGGGCCGTGGGAGGAGCCCCACAAAGGCGGGGAGGGGAAGGGGGTCACTGTCCCGGAGCGCTCACCCTGTGCTCGCCTCCCCGTGTCTGCCAACTGCAGGTGAGCAGCCAAAGTCTGGAGACAGAAGCGGTTACAGCAGTCCCGGCTCCCCCGGGACTCCAGGCAGCCGTTCCCGCACTCCTTCTCTGCCCACCCCACCAGCCAGGGAGCCCAAGAAGGTGGCAGTGGTTCGCACGCCACCGAAATCTCCCGCCTCCGCCAAGAGCCGCATCCAGCCCTCGGCCGCGCCCATGCCCGATCTGAAAAACGTCAAGTCCAAAATTGGCTCAACCGAAAACCTGAAGCACCAGCCCGGAGGTGGCAAGGTAAACACGGGGGCTCGGCTTCCCCGGGGGCCTGTAGGGATGGCGGGTGCCCGTTGCTGCCTCTGGGAGGGCAGAGCCCTCCCTGGGGGCCAGAGGCACGGCCGTGGGCAGCTGATCTCTGGCCCGATTCTGGATCTGGAGGTTTTGGGGCTGGTCGGCCCACAGAGGGCTGCAGGGAGCGTGTGGCACGGCCTCTGTGGGTGGGAGGGCTGTGTACGGACTGGAGGCAGCGGAGTGGCGTTCCCCCCCACCCCGATGTCCCATTAGGGAGAGCGGGTTGTGACCTGCGGCCCTAAAGAGTCAGGGGTCAGGGCTGTGTTTCTGAATCCCGCTGTGTGATCTGGGGCTGCCTCCGTTTCTCTGCTGGCAAGAGGGTGGTGGCCTCCTGCAAGGCTCCCCAGCTTGGCGCTCGGGATAGGCAACCCACACCCTGGGGAACCGCAGCCTCTGACAGGGCAAAGAGCTTTGGGCCTGCCTCGGAACGTGGCCAGCGCGGGGGCTGGGGTCCTGCTGGGGTCCTGTTGTGCCGGTGCCAGCCCAGAGGTGATGCCAGTCCCGCTGGGACTGAGCTGGATCTGCTGTTGTTGCAAGAAGAGTTAGCGTTGAGGCTGATCGGAGGATCTGGGATCCAGTTCTGCTGGCGGGGTTTCAATCGCGTTCGGCAGCCAGGTGCAGCGTGGCACAGCCAGCGCTGGTGGCGGCGTTCCATTCCCGACCACCAAGTGCTTTCCACCCCCGGAGAGGCTGTTTCAGAGGGAGCAGCAGAGTGAACTCTGTGCTCCGAGCGCTCAGGGGCTCTGTTCGGTTTTGCAAACCCAGTGGAGAAGAGCGAGGAGCACAGATCTGGGGGAGGGGTGGTGCGAGCCCGCCCACCTCCAGCGCTCCAAGAGCAGCGGTGTGCTGTCGCTGTGCTGTGGCCGTGCCTCTGCGCTGCTCCACTGCACCCGTGTGGGCTGTGAGAATCCCCCTGCGAGCAGCTGGTTCCCCTGGCGCTCTGCGGCACAGTCGCGCTCCCGCCTCGTAGCCCCTGCCCTGCGGCTGCATCTGGGTGACTCCCCGGCT
The DNA here is from genome assembly GCA_013399715.1 of Alectura lathami. Classification (NCBI taxonomy): domain Eukaryota; kingdom Metazoa; phylum Chordata; class Aves; order Galliformes; family Megapodiidae; genus Alectura; species Alectura lathami. The sequence goes on from VXAV01011469.1 coordinate 31,447, forward strand.
CTGAGCGCGTGGCTCTGGCGTGGGGGGAGGCGTTGGGGTGGCTCCTTTTCCCCACGCCAGGCAGCAGCGTGCTCACCCACGTCTTCGCGTGTGTTTTCTGCCCCAGCCGGCGGCTGGTTTGCACTACGTCCTGAGGGGCTGCTCCTTCCCAGCGCTCCCGCACCGTCTGAGCACCCCTCTGGGTGCTGGCCCGCTGAGCACTGCTCTCGCTAAGCCCGGGCTGGCTGAGCTGCGCCCCGACCTGCGGGCGCATTGTTCTGAGCTTGAAAAGTGACACTGGAGGCTTGTGTCAGCCTCGTGCTCCTGATGCTGCAGAGCCATGGGACGGGGAGGAGCTCTCCCTGCAGCAGCAGGCTGGGGATGTGCTGAAGCACAGGGACAGGGTGCCTGCCCGGCCAGCTTTGGGATGCTGTCACCCAGAGGCGGTGTGCGGGGTGGGAGGTGATGCTGCTCTCCTGCGGGGTGCTGTGTCTCCTTCCCTCTCCTGAGGGCTGTGCTTCAGGCAGCCTTTCACCTGAGGGAGCAAAGGCCTTGCGTGCCCGCTGCTTGTTGCCTGCCTTTGGTTTAGGTCTCCAAGGCAGCGCGGTCTGTGCAGGGGAAGGAGCAGGGGCTGCCTTCGCCTGTGGAACAGCTGCTCCTGTGCATGGGGTCGCTCCAGCATAGCTGTCCTTATGATAAAGGGGCTAAGAAATCTGTGTTCCTGGCAGCAGTGCCCTTTGTAGCTGCACGGGGAGCTGGAGCCCCGTGCAGCGCCGAGCTTGGGCGGCCTCTCCCAGCCCGTGCTGGACACGGGGCTGCTGCCAGCTGCTCCCCCTTGCTCGAGCTGCTGAGCCCTGAGCCTGCGGTGCCTCTGGGCAGCAGAGACGGCTGGCACTGGCCGTGGCGCTGAGCGCCCTGGCTCCCTCAGCCCCGTCCCTCCTCCCAGCCCGCCCGGCTGCTGCGGCCCTGCAGGTGCCGCCTCTCAGAGCTGCGGTGCTTTCCCAGGGGTCCCCCCTTCTGTTCACCGAAAGCCGGCGGGGGTAGCTCACTTCTTGCCGGCATTCCTGGCATGGAGACCAGGAGTGCCTTGCTAGCCAGCCTCTAGCTACAGCTTGCCCACCTCCGTCTTTGGTTTGCAGCCCGTGAGCAGACAAACCCACGCAGCAAGCCAGAGGCTCTCCTTTGCTCTCGGCACTGGCAGGCAGGCTCCTGGTTTTAGTGATGTTTCGCACGGTCAAGCTGCAGATGGTCATGTTGTTTCTCACACTCTTTTCTGGCTACCAAAGGTGCAGATTGTTAATAAGAAGTTGGACTTTAGCAACGTTCAATCCAGGTGTGGCTCAAAGGATAATATCAAACACATCCCGGGAGGAGGCAGTGTGAGTACCTTCACACGTTGAATGCACTGTGCTGGTTCTATGATAAGTGGCATGTTGTGTACGCTGAACCGCCGATGCTATCTGCAGCGCCGCGCCGCCAGATAGCTATTGGTGACGTGCAATGACTCTTTTCTGGCTACCAAAGGTGCAGATTGTTAATAAGAAGTTGGACTTTAGCAACGTTCAATCCAGGTGTGGCTCAAAGGATAATATCAAACACATCCCGGGAGGAGGCAGTGTGAGTACCTTCACACTTGGAATGCTCTGTGGTAACCCTGACCAGTGGTGTCATGCTGTGTGCACTCAGCGGCCAATGCTATCTGCAGATAGCCATTGGTGCCGTGCTGTCATGTAACCCATTAACCCAGCAGACGTGGCCGGGCGAACCCTAACGAGTCCTGTCCGCCCCGTGCGCGGGCAGAGCTAACTGACCCCTGCAGGAGCCACGTCTGCGGCCAGCCATCCCGCTAACCCCCGGCTGTCAGCAGAGCTGGGAGGCTCGCTGCCCCGCTGCCTGCGGGACGGGTGCCCTCCGGCAGCTGCTGGTGCAGCACACGGGTAGATGGAAAAGCAAACGCAGTCCTCGTTGCCTGTCGTACCGCTAAAGCGCACCGCGCGCGCGAGCACGGGTTCCCGACCGTGCCCACCAGGCAAGTATGGTCCGCGTGCGCCCCAGGCTGCTCCTTGCTGTTGACTGTGTCTGGTGTGTGCTGGGCAGCGCCCGCGGAGGCTGAGCCTGCGGCAGAGCTGTGAGGACAGCCGTCCCCAGCCATCCCCAGACCTGCAGCCGCGGTGCCAGAAACCTGGGGAAGCTCCACAGAGCTCGGTGGATTGGCACCAGGCTCTCTGGGGGCAGGGCTGGGGCTCGCAAAAGATGACGGGCCGAGGACGGAGCATCACAGAGACCCCGGGCAGCGCGGCCCAGGGGCGGTGGCCACCTGAGGCAGCCGTCTGGTGCCCCCCCGATGCTCCCCGTGGGTTTTCCATGTGCTGCCTTTGATCTCTGCGGGCGCCCTCGCTGAGAAGCAGAGCGCTGCACGCAGAGGGCTCAGTGCACGTAAGCACGGGGACATCACTGGCTTTGCAACCTGGGCCTTAAATTTGATGTCGCTCCATGATGAAGGCTAGAGGAGCTGCTTGGCAGGGGCCAGGCCTCTGTGAAGCAGGTTCCCGGCTGTCCCTGCCGTTACTCACCCAGGTCTTGCACTGCCTGTTGCAGGAGGGCTGCTTGGTAGGCCAGCAGCTGGCGTCCATCCCATGTCACCTGTGCTGGTGACTCCTCCTTTTCCCCACTCTATGGGGAAAGCATTTCCAGCTGCAGCGGTGTCTTCATCCTCTGCCGGCAGTGACTGCCTGCCCCTGAGGGCACGGGGCCGCTGCGCTGCCGCCTGGGCTCGGTGCCTTCTGTTTGTGCCAGCGGGAGCTCCGACCGCGTGACGCTGGGCAAACGCTGGCCCTAAGCGCTGCTGGTGTCCAGGGAGGGCACCCCCAGGTCTCTGGCACTGATCTCCCAGGCAAGCAGCTCTGTGCCCCTTTTCCTTTCTTGCTGAGGCGGGGAGGACCCTGCTCTGCTCCCCAGGGTTCACTGAGTCCTGGCTGTAAAAAATTAAACGGAGCTGGCAGGAGAGCAGAAAGGGATTCAGTTACAGATCGCTTGCTCTGGGAATGGGAGGTCCTTCAGACCCGGGTCCCAGCAGCGCCCCAGGGGGCTCGTGGGCCCCTTGGGGTCACGCTGGGGTTAGGAGGCGCCAGCCCCGTCCCTCGGGGCGCTGCCCGCCTTCCGCCGCGTTCAGCTCTCCTCCTGCCCAGCGCACTGTGTGTGATCCTCCCCCCACCGTCTTCACGTCTGTCTCTGCAGTGTGCTCCCAGACCCCACGGTTGCCTTCCTCCCCTCTCTCTCCGTCCCCCCTCTCTGCCCAGCGTGCCTTCGGGTGCGTGTGAGCATCGGAGACCAGGCTGGCCCGCGGGCACGGTGCACGGGGCGGGCGGCACCGAGGCCGTGTCCCTGCCGGGGCCAGCCGTCAGCATCCCAGCCCTGCGCCTGCCTGCCCACGCCGACCGCTCTGGCGCGTGGCCTGGCCCAAGGCCCAGGGGCTCTGGGTTGCCCCCCACCTTCCCCTGGCTGCGTGGTGGAGGGCGGGGAGTGGGGCAGGTGGGCACGGGGCTCCCGAGGCAGCGCAGGGTGCTCCTGTGCCGCGGGGGAGACCCAAACCCTGGGGCCAAGCCGGTCTGGGGGCTGCTCGGGGGAGCCCCCTCCCCTGCAAGGAGATGCCAGAGCCTTCCTCAGCTCTGTGAGAGCTCGGCAGAGGCGCAGGGAGCAGCTCCCCTCGTGCTCCCAGGCCCAGAGCCAGCAGTGGGACCCCAGCGGGCGGTGCCGGTGGTTTCTCCGGCACAGGCACCCCGACTGCAGCGAGAGCCGCTTCCTGCCCAGCTGCCAGCCCAAACCCCGGGGCCCAGGGCAACTTCTGGGGCACAGGGGGTGTTTCCCCTCCTCTGTCCCCTGCTCCCGGTGTCCCCGCTGTGTGTGTGCTGTGGTTTGGCGCACCCGGTGGCCCCACTCCCCCCCACTGTCGCTGTACCCACTAACCCCCCCCCCCCGAGCAGCCTCCTGTTCCCCGTGTGCGTGCGTGCGTGTGTCCGTCCGTCCGTCCGTCCTGAGTGGGCGGCGCGCGGGGGGCTGCCCGCGGTGGTGAGCTGCCCACGGCGGGGGGCTGCCCACGCT
>VXAV01011469.1:47387-78821 GCA_013399715.1 Alectura lathami
TGAGTCGTCGATAAAGATGTTGAAGAGCACTGGTCCCAAGACGGACCCCTGGGGGACACCGCTCGTGACCGGCCTCCACCTGGACGTAGAGCCATCGACTACAGCCCTTTGGCTGCGACCCTCCAGCCAGTTCTTTATCCAGAGAACAGTCCACCCATCAAATCCACATCTCTCCAGTTTAGGGATAAGGAGATGGTGCGGGACCGTGTCAAAGGCCTTGCACAAGTCCAGGTAGACGACATCTGTCGCCCTCCCTTGGTCCACCGATGCCATCACTCCATCGCAGAAGGCCACCAGATTGGCCAGGCACAACCTGCCCTTGGTGACGCCGTGCTGGCTGTCTCGGATCACCTCCTCATCTCGCATGTGCCTTAGCATCTCCTCCAGCAGGATCCGCTCCATGATCTTCCCAGGCACAGATGTGAGGCTCACCGGCCTGTAGGTCCCCGGCTCTTCCTTTCACCCTTTCTTAAAAATGGGAGCGATGTTTCCCTTTTTCCAGTCACCAGGGACCTCGCCTGACAGCCATGACTTTCCAAATATGATGGAGAGCGGCTCGGCAACCGCATCAGCCAACTCCTTCAAGACCCTGGGATGCATCCCGTCCGGCCCCACGGGCTTGCAAACAGAAGCTGATGACACAACTGCAAACTGAGCTGTGAAAGAACCCCGAGCCCGGGGCGAAGGCCGGAGGCACGCACAGGGCTCTGGGCCTCCTGAGCACCCCACGTCCAGCTGCCAGGTGCCTTCCTGGAGTTCAGCCGAGTCGTGGGGAGTTTGGGTCGTGGCTCACTGGCGGCTTTGAGACACAGCTCCACAAACCCTGCCACCCTCTCTGGGAGGCTGAGCACGTCTCAGCGCACAGTGTGAGTCAAGCAACTGCTGAATCCCATGTGCAGTGGAAGCTGAGATCCCATCCCCAACCCCACTTACAGCCCAGCACGTGCAAAAAAGGCCCGAAGAGGACGACATCCCAGCGGGAGCACTGCTGCTGCATCAGCAGTGACACGCTGCCGGCGCTCAGCTCTTCCACTCCTTTTCCTGGCACCCCCAGACAACTTCAGAAACCAAAATCCGGACATGGAGCAAAGCCAGGAGCATTTACCAGCAGCTCCTGGACCCGTAATTGCAGCTGACTCTACTCTGCCCAGCCAGCCAACCCGGGAAGGCAGCAGACCCAAAGCCAGAGCAGAGAGCGGGCCAACCACCCCACCGCGAGCTGGACCGGCGGGCCCGGCCGGGCAAGGGGACCGCTGCGCCCTCGGCTCCAGATGCCTCAGGCACCCAGAAGCCGAGAGCCGAGCTCGGCAGCATCCCCAGCCCGGCGCTGGGTACTCACCGCGGCACTGGAGGCTCCCTGCGAGCCGGCGCTGGCGGGAGCAGAGCCCTCCGAGGAGGCGGACAGCTGCCGTGCGATGGGGCTGTGGGGCGCAGGGGGCGCAGCCGCCGACAGGTAGCTCGGGCCCCCGACGTCCGCGTGGTGCTTCAACACTGCACGGGGAGGGGAGGAGAGAACGGAGGGCGACGTTAGCACGAAAAGGTCAAGGTCGGGGCGGGGAGAGGGGAGAGAAAAGGACCATCTGCACTCTGCAAGAAAGAGAAGCGTCTTCTGAGCGCGGCCGCCAGCCGGCCAGGCCCTGCGGAGAGAAGCGGTTAGAGCACACGAGGCGCGGCGGCGGCGGTGACGAGGCCCAAAAGCAGTGCGTTCCCCCCTTCTCCGAGGCCGAAGGGGGAGAGAGGCTGGATGTGCAGCAAAGCCCAAGCTCCCCCCGAGAGACCTGGCCGTGGGAGCCTACCTTCACTCCTCTCAGATGAGCAGTCTCGCAATCGCTTTTTGTCATGGGCAGGAGGCTGGACAAGCGAGCGCTCTGGCGCTCTCTCGGCCTTGGACACGGCCGTAAAATCGTCTAAAGGCGGCCTGTGTGCCTTGTCTGCTTGGATTTTTTGATGTGAGCGCTCTGAGGAGGGGAACAGAGAAAGAGCTATGAAACGCCTGTTTTCACCTCTCTTTCTGTTGGCACAGGAGGCTCAGGCAGAAGGCACCAGCTCCGTGAGTCCAGGCAGGCGGGGCTTGACGCCGGCACGGCGCCGGGCAGAAGAGCTGCCCGAGCACGGCCTCGGGCTGAGCAAGGAGGGGGCTCTACGAGCCGAGGCCACCCGAGCCTCACAGCCTGCACACACGTCACACCTTCTGCCCTGGCCTCGTCCCCCAGGGCTCAGTATCCTCCTCTCTCCTCCCAGATCGCACTGCTTTCGGGCAAACAGGAGCGGGGCAGCGTGTCGGCAGGCGGCAGGGGCCAGGAGGACACTTACTGGCTGCGGTGAAGAAGGAGTTCACCAGCTTGTGGCGGTCCTTGCGGGCGGGGTCGGTCAGGCTGCTGGTGGGCAGGGGGGCTCTGTGCTTGAGCGAGAGCTTTTTGGGAGGTTTGATTTTCTCGTAGGGTTTGTTCTGCCACTGAGATTTCAACATGCTCTGGAAGTGCAGGCTCGTCGGCACGTCTGCGGGGGGAAAGGAGACAGGGCGACGGGTGAATCACGCACCAAAAGCAGCGGCAACGGCATCACCTCCGCGTCCCCCGGCTAGAGCAGCCCTCGACCAACATGGCAGGCTTTCGCGGGACAGCCTGGGTCTCCTGCGCCCTCCTCGTGCTCAGGGGGGGCCTGCCATGCCAGGAGCCAGTTTTGCAACCTGCGGCTCTCGGAGAGAAGCACGTTGCCGCAGAATTCAGGCCCAAGCGCATCGTGGCAGGAGAATAAACCTTTGTGAGAAGAGCCACAGAGTGTCGGCTGCTGACCTCGCGCCTTGCTCCGCTCTGTTCTGCTGTCTCTGATCTAACTTCCAAGAATCTGGGTGACCTCAGCACATCAAGCCCACGGAGGCACAGGCTGGAAGAGAGGCGTTCAGCTGAAATCCTCAGCTTGAGGTCAGGCCAGAACGAAGCCCGCCTGCTGACAGGGCACCTCCGCCGCGCAACAGGGCTGCGCTGAGCCAGCGCGCTTCAGGGCGCCCGGCCAAACAGCACCCTGGGGTGCTCCCAGGGAAGGGGCTGGCTCGCTCGAGCCCCAGGGGCTCACGGCTGATCACCCGGAAAGCGATGCAGGCCCAGCCCGAAGCGTCTGCGCGCCCCACAGCCGGCACCAACCCCGGCTCACGGCTGCAGGAAGGCAGCAGAGGGGGCAGGGGGAAAACGGCCCAGCCAGAGGAGCTGGGAGCTCCGGGACCCCGCAGGAGCCGGCCCGTGGCCGGGAGGTGGGACAGGCAGCCTTCAGGGTGCAGGACACAGAAATCCTCCGCCCAGCTCCCGCGTGCAGCTCTGCCACGCAGAGCACGGGTACGCGCGGGTGCCCTCAGCACGCACCCACGGCCCCAGCTCTGCCCCCACCCCTCCTCCAGCACCCCGAGCACCCACTCAGCCCTGGCCTTCTCACGGCCAGCACGTGCACGCTGTACCGCTGCAGCTCGGCGCGCGCTGCCTTTGCCCACATTCCTCAAGCCTCGTTTCACCCAAATCCCACACAAACGTGCTCTCCTGACCCCAGCTTGAAAGATGGAACGCTAATGGGATTAGCCGGCGCTTTTCTTGTGCGGATAGGCTGAGCTATGGGGTCGGCTCTAAAATCCACTAGCTGGATGCAAACTACTCCAGGCTCAGCAGTGCAGCAGCACAACCACCCCCCCCAGGTCTCAGAGGCGTTTTCACAGGGACTTTGAAGCGACCCTGATCAGAGAGGAACCTTCCCAGGCCCTGCACAAGGAGCAAGGCTCCCTGCGAGCCCCGCAAAGGGGACACCACAGCGCTGACGAGCTGCCGCGGGACACGGGACTGCATCTAGCTCACCTCAGAGAGCACCCTGAAGGGATTCGAGCCCTGCTGGCAGCCTCAAGGGCTGATACCTGACGCCCTTCAAAACTTCCCTCCAAGTCCAGGGGCTGGAAAGCCCCAGCAGCCCCGGGACAGGCAAACAGGGCAGCGGGAGCTGGCGGGGCACGGGCGGCAGCATGCAGCTATTAATAGGAGGAACCTGACTCTCAGGACAGCTGCGTTTAAAATAGTCTGATGGCTAAAGCTGTCGTTTAGCCCCGTCTGGTTGGGTACCACAGCGTGCCTGCGGCTCTTTGGCCGCCACTGCAGTCTGCGGGGACGCGTCCCAGGGAGAACAGAGGGCTCAAACCAGTCCCGAGGCTGCAGCCAGCGAGGCTGCAGCAGCTGGATGCTACGGTGGGCTGCCGCTGGGAAAGTGCCCCTTCTCTTTGCTCAGATTTTGCCCTTTCCTGGAAATTCACTGCGGCCAGCAGCGGGCCGTGGCGGTGCAGGCCTCCTGGGGACCGGCAGGCGGCAGCCGAGCCCAGCGCCGCCGCTTGCATCCTTCCACCAAGGTTATTACATCATCCGAAAATTCCCAGCCAGAGATCAGACCGACCAGCAGCAGAAGGAAAGAGAGGGGACAAAGCGCTTACCCAGCGGGTTCAAAGCCACGAAGGATCTTTCTCCTCCCGCTGCGCCTGGCAGCTCTGCCCTTGGCAGACAGCACCGGAGATCCCCGGGAGCCCCAGAGACTCTCAAAGCAAAAAGCAAGCACACGCTCCCAGCTCCGGGGCCGGGCTCCAGCTCGCAGCCTCCTCCAGAACACCCAGGAGCCCAGCAGCCCCCGGCCCATCGGCGGGGTTGCTCTGCGCTGACCCCAGGTGAGCCCCCAAAACCCCGTGGAGCCCCAGCAGCAAACCCCGCTGGCAGCCGTGGGCAGGGAGCCCCAGGCTGAGCGCTGCCCCTGCCCCAGCACGCTGCCGTGCTCTGTGCTTGGGCAGCAGAGCATCCCCGGCCCCAAAAAGCAGCCCCAGCCCAACCCCATTAAGCATCAGGGAACAACCAAAGTTATTCCGCCGTTGGGAGGGAGGGAACGGGGATTTCTTCAAGATGTTTTTTAAGCTTTAAACTTGAAGCACAAAGTTTTTGATCCCATGCAGCCAGAAGAGACCGTCCATCGTGTGAGCTGGCTGCAGCTGACCCTAATGAAATGGAAAGTGAGCCCTGATGAGATCATCTGCCCGGTGGCGTGATGTCAGAGCACACAACAGGGTTTCTCCCCGCCTCCCACCACGTCGGATTGAACACCGGAGACAGAGGGCTACAAGAGGGTTTCTTGGGGTGAGTGGGAACTCGGTTTTTAAACAGCACAGACTGTTGGATTTAGCCTGTCTTAAGGACAGTGCTCACGAAGGATGCCAGGTGAATTGTTCCCAGCCGTGCACCTCCCGCTGCTGCACAAAGCCTGAGCGCAGCTGGAATTTAAACCCAGTGCCTTAACCCAAACCAACCCGAGCAGCAGGAACACCCCCTCCCTGCCAGCAGCACCCGTGCTGCTCTGCACCGCTGCAGCCAGCCCCTCCCACCCAGGACAGCCTCTGCTCCCACCACCCGCGCTCCTTTACTCTGTGATCAGAGGGAAAAGGCGACAGACGGACGCCGATGTCACGCGAGCCAACAGGCTTTGGTCAAAGCAGCAGCTTGTTTCGAAGTTGGCAGCTTAGGAAGCAGAAGGCTGGAAGGCGCTGCTGCTGCTGCTCCTTGGGACCAGTCCGCACAGCCAGCGCACGGCTGCTGAGCTGTCCTCTGGGTGGTGACCAACCCCGAAACCCTAACGCAGGGAAGCGAGCGGCCTGGTGGGAACATCCCTCCTTGCCCTGCCCTCTGACCCACCGAAGATCACTGACAATTCCATACAAGGCCAAAGAAATTTTCCACGACTTCAAGCAATCCACCAGCCCTGTTACGCAGACGGACGCACCCTGCAGAAGCCAGCAGCCCCCAACTGGTTTGTAACGACACCGACAGCAGCCTGGGCCCAGCGTGGACTCCCAGGCCCCAGCAAAAGTTCTGTCCTCTGCTCCAGTAAATTCCCTGCTCCCCACGCCACGTGCAGATGAACGAGCTCAGTCTTAACCGTGCCCAGCATGGTTAAGCCCAGCATTCCTCAGGACGAAGAGCAGCCCCCGGAGGCCCCCCATCCCTCGTGTCCCGTTTCAGGACCCCGCGTGACAGCACCCCTTGCAGCCCCCGTGCCGTGCTTACCGTCCGGGAACGACAGGACAGGATGGATGCAGGAGTCCAGCTGGGAGAGGCGCTCCAGCAGCGGGGCGTCGTACTGGATCTCCGGGGCCGCGGAGCTGCGGGTGCCGCACAGGGCGCACGCGGGGTTCAGGTCGCAGCTGCACCGCGCCAGGCTGCTCCGCTGCACCTGGACAGGGAGCAGAGGGGTTTCAGCAGGTCAGGGGGCAATGTTCCTAAGCGCTGTCCTCACGCTTTTCCCTTGGGCAGCTCGTGAATTAAGTCCTGAAGCTGATTTTTTTTTTTTTTAATACCCTGTGGAGAACCTGCTGATTGAGCGTGGGCTCAGACAAGCACACTTTCCCCTCACGTAAACACCACTGAGGACTACTGCATGCCAGCACACAGCTTAACATCTACTAAATTTGGGTAGAAGTGTTTATCTAGGTTGAAAAACTCATAAAACCATGAGGCAGCACAATTCAGCTGTCAGAGAGGAAAACCACCTTTGCTCCAGCTCAGCCAAGTCAGAGAGCCATCGCTAGGCCACGAGCTGGCACCCACGGCATGTCTGTGCACAGTGAAAAGGAGGGCTCCTTTTCAAAGGCACCGGGAAAGGCACCAGGAAAGGCACCAGGATGGCCTTTGGTGGCTGCCATTTCCAGACTTTATACAAACCTCCTTCACGCGAAACGGCTGCGGTGCGGACGCACACCTGGATAAAACCCACACAGAGACAGCCACCTGTGAGCCCCTGCCAGAGCGGACGGACGCTCACATCGGACCCTGGAAAGTCTGCTCAGTCTGTTTGATTCAGATAATCTCCACTAACGACCTGAGTGATGGAAGAGGGAATATCCTTCAGCCTCAGCGAGCAACGCTACGACTGGGAAGGGCTGCAAGCAGCTTGAAGGAAGGAGCTGGGATCCCAGGCACGGTCACAAATTACAGCGGGGATCAAAAATGCACCACACGCAACTCACTGAGGGCAAAAGCACCCAGCAGGCACGGCAGCAGCCCGTGAGGAGGGAGGGGGAAGAGCCGAGGGAGCAGCGGCTCTGCCCAGAGGATCTGGTGAGCGTCATGGATCTGAAAACCAGCGTGAATCAGCAGTGCCATGCCGGAGGATTAGCACCCACGAGCAGGACGGCTGCGCAGGGGGCGTGGGCAGGAGGGCTGCACCCAGCGCCGGGCGCACACTTCAAGAAATGTGTGCACCAACTGGGGAGAACTCAGGGGGAAAACAACAACAAGAAGACGACAAGATCCAAGAGACGTGTCCTATGTGGAGAGACGGAGAGACCTGTGTTCGGTTAGCGACAGATGACTGCAGAAATAATCACCACACTGATTTGCAAACTACGAGGAAAGCTGCTGGAGCGAGGAGCGCAGCTGCCCGGTTTGCACCAGAGTTCAGACTACTGGGAACGACTTTAAACGGCAGCAAAGGCAGCTGACGTTAGGAGTTTGCTTTGCTTGTGCTTGCTGTCTGAGAAACGAGTACTGAGCGCTCCCACAGCCTGCCGAGGGAGGTCTGGACAAACCCAGCACGGTGTGAGGGTGCAGCAGCCTGCCCCGGATGATTCCACGAGGTCCCTTCCAGCCCTGCTCCACAATTCCGATCCCGTTTCCACCCCAGTGCAGCCTCTCTCCTTTCCTACAGGACATCTCCTGACTTTTGTCAACAGCAGGCATGGTTGTGGGCGATCTCCAGCGAACCAGGGGATCCCCCAGCTGCCGCTGCTGGCCACAGCAGCTCACAGCCACTCCGTGCGGGTGGGACAGCCCTGCCAGCTGCACGGGGCGCTCCCACCACCCAGCCACCAGTCCGCCTCCTCCCAGGTACCTGGAGGAGCACACACCGCCCTCTGCTCTCTGGCACTTCTCCCACTCTGAGCGGCCTTCTGCACCCCCTCTGGCTCCCAGATGCACTTGACGAGGACAGCCAAGAGCCAGCACAGAAAACCACACACCACTGAGGATCTCGCAGGCAGTCACTGCAGATGTCCTCCAGAAACACCCTGACTGACCACTCCTACTTTTAAGCTAACTCAGCTGGCCAAGAATCCCTCTTGCTCAGCAGAATGTTGCCTCCTTTCAAACTCCATCCCCACAGAGCGAAACCCCCTGAAACCTTGTGGTAATGAAGTTTGACTTGAAACACTTCTGACTCAAACGCAAAAAGTGGACTTGTGCCATCCGTGGTTCTGCAATCACAAGAGCTGCATGCACAGAACGTTCATCCCTACTCCCTCCATTTCTAACCACCCATCCTCCAGCTGACAGGCTGTGGCATTCCCGAAAGAACGAAGCGGGGTCCCTCCTCACACAGGATGCCCAGAGAACAAGCTCTGTTTCCTGACCTGAATTCTGCATATAGGCAAGGGAAGACGATGTGGAGAGGACAAAATAAAGTCACAAATAATAATAATAAATCAAACAAACAAACAGGAAAGGAACAGAGTCGTGACAATCAGGGATTTCTACACGAACACAGTGGGAGGGAGCAGGGCCTGTTGCAGACACCCCACCCACACCCAGGCACACCACTGCAGCTGTCCTTCAAGCAAGAAGCAGCAAGCGCCTGGGTCTGCTCCTTCCTGTTCCCCGACTCCTGACTTTTCAAAGCTTCCCTCCACTGCTCAGCCTTCGCCACACTGAACCACCTGCCCTGACGCTTTCCTTAGGCCAAACCCCGTGCCAGAATTCAGCATCCTCCCCCCACAGTGACAGCTAACAGAAGTAACTCAAGAGCCTCTCCTTCATTTCTCCTTTACTTCTCCAACAGCCTTTGAAGCCTCCCTGCACTGTTCTTCCTCCCTGTTGTTTTCCCCTCTTCACAACCACAAACACTCCCAAAGCAGGGAGACCTCTTTGCGCAACGAGCAAGAGCAGAGCGGACCAACTCACCGGGCGTGGAGCTCCTTTGGTGTGGAGCTGCGCTACGTGCAGCAGCGAAGGAGAAAAAAACAACCGGCAGAGCAGCACTGACCTTTTTGGAGAGGGGCATGATGCTGCTGGGTCGAACGAGCCGTCGCTTCTTGCAGCTCAGCACCGGGCGAGTGCGAGCCGCCACGCACGTTCCGTCAGACGGCGGGGAAACCATGTTCAGTCGCTGCTTTTTATGCAAGAGCTCCTCAGCTTCCTGGCCATCTCCCTGAGCGTGTTCTGCCAGGCCAGGCTGAAGACTGCCCAAGAACAGAAGAGAAGGACAGCGTTACTCACTCGAGCACCCCACTCGGCCCAGCAGTGCCAAGCAGGGCCCAGGTTCAGACCGCAGCAAAGCCCCTGAGCAGAGCTAAAAGCACTGCACTTGCTCGAGGCACTGGTTTTCCTTTAGCCACCTCTCATTTCTGCTTCTTCTTTGGCCCCTTTCCACATTCTCCCCCACCTCTCAACCTTCCACAAAAACCCTCGGGAAGTCCTGACCAAAAATCAGCCTTTAAAGCCAGGCTCAGAGCAAGCTCCCCACGAGCTACTCTTGCCACAAACAACTTTAATCCTGGAACTCAGCTTCCCCCAAAATTCCAGCTCAGGTTATCTTCAGACAACAGATGCTCACAAGTTTAAGTGCCAGAGAGCACACGGCAGAGAAGTTGTAATTGTCTGGAAAAAACATTAAACCAAGATGTAAACCTGACTCTGATGCTTGCTCAGGGCCTACGCCTCCAGCGCCTGCCAGCAGTGACCCCAAAAAGCTGCAGAGCTAGCAGCCACCTCCCCGTTCCACACGCAAAGGAGTTTCCTGTCCACACGCAGCAGCCCTGCCCTGCCACCACGCCACCTGCTAAATACCAGCGCAGCTCCACCTCTACAGAGCATTTTCATGCGTATTTTACAAGTGTCTCACATCTAAAAACGCAAAACATTACAGCCCTGTGGTCTAATGCTCAGTCGTTCAAGGGCTACGGGCACACAAAGGGCCCTGCTGCAGCCTGCAGCGCCCAGCTGCTGCAGCGAGCTGGTCCGTCAGCACTTCTGCGCTGCAGCACCCTGCCCCAGGTGCCAAGCAAGTGTAGTGCTCCTGGCAGCGCTTCTGCAGCCGCTGTCAGAACCTCAAAGCACTGCCAGGTTCAACTCCCAAATCGTCCCGCAGCACAGGAGAACGTTTTTCACTGGGCTTTTTGTATGCAGGTCAAGACTTTCTTCAAAACAACCTGCAGAACCAGGGAATTCAGAGAGTCTTATCCCCAGTGACATCCATGGGATGTGGGTGGGGTCCTCTGCGTCTCCGGAAAGGCAGCCCAGTGGCTTACAGATATTTCTGCAGGATAATTACAAGCAGGCCTCTAGTATCTTTGAATCACCCAATTTGCAAATGTATTAAAAATACCCATAAAGAAACAGTTTTGAACATGCTGACTGCACAGCTGCCTGCAGGGCCTGCTCATGTAAACACCGCTCAGCTCAATACCATTTTCAGAAAAACAATGCAGCACAAAACCTCAAGCAAGAGATCTCCTCCAACACTGCATGATCTACTCCTAAACTCTTTTCTCCAAAAAAAAAAAAACCAAATCATTTATGCCATCACCCACCCGGTTACCAGCAAACAGCACACTGCAGGCTGGTGTGCAGCCGTAACAACGGAACTCTGCCCACAGCACACAGGCAGCTTACGTGTTGATAACTCCGTTGACAGGTCTTGGTGCTCCGCAGGGCTTGGCGGGATGGGGCTCGGGAGTACTCGCAGCGGACACAGCCACGTTGTCCAGCGGCTGGGATCCAGAAACGCTCTAAGAAGGATGGGAAAGATGGTAAATTCATGTTTACACATCTGCTTCAATAGCCACAACTTTCCGATTTCCTGGTTTCTAGTGAGGATTCTGCACCGTAGCTTGGGCTTCCAGGCAGAACTTCGAAACTTCAGCATCTGGTGAACCAGGGACTGGAGGTGGAAGGACTCTGCGGAGCAGACTCGGCCGGGGACTTTAAGGACGCTTCAGCATTTTGTCTCAGTAGTGCAGAAAAGCCCACAACCACCTGTAAACCTCGCAGGCTGCTTCCCCAGGCTGAGGGTGTGCTGCATGCCACAGGCTGCACGCTCCTGCCTCAGCACTTCGGGGGAAGGCGGGAGGCGAGGAGAACAGGCTTGCAAAAATTTGCATTTTAGCTAAATACCTGTGCCAGCATGGCCCAAACAACACTTTCTGAGATCTTTTCAATTAGAATGCAGACAAGCTGTGGTTTTGGGGTGCAAGCAGGCCAGCTCTATAGAACCAGAACTGCCTGATACATACAAAGCTGGGAACACCTTTTGCTCAGACGAAAGCAAGTATGAACTAAGCGAAAGACACAGACCTCTCTCCTTCTGCCCTGGGTGTGAAAAGCAGACACGAACTCCACCAACCTCCAGTGAGCAGCAGCTTCTGCAAGGCTGCAGCACGCGAACAGTGAGCGTGGCAAAAGCCCCGCTCGCTGCCAAACGGCAGAAGCAGGAGAAGCAGGGGACCGTCACCGCTGCTCCCCTGCACATCTGGCTTTGCACCCCCTGCTCCTAGCTCCCCGGCTCTCCACCGAGCTGGCAGCAGCGCTGTGCAGCAAGTTTCTGCCCCGGCACACCCTGGCAGCCCTGCCTTTTTGCTCCTCCTCTCCCCCGGGGTTAAACATCATTTCTGCCGTCCCGCAGCACTTCCTACGCTCGCCGGCGGTGTCTCTCCGGCTGGGTTTCCCCCCCGTGTGCACGCAAGGGCGGTGGTGCGTTTCAAGCACCGATAAAAAAGACAAAAGAGAAGGACGGACTGATCTCTGCACACGTCTGGCCAGCCCCCTGCTCGTCCCGTGCTCCCTCCCAGAAGCACTGGCGCTGCCTCCGTTAAAATCCTCCCTGCAACCGCCCCCAGCTTGACGAACAACCAAGGGCAGGCTACAGCCAGCGCGGCAGCGACCTGACTCACCCGGGGGGAGCCATTTCTGACAAAGCAGAGAACTTCTGCCCGGTGCCTATTTGAGGAACTTTGCTGGCTTTCCTGCACTCCTGCTAAGCAGACGTTTCTCCTGTCCGGACACAGAGCCAGGCTGTTCGGCCGCCCCGGGCGCGGGCCGGGAGCCCTGCACGAGCACCAGGCTGCACCCCGAGGAGGGGAAGCTGGAGCCAGGGCCCTTTCTCTCTGGCCCAGGCTTGGCAAGCCCCAGCCATCACCCGACACCTCGGCTGGAGGCGGCACGGCGCAGAGGGCGGGTGCGCGTGACTCATGAGCTCTTCTGAACGCCGTATTTATTCCCTCCTGCAGGAAGGGCCTTAAAGGAGGAACCTCTCCTTGGGAGCGGTCTCTGGCTTGGTGTTTTGAGATAGGGGCATGGAGCGAGCTGCCCTCGGCACAGAGGCTGGAAAGCCTCAATCCAAAGTGCATTTATCAGCAGCGGCCCAGGCTCGCGCTATCGCGCGGCGTATGGGCGTACCCAACTGGGGCCCTCACAGACCAGCAGGGGAGTGAGCGGGACTCCAGGAGCTGAGATCTCCAGAGCTGGGGCAGCGCTCCATCCGCAGCCTCTCCCAGCACCACGTGCTCCCCCAGGGCTGCTCGCCAGGGTGGGATCCTCGCAGCAGGACCGCAGCGATGCTCCAGCCTGAGCTCTTCTCCTGGTTCTGGGCCTCTGAGTCCAGGCCTTCAGGATGCCTGGGGCGTGTAGCGGGGTCAGAGATGCAGCTTTACACCGCTGAACCCAGGAGCCTGCACACCACCTCTCAGCAGTATTCCAGGTGGGCAGTCACGATCCGACACACCCAAAAACACGGGTTCAGGCCTTCACCTATTAGTAGACACAAACCGCCAGAGCAGGGCAACGTCCTGACAAGACACTCCACCAACATCTTCTCTTACATGTTACTAAAAATTTTATGTGCATCCCCTCACTAGCAAGACCTGCAGTGAACTGATGTTAAGGACTGGGCAAAAGGCAAAGGTATTCATTCACCTCCTGAGTTTCCAGTTCCAAAGTGGAAGCTGACAGCACTCACGGCCAGGACTGCTCTGCAAAGCCCCTCCCTCCACTGACAGTATGATTAATTCCTCCTAGAGATCATCAGCCACATCCTACACATCAAGCTGATGCCCCGAGACACACATCCCGCAGTCACGTTGGCCAAGGGAGGTTCCCAGGAGTGGACGAGCCCCAGATGTGAAGGGCTGGGAACGAGACAGGAGGTACGGCCTCCCCTCCTCCTGCACTGCAGACCTCCCCCAGCTTGAAAAACTAACAGGAAAAACCGAATTCTAAGCAGCCTGAAGAGTGCCAAAATGATAAGCACCTCTCCAGCCCAAGGGACACCCTTCCAGTAAGCGCCCTAATGCACCAGGAATGGTCTCTGGGCCAACCCCTGGCTGCCAGCGGATCCAGGCTCTGACTCAACACCCCACCCTTATGAGCAAGGCTCATTAGCGCGAGCCCTCCTGCAGGCTGGCTGCCTGTGGGCAGCCTTTCTGGTGCTCACGCCTCCGGCCTCGCAGCGGAGAAGCGGGCAGCCCGTGCACGCCTACCAGCAGCCACGTGTGCAGGGGAAAGGAGAAGAGGGCTGCTCCTGGAGGAGGCATCCGGCAAGGCAGCCAGGGCGGCTGCAGAAGCCGCTCCAAAAGGTGCCCAGCGTTAACTGCTGCGCTTATTTCATAGTAACTACGCTTGCTTGGCACAGGAGATGCTGCTCCTCGCTGCTCAGGGTCTATTGTTTGTGCCACTGCTACCTCCGAGGGCTGCGAGAGATCTCTGCAGCGCTAGCGCTGTGGTGATACAAATCCCTGTCTGAAGAGCTTCTGTCCCGGTGAAAGGGAAGAGAAAAAGGGCGAAGCAGGAAATGAGTAACAGCAACGAGATGGCTACGAGCAAGCAAAACCAGTCAGCAAGCATCTTCTTTCCTCTGCACCAGATCTGTCGGCATTTTCTATCCTATACTAACGGAGATGATGTCTAAGGCAATTTAAAAAAGGTTGGGGCGATGATTTTATAGGTATATGGAAAACGTCCTGACTGTGCTGGGACAAAGCCAGATGGGACGCAGCTCTTCCATCTGCAGATTTCCAGGTTGAAAACA
This sequence comes from Alectura lathami, assembly GCA_013399715.1. Lineage (NCBI taxonomy): Eukaryota > Metazoa > Chordata > Aves > Galliformes > Megapodiidae > Alectura > Alectura lathami. The sequence continues at coordinate 61,464 of VXAV01011469.1, forward strand.
TGCCGGTGTCATCAGATAAACATCCTGATTTAGACAGATAAGAAGGAAAATGTTCTTCCTAACGTTCATCTCCATTACCACCCTGTTTACAGGTCCCAAGCTGCAGCCAACCACCAGCGCAGGAGCACGCTGTCCCCCAGCGTTTGTTTGCCATTCACTGAGCACTTTTTGGGGTAAGGCACGGAGCGGGGGTGACAGCCAGACAGCACTGCCCAGACCCAGCCGCTGCGCAGCGCTCGCGTTCCAGCCCTGCTCCGCAGCACCTCGCCCCCGGCGTGGCTCAGTTCTGATCCACCAGAAAAACCCTGACAAAGTCTTGCCAGTGACAGGAGAAAACCCTCAGAGCACACTTTCAGGGATGCCTTAAGTTTTTTCTCTGCATCAGCTACGCTGAACCTTGGCCTGTGAAACCCAACGCTCCCACTGCAACGCCGCTGCAGCTCCCCGGGCGCAGCGCTAGGGCAGGGCCGCAGCTCCGCAGCCCTGCAGCCCCGCAGCGGGAGCTCAGGCCAGGCTGCGACCACCCCGCTCCCCGAACCGCCCCACAAGCTCAGAACGCCCTGCTGTAACGCGGCCACGTGTCCCACAGGATCGGCAGCAATCACAGCCAGCCCGAGCGGTGCGATCGCGCCTTCGCTGCGTGCCCTACATTTCTGCATTAAATAATAAATACCTGGCGCTCCTCAGCTTCCAGTGCATCTCACTGAAATCATTAGTTCCCTTTCTGAGGGGTAACGCTCAGGCAGATATTAATAGTCACATCTTCAGCAGCCTTTGCTAATTGTGCTGCTCCCAGTTTGAGGTACTTTTGCTAGAGGGGAAGGATTAGTTAGGATTTTTAAGCTTCATATTAAGCTAATGCATATTACAAAGGTACCCCAAGGAACTCTGTGCTAAAAGGTGTTTAAACCACACCGTTAATTATTAACCCCAAAATAACCTGGCAGGGGGCGAGCAGCGGGTCGGCAGCCCTGTGGGCACATCTCACGCCAGGTCCTGTCAGGGGAGTGCCCTGTGGGTGCCAGCCCTGTGCCACGAGGCCAGGGCATCCCCTGCAGCACAGCTTCAGAGAGCGATCAAACCCGCGGCACCGCAGAGCGCTGGGGCCCTGCTGCTGGCACTCACCAGCCGCTCAGCGCCGGGCTCCAGCTTCACTTCAGCACTGGCGGGACGGGAGGCATCATCTCCTGTGGGATCAGGGGGGGACGCTTCACCGAGGACGATCAGCCCCTGAAAAAGAGGGAGGGGAACAGGAATTAACCGCGGATCCGTCCTCCTCCAGGAATGCCGCCATGGGATTTTGCAGACGTGAGGCCAACCCGAGTCCCTGCTGCCCAGGTTCTCCTGACATCGAAGCTGAACCCGGAGGGGGAAGGCTGGTGGCTGAAGCCAGCTCACACGCGTGCAGCCCACGAACCGTGCTCCCTTCCCCGGGCAGCATCCCGCCCTGCCCCTCCTTGAGCTGCATGCCAGCAAAGCCAGAGCGAAGGCTCTGCAGTCGGGACGAGCAGGAAGCGGCCGCTTCGGCAGCACACAGTGCCACCGGCCGCCCAGCGGGGCGGAGCGGTTTGAGCGGGTGCCAAAAAGTGACAGTCAGACTCGTAACTCTGAGCAGATTTTTCAAAGCGATATTCACAACGTGGTGTCGGTGACCAAAGCCATGGACGGGGCCACCCAAGTGCCCTGCAAGGTTCATCGTGGGCCTTGACACAATCTGCTGCACAACAGATTTGTGGATTTCCAGAAAAATTACTGGTGGCTCATCCTCCAGAGATAAAATTTGTTTAAAAATAGATCATTCATAAACTACATACAACTAACTGCACACGGCCCCTGACCAGCAATTAGCAAGCAGCCAGCTTCTAGATAAACATGAGGACTGTGCTCTGTAGCTTTCTGAGATCCACAAGGGCGTTTAGTAGATGAGAGAGCCTGGAAGCCTAAACTCAAATAAACACTGCTGTGCTGTTCCTGTATTCCTGAAAAATCCCTCTCGGAAAGCAACCCATCGCATTCCACCACGGCCTCTGGAACCATCCCCAGGCGTGCCGCAGCATGGCAAGCGGAGGGGACAAGGGGCAGGGGAGGCTGGGGCCGAATGCAGAACTGGAAGCAAGGGAGCCGCTTCCCTGCGACGCTCCAGAAAGCGCTGGGGCTCCGCGTTTGCTCAGAGAGAGAACGAGATGGGGAAGCGTGTGCGTGGGGAGCAGGAACAGCCAGGGGACCTCCGCCGGCAGCCGAGGGGCAGGAGGATGGAGGGAGCTGCTCCGGGCCTCGGGAGGGAGCAGTGACTGCCTGCAGGTCTCGGGGTGTGTGTCTGAAGGTGTCCCCTCACCGGCCGCGCGGTGCTGGGCACTGCAGGGCTCACACAGACGGGAGGCCGAGGGGCTCCCCGCTTTGCTTGGAGGATTTTAAAACCTTTGTTATGTGGGAATTAGAAGGGCAGCAACAAGCTCACAGCTCCCTCTGAGGACAGGGAAAGAACTGGTGCTCTGTGAGTTATTCCAAGCTCACACCACCCTTGTTTTTCACCAGCATCCCCCAAAATGAACCAAAATGATGGAGAAGTCAACGGTACAGCTACCAGATACAGCTCCACTGCCGTGGGCAGCCCCTCTGCCGAGGGACCCGAGGGCGAGGGAGGGGGCTGAAGTCCTCCAGGACCCCTCAGAAGAGCAGGAGCATCCCCAGCACGGGGACAGTGGCATCGCCCCTCGTGCCCCAAGCCCAACAGCACCGCACGGACTGGGTGCTCGCGTGAGCACCACAGCAGCTCCCCAGCTCACCCCACCCTCCCAGCGCGTCTTTAGGACGAGAGGTGATGAACCTCAAGCTGTGCCAGGGGAGGTTCAGGCTGGGCATTAGGAAAAATTTCTTCTCAGAAGGAGTGGCCGGGCGTTGGAACAGGCTGCCCAGGGAGGTGTGGAGTCACCACTCCTGGAGGTGTTCAAGAACTGTGTGGATGTGGCACTCGGGGACATGGAACCCTTGCATTACTGAAGCGTGCATTTATCTCTCGTCTTCTCTTCTTGCTCCAAGTTGCTTTTCCAAGTCTTACTCCAACTGACAAAACCAGAACACATTTTCCAGCCATCCCTGAGCTCAGTGGCACCAGCACAGTGACAGCTGCTGCGCGTGGTGACCTCCACCAAGCCCTGTCAGAAAGGCAGGTGGCTGCTGCTCCCTGGTCCAGGCAGGACAGCCGCTGCCAGACCCTGAGCACCCAAACCCTTTTGCTGTGCTTCATCTTAAACTCATGCACCAGGTTATTGCAGTTGAGGAGTTTTTGTTTGAGCTAACGAAAAAAAAGATAACATCCTGTCTTCCGAAACCTCAGCTGTGCTTTTCAGCGTGCGCACAATACCTTCAGACCCAGAGACCGCAACCTCAGATAAAACACACGGGATGCTCGCAGCCATTACCCAGCCCCTCATGAGTCTGTCGAGCTGTCACAACCAGGGGAGAGCACTGCAGCTTCTACTTCATCTGATGAGTTTTCTCCTTTCTGCCACTACGTCACCTTTAGCACATAAGTGTTTAGCTGTTTTGTATTTTATGCTTCAAAGCCACCTTGCAAGATGTGCTTTCTTCAGGCAGAAGGAATGAAGATTCTCTCATTCATTAATTTGACAGCGAGACCCCTTCCCAGGAGCCTTCTTCTCTCTGTCCCACTCTGCCAGCCCTGCTCCCCCACCCAGCCATCCACAGCCCTCACCCACCCCGTTAGCCTGTTTTTCTACAGAGCTGCGTAACGGACCACAGCCTTCCTCTCTCTCCCCTGCCCAGGCCTTGCTTCCCAGCTGGAAGTCTCCCTCCCAGCCACCACCAGAACACCACAAATCTCAGGGAAAGGGCCTCTGAATTCCTGAGGATCTGGAAGTTGATGCAACACTACAAACTCCAGACATTCCTCCCTCCAAGGCCTGACGTTCAGACGTGCACGCCTGAACAAGTCCCGCAGCAATTCCTCATCCCTTCCCTGCTCTCCCCCCATCCTGCTGCCATCTGAGAGCAAGTTTAAATAAAATTCCTTCCAGAGAAAGGTCAGCACTTACAAACAGTCTTTTTTTTTTTTTTTTTCTGATTCAGTTTTAAGCCTGTGCTGTGTGATAGCATCTGAAGCCAACTTCCTCCACAGTCCCCTCCCTTCCCCAGTCTCTTGTTGAGCTGCTCCTTATCCCCACCTTCAGCTATTCCCAAAGAGAAAGAAAGGTGAAAAAAATCAAAAAGCAGAAAGTCTGGAGTGCTGGTGGAGTGCAACACACACGCCAAGGCAAGTTCTGTCCAGCACCCAGGGACCGGCCTTTAAGTCAGCTGTTCTCTCTGCATTACCACACTGCACCAGGGAAGAGAACTACGCTCAGCCCACGCCACGCAGCACCAGCATTAGTCGCAACCGTGCAGCACGCTCTTAGAGATGCAGGGGGGGAAATGCGTCACGCTCCACACACACACTCCCCACTGCAACGGAGAGGAGAGCCATTAGGAGACAGAGAGGGCAAGACCACGTGTACCCACGCGGCGCTCACCTTGTTGGCTCTGATCTGCTTGTAAATATCCGTCTGCTGCCGGATCCGGTACTCCAGGTCCGAGACGTGGGCTTGGAGCCAATTCCAGCGACTGACGATGGCTGCACGGTCTGCTGCCCATCTCCACTCTGCCCTTCGTCTCCTGGAAAAACAGACAGGGGAAGGGGGATTACTTTGAGTGTGATTTTAATTACACGGCCCACAGAAATCTAGCAGAACTGACAGCCCGATCAAAAGCTACACGCTGAATGGCATGGCTGGTACCATCTCGCCACCAGCAATAATCGCCAGCGTGGCTACACGTGCTGTAAAAGCCGTGCCCCCACAGAGCCATACTAAAACAACTTCTGGTGCCCGCTGCCTGAAGTTCTGCCTACACAATCTGCCTACGCTCCACGCTCAGCTGAACCAGCAGCTCCAGCCCCACCTGGCTGCACCAGCCAGACCCACTTTGCCTAGCCTTGGAGAAAGGAAAACCCAGCTGCCCCCCCTCCATCGGTCATGAAATATGCCAACACCAGCCCAGAGCACGTGGCCACAATCAGAACAGGGGACACGTGTCGCGACACAGCCCCATTCAGCTTTAACAGAGTAACTACCACTTGGAGGCGAGTGACTGAGCTAACGTTGCCTTGCACAAGCTGCTCCCCTGCAGGGAGGTGCTGCAAAGGAAAGCAAGCAACAGCAAACTCCACTTCTGCATCTGATGGCTTGACCTAGCAAACAGAAGCCAGGAAGAAACATCAGAAACTACCAAGTGAGCTGCACCTCCCGATGCGCGCGGCTGAGAGGTGAAGGTGAGAGCATGCGAGCATGTGTGGGTGCATGGGGGAACCCACACGCTCTGCAGCCCTTGGCTGATTTCCTCCCTTCTTTATCTCTGCTGCGAGCACAAAATACGGGTCAGCAGGAGCATAAAACTGGTTTTGCCGGTGCGAGGACCACTTGGCTGCATTTTATGGTCGGCTGTTACAGAAACACCCTGCTCTCTGCTACTGAACTGCAGGGCACCAGTGAACACAGAGAGGCGACGCACGTGTAGATCCATGGCTCCGCTCCCTGCACGAGAAGCCCTCACGTTGGGGAAATGCACCCTAGGCATCCTGATCCTGCGGGATAAATGCTAAACCACAGCGTGATGCAGAAACAAGGCACCAGCAGACAGTGCACGCACAAGTCCAGCGCTCCTGCACAAAGCCTGTGCCACATCTGGCACAGTAACAAAACAATTCCCTTCTCCCCAGCCTCTTCCCCCTGCAGCATTTCAGACACAGAGCCCCCTGTCCCTGCTGGAACCCTGCGGGGTCTCTCCCATCAGGTAGCCATCATGAGCCCTGGTGAGGCCCAGATCTCTCTTCCAAAACCTAACAACGAAGCGTGCTGCTGAGACTGACCCGTTCCCAAGCTGGAAGCAGCCGTCACAGCAAAAGCAACACGCGGTAAACGAGATTTATCGCTGAATGCTGCAGACACCGTATGCAACGGTCAGTGATCAAGTTCTTAGAAAAATCCACACCTCTGACGCATCTGCCCTTACTGAGGCGCGCTGCTACCGAAGGTACTCGCCTATAAAAAGCACCAGGGTGATTACAAGTTTCAAATCACCCCGGAGAAGTGCCCTGAAAAGGAGGAGGCTCCTCCGAACCGCGAGCGAAACACACAGATCTAGAACAAGATGCTCGCCGTGCTCCTGCTGGACTTCCCCCCCTGCGCAGGTACCGCCACCAAAGACGAAGCCAAATTTCCACGAGCTTTACCAGCAGCCTGGAGGCTCCCCACACCTCTCCAAGACTGCTTCCAAAGCACTTCCACGAGCCTAAGCTCTTCTCTCTGGAACACTTCACTGTATAAAGCGCCTGCTCGACGCTGGCCATACGCTCTGTGCACATCTCAACACGGGACAGGACTGGGGGAAATGGTTCCAAACTGAGAGAGGGGAGATTGAGACTGGAGATAAGGAAAAAGCTTTTACACACTCAGGGCGGGGAGGCACTGGCACAGGGTGCCCAGAGAGGTGGTGGCTGCCCCATCCCTGGGGACATTCAGGGTCAGGCTGGACAGGGCTCGGAGCACCCTGACCCCGCTGGAGGCGTCCCTGTGCCCTGCAGGGAGCGGGGCTGGGCGGCCTTTGGGGGTCCCTTCCAACTCGGACCATTCTGTGACCCCACGGCAGACCTCCTCCCTCCGCGTGCATCGCCCACTGGGCCGGGGGCACCTTCACAGAGCAGTTTCCCACCGGACTTCCCAGACGACGTTATTTCCCCCCCAGCCACGTCTCAGTGCAATCCCTCCAGGCTCTCATTCCAGAAGCTGAAGACAATCTTACTGCAGAAGAGTTTAACTTTTTTTTATCGTTTAGACAAAGACAGGCAAGGCCTCTGCAGTGGCTGCCTTTGCTTTTTCGGGAGGCATCTCCAGCAGCTGCAGGTAAGCTGTCTGTCAGATGTCCCGGAGCTCAGCACTCTAAGCCAGAGCTCTCCAGGCGTACGCTTGCCCTCCAGAGACCCACAGAGCACTGGGAATTGTTTTAAAAACCGAGCAGAAGAAAGGTGGAAAGCTGCTGAGAGCACTTCCAACCTGCTGCCTCCCCTTGCTTTCCTCTGCAAGGTTACAAAGCACCTGAGCTTGCTGGAACAAAGCTGTCCTGCTCTGTTAAGTTAAGTCTCGCTCTTATTTGGATTACAGAGAAATCAAGATTAAGTGTAAAGAACAGCTTGCACCCGTTTAGCTTCCTAACGACACAGCCCTGCGAGCAGCAGCGGCCCCGCGCTTTGTTGTGTCTTAAAATCAGGACACATCCTACCCCAGAAAAACCCACTGGATTTCAACCAAAAATAAACCAAGGAAGCGAAACACGGGAACGACTGCTGCATGCTCTGCCGCCCTGCAGCACGGGGAGGAGGGGAGCACGCTTAGCGACGGCCCAGCCACACTTTCCAAAACAGCACCAAGCCCAGCGTGCTCCCTCTATATTTAGAGCTGAGCCTTTTCAGGGCCCGTCCGATTACACCCTCTGCTGCAACACGCCGTCAGCAACATGCATGTGTTTTCCTCGTGTGGATCAGCTATTGGATGATGGGCTGTGTCGCTCCTTCGCTTCCAACCACTGGACGAATGCTCTGCAGCGCGGTGTGCTCACGGCTAGCACTAGAAAGCTGCAACCAAAACACAAAGCTCGAAGCAGGCAGAGGCAGCAGCCGAAACCTCAGGCAGACACCGTGCTGCTGGGGGCAGGGAAAGCCACTTCCTTTCCTTCTAAACATCAGGGACCTTGAAACACGCGAATAGAGGGGTTAATTCCACCTGCCCGAGGAGGGGGTTGGATGGAGCGGAAAAAAAAGGAAGAAGAGAGCCAGATGGCTGCGAGTGGGCTGCACGGCTCGTCCCCAGCAGCCCGGTGCTTCCAAGGCAAAGCTGGTGTGGGCAGCACGGCAGCAGCCACTCCTGCATCCACCAAAACAAACTTCTTCGCGCTGCTGTGCAGGCACTGCTTCGTGCCATCGCAAGTCTATGCACAAAGCAGGCTACAGGGGGTGGCACAGGACTGCGAGCAGCCCCTCCAGCTCAGCACACAGCCACAGGCCAGAAAATTTCGTTCAGGGCCTGATCGTTTGAAAAATAAACTTAGGCTCCTTCCCCCCAGAGCACGCGGTGACGGTGACAGCCACCTGCGCGCGCAGCTGGCGTGGCACCCAGCCTGACCGACAAGGACAGCGTTTGGGAAGCCAGAGCAGATGGCTTCTGGTAAACAGCGAGCGCGGAGCTGGCAGCCTCCGGCCCTGCACGGGGCAACCAGGACGTGCCCGGATGGGGCGGGCAGAAAGAGGAGGAAGAGCAATGGAGCCAAGCTCCCCTGCAGGGTTAGAAACCGCACCGCGCCCATGGGAGGCTGCAGGGCTTCACCCCAGGGGAGACCCCAAATCCTGCCTGCGTGGGGCTACAGCAGGGCAATGCCCCGGCGGGGGGGCACCAGCTCCTGCCCGGCCCCAGCAGGCTGCTGGGTGTGCAGAGGGTCTGCCTTCCCCGCAGAACGGCTGTGCAGCCCTCTGCTGCAGGGAGAAATGGTATCAATAGGGTGAATTCTCAGATTGCTGTGATGAAAGCAGGGGGAACAGCGGAGGGGAGGAGAGAGGTAAACACTTCTTCCTAAAAAAAAAAAGAGCAGTTAAGTATGAAAAGCAGGGGAAAAAAAATCCCACGTCACCAGCCCAGTCCTTGGGACGGGCTCCAGCCCTTCCCTAAGCATAGATGAGGTGACTGCGGGTTACGTTTTGCATCCTGAACAGCGAGCTCCACTCCAGAAGGCACGCACCCCTGGGAGATGCTCGTGGAGGAGGGCAGAGAGGTGCGGAGCAGTGGGGCAGGCAGCGATGGCGGTGCCCGCTGCCAGCCCTGCTCGCTGCCCAGCTGGGTTCTGGCCATTTCAGACGGGTGTGTGCTCTGAGCTGGTTGGTTCTCAAACAGGTGATGCCAACACAGCTCTCCAGCCAACACAGCAGCAGCTTGGTCAGCGTGTTTCCCTCGGCACAACCCAGCGGCTGCGCTGCGGTCGGGCTGCGCGAGCTGCACAGAGATCAGCGCTCCGGAACGCAGCCTCCACCCGCACGAGCTTCACCCAAGCTCGTGCACGCAAACCAAGTCGCAGGCACGCACAAAGCACTGCTGGGGGAAGACGCACGGGGATCTTTCCAACCCAACTGCGGGAACCCACGGTCCAAGCGCCAGTCTGGGCTCTGCTCCGAGCCCCTGCACGAGCTGCTGCCAGAACAACTCGCGCCTTGCAGAGAGCTGCGTGAGCACCAGCACCTGATGCAGTGCCCTACTGTTACCTTGAAGCCTCCTGTTGCTACCAGCAGACTTGCAGGACTCGGGTCCCATTTCCACCTGGGATCTCCAGCGGGGACAAAACTAGCCAACACGCCACAGAAGCGGTTTCAGACAGTTTAAGACTTCTGCGTGCTTCCCTTGCGTTACCTCCCACAGGGCAGCAGCCTGGGGGCAAAATTCAATCCCGTGAATGCAGCGCAATGCTTTGTGTCCATGCTAGCGCGATGCCTTCTGCGAAACAACAGCGAGAAGCCAGCAGGAGCCTTGGGGTTACATCAGCTCTTGTTGCTTCCCAGGAAGCTGAAAATTGGGTTTGAGGAAAGACTTTCACATCCACCTTCTCTGCTCGCTTTTTTAGCGGCTCTCATACCAGTACTGATGCTAAGGTGAAATATCACTGCTGTCACCAAGGCATACACACCCTGAACACACAGCGCAGGCCAACCCAAAGCCGAGGGCTCGGCACACAGCTCAGACAGCAAAAATCCAAGCACCACCCCCACGCACTACAAATGCAACTTGTTGAATCGCCCTCCTGATCTTCAATTGTGGAAAGAGATCTGCATCCCACTTAGCTGCTGTCTTCCACCCTGCTCCTACCCCACCCGTGCCCAGGTGCACTCCTCTGCCCTAACCCTCTGCAACACGCCACCAGGATTTTGTGCCACACACACGCAACCAGGATTTTGTGCTTGTTCAGAGCAGCACGAAACGAGACCTACGGGTGGAGCAAGAGTTAAACCCTGCCCAATGCTCTCATATGAGGGCTCCAAGGGAGGAAGAGAAGAGAAAACCCCACAGTCTCATCAGCTGATCACAACGTTGCTGCCTGCCAAGGAGCCCAAGTGAACAATTTGTTCGGCTGAGCCGCCCCCGCCCCGCGGACAGAGCCCGCGGCTTCTGAAGGGCTCTGTGTGCGCAGCAGGCGCTCGGCCCCAGCCATCCCCACGTTCAGAAAATCCCAGGACCCCCAGAGGCTGGAAGCAGTTATTTATTTCCACCTGCTGCCGCGGGGCGATGCCGGGAGTTTGCCAGGGAGGGCGGGCAGCGCGTGTTTGCCTTCGCGCCCAGCCCAGCCAGCTGCCCTCCTCTCCGAGCAGCACCTCTCCAGAGCGCTCCGCCGGCCGCTGCATGCGATGCGCTGTCTGCAGAGCAGGATATGAAAAGTTTGTTTTGGCATCTCGAGTTCATTTCTATTAAAAAATTAAAAAAAAAAAAAAAAAAGAAGAGGGGAAAAAATAATTTGGCCTGGGCCAGTCGTTACAAGATGCCTGAACTCCTGCATGGGAATTCCGGAGGGACAAGGCTGCACAGCCTGCACCCAAACGGCTCATACTGGTCCCACTGGTGCCCCACTGGGGCTCGCTTGAAGCCTGAGCCTCTGCCCCAGGCCATTCCCTCGTGGCACGTTTTCTCACCAAATCCCTTCCCAGCAGCCCAAAGACCTAAGAAAATCCCGTGCCAGGTACAAAACTCAGTCCACAGATGTACAGAGAATAAAGGAGGGAAATTTAAAATACCAAAGCAAAACAACTGTCAGCACTGGGGAAGGCAGCATTCACAGCCCCTCCTGCCTCCTTACTGTGATTCAGGACAATTTTAACTGCTTTAGAAGCTGGAAAATACAAAAATACACTCAAATCCATGCTTTAGGAACGGTTTCCCTAACAGAAAATGCCACTGGATTATTTAAGTTGTTCAGCGTCACCACAACCACCTACATTCCTCAGCGCCATGCTTAGCTTCACAATTTTTTTTATTTCTGAAGTGCAAATGGTTTCAGAAAGCAGGCTCGGAAAAGGAGGGAACAAAGCACCATGCGCTGAACCACTCTTCGCCCCTGAAAAGTCATGCTTCAAAGCAGAACACTCCACGCAAGCGGGCAGGGAACAAGCCAGCAAATTCGATGGAGGTCCACCCAAGCGGGACCAACACCATGCTCGGTTCCTCTCCAGGAACTGAAAATCGCCAGCCCTTCATCCACCTGCTGGTCCGGAGCAGCGCTGCGGGCCGGTGGGACCCCACGGCGCGTTGTCACGCCGGGGGGCACACGGCCCCGTGGTACCCACAGCCCCCCAGGGGGGATCCTGGAGCAGCCAGCGGTGACTCAGCACGGTGCTGGTGGTGCTGAGTCACTGCCACGTGCCGGCCCTCTCCCAGCCACCAGCGATCCCGACGGGAAGCGCAAACCCCGAGGGGAAACGGCTTCCACGGACGCCTGGGGATGGGAGAACGGGCACCGTGGGGCCCTCGGGGGGGCCTGGGTTTAAGAGCTGGATGCAGAGCCTGAAGCACTTGTTGAGGCCGCTGGCAAAGGGATCTGTGGGATTCCAGAGGCCTGCTCCCAGCGAGGGTCTGCACGCGGTGTTCTGCTGGCACAAGGGCAGCTCTGCTGGGGACCGTGCCTTGGTTGGGCTCAGCTCCGTGCTGGTGGGTAGAAAATGGACAAGGTCCCAAAGAAAGAAGCACTGAACAGCCCTGATCCCCCCATGCCATCCCCCAAGCACAACCGACGCTCAGGGTGCCCCGAGGAGGACGCCTTCCCAGCACGGACACGGGCTCAGCCCCCAGGCTTGTCTGACTTTCAGGCATCTCCAGGTGTCAGCTGAAGGAACAAAAGCCCTAATTTTCCGCTAAGAAACAGACCCCTAACTGTAAAGGGCTCTGATGTAGGGTACTGGGTAAACTATAAAAAGATTCCAGCAAAATGACCGTCACACCCTCATGACTTCACTCGCTGTTGAGTTCACCACCAAGACATCGGTCTGGCAGGAAGCCCATCAGCCAGCAGCACAACAGCACAGAAGGCTGTGCTCAGAACCGGGCTTTAGGCGATGATTCCTTTGTCTTTTTCAGCCTCCTGAAGGCTTCAAGATCTTTGCTGAAATCCTTCACGCAGGCTGCCAGGGCTGGGTTTGAACCTCAGCCACGTTTCAAACTCAAGCACCCCAGACCTTCACGCCACCGCGTTTACGCGATGCCCCGAGCGTTCGTTCAGCGGACGGGCTCGCAAGCAGCCATCCCAAGCCTCAGCTCTCCAGCCCTCAGCAGCAACAACTGCTCCGCGACCCCGTGGCTCTGCCTGCACGCAGCCTCGGGCAGGGCGTGGGGATGCGGCGACGGGGACGGGAGGCGGCAGCCAGGGGCACGGGCCATGAGGAGCTGGCCGGTTTGGCTCTGGCAAACCCGCTCTGCAGCCAGCTGAGAAGAACCACGGCTCTGCGGGGATTGCTGGAGCACTCTGCGGTGCAGCTTTCCACACAGACCACTCTGCGGGCACGGCAGCCAACGCCGTCCATGCCGAGAATCCACCTGACCGTCGGCACAGCAGAAGACGCAAGGCACTCTGCTCCCCCTGCAGCTAATCCTGGCGCAGGAAGGTAAGAGAGCGGCAGAAGCACCGTCCCCACGCAAACCCAGCCCTTCACCCTACTCCCTCCCCGCACAGAGGGCGGCACTGCAGGAAGGGACCCGCAGCCTCCCCCTGGCAAACGCAGCAGCCAGGCACCAGCTCACCAGGCAGAGGCCGCGCTCACCAACGCACCACGCATCCAGCAACCCCAGTCCGACCCATTCTCTCGAATTTCCTTAAACTGAGAGGTGCTGCAATGCATGACAAGGTGACACCGATTGTGACTGCAGCCTACAACAGCGCAACACGTGCACACAGAGAGCGCAAACCATGCAGCCCCAACACGTCCCTGTGCAAACCAGCACCGGATGCCGCTGGCTCTTGGGACTGCTGCAAACTAAGCTTCCCTGAAGTTAAAACTCCAAAGAGGAGAGAGGGAAGGGAGAGCTTGAGAGTCTTAAATTCTCCAAACAAGTGAGTGCACAACAGAGGAGACGATCCCGGCGCGGAGCAGACCGTTTGGAAGTTATTACACTTGTTCAGCAGCGAAGCCCTTTGTGTGTGTGCAAACAGAGCGGGTCGGTGTCGAAGCGGGGGAGCGCTGCTCCAGACCATTAGTGGCACTGTCCCTGGGGAAAGGAGAATAGACACTATGCAAATCAGGATCTATTGTTAAAAGGGAAAATTTATTTCACATTCCTGAGCAGCAGTGTTCCTGGAGCATAACAATTGGTGAGGCCCTTCTGCTGAGCACTGCACATTTTTACGCTCCGCAGTAAATCAATATTCCGTAATACAGAAACGATGTTAAATTACCGCCAGGGCAGGACGGCGGCTCTGGCTGGCGAACAGCAGTACCACAGCACTACATCAGAACAGCACCGATTCAGGACACGCTCTTCATCGTGCAGGAGTTTCCTTGTGGCAGAATCTATGGAATTGTTCTGCAGAATGCCGGAGCCTTCCAGTGCTGCCCTCAGCTCCGTCAGTGCGTGGGGAACCGCAGCCGCCCCGTGCTGCAAAGCCTTCAGCCACGCAGCACCAGCAGAACAGCTCTGCAGTAAGGCACCAGAGGAAAAGTGCATTTAACCTAGGAGAGCCCTCCTCACCTCCTCTCCCGCATCCCTAGCGCTCAGTGCCAGCAGACAGAGGGGTGGTGGAGGGCGGGGAACGAATGCCAGAGCAGCTTCCAGCCCTCCACTTTTTATTAGGCAGCCAGAAGGCCAAAGGGCAAAGGCTGTTTTGTCCCGGATTGCGGGGGTGGTTTTGTTCAGCTCCACAGGTTATGCAGCCCGAGATCAAAATGAGATTTCCGAGTAAGCGCTGACACCGAAGCAGAATCTCCCCCGGGTCTGGGAAATCTCTGAAGTTTCTGCGCTCCCAGGCTGCCCTCGTCCTCCTTATCTGCTCTTCAAGGCCATGAGGGAAAGGAGAGGGCTTGGCAAACAACTCTCCAAATGGAGAATTCTAACACACAGCTCCAGTTCACAAACAACCCTGAGCATCACAGAATTCAGCTCTGCTCTGGGCGGGAAGCACAAAGGCCTGTTCTTGAGCAGCCCTTCCAGTTCTCCCTTACTGCCCATTAAAGCTAGCAGGCTTTTGAATTCAGCAGAAAACCAGAATTAAAAAAAAAAAAAAATTGTTTGGACCACGCAGTGACATTAGAACAATACAGGTATGAGCCAAGAAGGACTTCCAGCCAAAGCAGAAGCTGGAATAATTGTGGAATACAGCTGAAATGGAGTGGGCAGGGAGTTAACAGGGAACTCAGGGATTTGGGGGCTTACTGGAACAGCAAACTGCGGCAGCAGGGATGTGCTGGGCTCACACGCAGCCCCCTGCAGGGCACGGAGCGGCTCCAACAAGGTGCTGGCGTGCCCCAGGGCAGCCCCCAGCGGACAAAGATGAGCTCTTTGGCCTAAAATAGACAGAGCGAGGATAAAGCTGCACATCAATATGAAATCTGAAGGTCATTTAGCCAAGGGAAGGGGCAGACGTGCTACTTCTGGCGTGGAACCAAGGGAAGTTTCCTCTCTCAGCCCAGAGAGGCCTTTGAGCTAACGCAGGAACGATACAGTTCTGGCCTCCACGCCTTTATCTTAGAAAGGGAGGAAAATAATCCTGGCTACAGGACGGCTGTTCAGTGCAGGAGCGTGAAAAAGCGTGGAGAGAAATGGAAAGAGGAGAGAGGGAGAGTGACAGGAGGCTAATGCGAGTCACGCTGCGCTGGATTTTGCCCGGAGCCATCGGGAAACACGGCACAAAGCGGCCCAGCCGCAGCAGCCTTTCTTTCGGTGGAGCGGGGCAGGGAGGAGGGTGGCTGCTGCTGGCTGCAGACCGTGGCAGTCGGCACCAGGGGCAGAAGAGCAGAAGGCACTCGTGAAGGAGTCAGCAACGAGGCTCTGCAGCAAAGGAGGAGGGAAGGTTTCGTGGCACCGGCCAAATCCAACAGCAGGGGCAGGTGCTGGGTGTGGGGCAGAGGAAGCGGGGACGAGGAGCTTTGTCCTGGGTAAGCGAGGATGGCAGCGGGCTCAGGCTGTGAAAATCGTGTTTTATTTCCATTAGGAGATAAAGGCACAGCCTGCATTGTTCAGCTATGTAAACCCCTTCTAAAGCAGGTGCTCCAGCATGCAAAGAGCTGAGTAAACATGGGGAGGGGGGGATAGGGACCCCAAGGAACACCTCGGCCTTCCCAGGAAGGACCGAGCTCGGGCCAGGTCCAAGAACCTTCCTGCAGAGCAAGCAGCCACTCAGGAGGGGTTCTCGGGGCACTTCCCATCTCACCTCCAGGCTGACTGACACACCGCGACCTCCCTCACTTCAGCAGGAGCACAGGTGCCCAGGAGAACACCCCGCGGAGGAGCGGCTGCCCCGGGTGCTCATGAGGCTGCCCAGGAAGCCCACGCTGAGAGAGCCCCGCTCCGTGCGCAGCGAGATGCCCCAGCACGGCAGCAGAAAGAGGTGGCGAGGGATTTGGCTGAAAAGCAAAACCTGGATGATCTGCTGGGAAGCAACCGAGACAGAGGGCCGAGCGCTCCACTCGACAACCAGCGTGAAGGCTGCGAGCTGAGGCACGCCGGCACCCTCCCCTCCACCTCGCTGCCCTCTGGCACAAGGACAAAACAGGCCCAGCACAAGCGGTTCGGAGCAAGACATGGGGGAAAGACCCACTGCCTGCCCTCCACCTGTCCCTGGGACAGAGGACTTCAGTCTCGACGCTGTCAGGGCTCCATCCCTCAACAGCACTCAATGCGCTGCGAAGCGAGTACCTCCCCCCAAACATAGTTTTATCCACGGGAGGCCTCCGCTGCTCGCTGTGCGCTGACAAAGGCCTTAATGTTTAAACTTACAGATACCCTATTTATTTTCCTGAAAAGAGTACGGGGTAATTCAAACCCTGGGAGAGCACGCATGCCTTGGAGGGGGGAAGGAAGCGGGCTCTGAATGAGCCTGCACAACTCTTTTCTGCAGGGCTGAGAGCGGTGGAACTCCTGCGCCCGCTGTCCAAGCCGCAGCCCCCTCCCTGCTGAGCAGGGCCAGGGTTTGCGTGAACTGCCCCGGACTGCGGGCTGGAAACAGGTCGGGGCTGCGGGACAGACTGCGTGCACGCCACCAGGTTCCTGTCTTGCTGGACTGCAGGCTCCCACCAGGGGCTTCAGCTGCGGTTTCAGGTGTGAGTCTTCCTTTAGGGCTCCCTCCAAGGGCACACGCAGCGGGCACCGCAGCGGACGCGGAGGTTAGCAGGGCAAGTTCTCGGCCCCAGGGGGCCTCAAGAACACAGCCAAGTTCTTCTGCAACCAGCATTTAGAGCATATTTGCATCTTCAACACAGCAGCAACTGCTGTGCAAAGCTGACACAACCTGGCTACACTCCCTCTCCGCCCCAAGGGTCACCAAGGGGGCGGTGGGCATTCGTGCAGCCTCACCCAGGTGTGCTGAGGGCTGCCCGCTCTCCCCAGGCCTGCCCATCTCAGTGTGCACAGAATCCCCTGCAGTTCAGTCCCGCACTTCAAAAGAATTCCACGGTACCAGCTTCAGTTCAACAGCTGCACCAGAAATCCCCTCCATCCTCCTGTTCAGAGCGTACAGGGGTGCCACAGACCACCAGCACATCTCAAACCCCACTCACAAAAGCAGAGCACTCCTACATTTCTCCTAGCTTTGTTACCGCTTTTCAGAAGACAACATTGCCAAGAAAGAGCTGTCAGAGGTTTTAGTTCAGTATATAACACTACTTCAAGTGCATGCACACATCCTGCTCTGCACATACAAACCTTGAACTTTCATTCTGGATTGCTCAGAACGGCACTGAAATAAGTGATGCCACTTCTGAGTGCTTCAAACTCTGGTTTAAAACTTAACTGCTGCAGAACCAACTCCTGGGCTTTCCGTGCAGTTCTGGAAAGGCACCGACACTGGCAGCGTCCCCCTAAATGCCCTACGTGTTTCTGCTGCCACCTCCTTCACAGCAGGCAGCTCCCCCCCCCCGCCCCAGTCTGGATGCTCAGACCACAAACCTCTCTCCCATTTACACAGTACAAACCTCTTGCAGGTGAGCGAGTTTGATCCAGAGTCATTAGATGTCACTCTGCTCATGACTTATTTCCATCTCTAAGCCGCCCTTCTGGTGCTGAAGGTGATCAGGTC
>VXAV01011470.1:18052-39670 GCA_013399715.1 Alectura lathami
TTTTTTTTTTTTTTTTTTTTTTTTTCTCAGTACAGTTGATGCTGGAGAGTCTTGTGCTTTGCCTTTTTACATTGGACTTTTTTTTTTTTTTTGGTGATGTGTGTATGTGTCCTAGCCTAAGCACAGGTGCTGATATACTTATTTTTTAGAAATACCATAGGCAGAGGCTACAGCTTGCTCATGAAACTGCAGACATTTGACAAACCTTGGAATAAAACTAAGATCTCCTAAGCCCTAGAGTTGTGGTTTCATTGTTTCCTTCTTAACATTTATAAATATGTATTGCATTTCTGTCCATTAATGTTATGTCTCAAAACTGCGCTATTTCAGCTGGATTTAATGCATGTGCATTCACGTTTTTTTTTTTCAATTATTAAAAAAGGGTGTCTGTGTGAAGAAAATGAACGAAAAGGAGACACCCATGCAAAACCAATTTTTGTTGGCTGTATGACTCATTAATGAACCTTACTCAGTGCTGCTATTGTGCTGAGTGCCTCATAATGAAATATACAGGGTTAATAACTGCAGTGCAATGGGTTTAAGTAAAATCACTGCAGGTGTGTGCCTTAACGAGGTGTTAATAGGCAGGCAGGTGCATGTAAATATGGAATAGAAGGGTACAGGAATGGCCAGGAGAGAGAGCAGAGGAGTGTGACCACCAAGTGCTCGACAGCAGTTACAGAGTCATTTAGGAGCTGAATGTGCTGTGGTCTTTGATACTGACAAGTGAGATCTGAAAGTCTTCATCTATAATAAAACATTCTGTATTATTTCCTGCTCAGTGGAGGAGGCTGGTACTAGGAAAACTCCAAAGATAACTCATTTCTTTATGTATTTAGGTAAAGGGCTTTTCCTGAGAAATACTGTGGAGAGTTTTTCCTGGGTAACTCACTGACTCCTAACTCAGTTCACGTAGATTGGACACACAGGGATGTCCAAAAAAGTCATAGTTCCAGCTGTGTAATCTAGGAAACATTTCTATGAAGTGTCTTGCAGGAAACAAAACAAAGAAAAAATGACAGATACTGACAGCCAAGTGCCCTAAACTCTTGAGCAAACACGCAATAAGAAGGACTGAAATCAGTCAGCCTCAACTATCTAGCTTCAGTTCTGGGGAGATGCAGACCCTCTCAGAGAAATCCATGTTTTAAAGTAGGAACTAACTCACATGTTCTCCAAAAGTAAGAAACAGCATTTCTGGAGGCACATAACAGCTGACCATATTGAAAGCACCTGGCAACTGCAGGACAAGCTCTAGGAAAGTACTTTCCTGAGCTTCCCTCCTCTGGAAAATCAGATTGATAGTATGTCACACTAGAACTGTCTATGAACCTTCTCACTCCTACCCTGGAGCACCAGTCTCCCACCATTTTGTTTTACTATCTTTTCTGTTTGTTTTTGTAAACTATAATAAAAACTGTTACTGTTGATGGTTTCATCACTCACACATGTTAGTGACTATGGCTGTTAAGAGGAGTATTTCACACATCAAAAATTCTCCTGGCCAACACTGCCACAAATGCCACTTTTCTGCTCCTGGATAACTTCCAACTCGAATGATTCTATGATTCTTGTGGTGGAACCTCCTATTAGCAAGCCCCTCCCCCCCTTTTCTTTTCTTGAGCTTGGAGTTAGAGACTTCCTTTTTCCCAGTAAAATAGAAATAAAAGCTCTGATTCTGGAAAATAATGGTCCCAATATGTATGTTTCCCAGATGCTGTGAAATGCCATCCTGTTTTCTCTTCTACTCTGTGGTAAATATTAACCATCTTCTGGTCAAATCAGAAGAGATTTGTTGGGAAGGTGATGCATGATGAACAAAATCCTTAGTGAAAAAGTGTTTTTATTAGCACTTTTCTCTTATTACTTTTTATATTTCTGACAGATTCTTCTTTCTTGTGAAACCAGGAGTATATGTTCAGTTGGTTCCAAATGTCATCCTCAGGGTATTTCTTTAGGCACCTGACATGAGCACCATTAGCTCAGATTACTCTATTACCTGGCTGACATTCTGAAGGTGCCTAAAGAAATAGCATGAATACATTGCTGGAATTTGCATTAATGGGTAGTAAAAGAAAAAAATCTGGATTCTTTGACCTCTTTGTGGTTTGTGTTAAAAACGAGCAAACTAAGATCTCTTATGTTAGAACAGCTGCATGCTTTTTAAAAGGCTCCTAAAAGTTATTTACTTTTTTAAATGTCTTTATTTATAACTTTTCATGGTAGAAAATTAAAATAGTCCATTTTTATTAAATTAGACTGCAAAAACAACTAAACTGGAGAAGCAGAAATTTTAAAGACAGCTTGAATCTCAAAAAAAAAAAAAAAAAGGAAAAAAATAAAGATGCTAACCTCTGAAGATTACTTGCTACTCTGTAATGTTTAATTTTTTTTTTTTTTCTTTTTGTAAGGAAAGCTGACAGGCACTTTGAACAACTTATCGTGACACTATGTGCCATAAATGTGACACAGTATTTCATAAATATGATAAAGTGCTTCCAAAACAACTGTTGACTTTTAAAGGCATCCTACTTGCTAAAAGTAGGATATTTACTGTAAGTGCAGATTGTTGAGATTCTCAGCTAATTTTCTACCTGTGCTTCTTTAATGTGTTTGTGAATTCATAAGAAGTTCATAATTGTAAGTGTCCATGAGATTATTGTGTTTTAAACCAAACTTGACAGCACAATAGAACCCAATAAATGAAAGCATCAGTTGTACAAGATCTGCTTGTACAGAAAAACATGAATGCAAACAACATAAAAGATAATTGTCAAAGAAACTGAAATATAACTGCATATATATTTCTATACTGCATCCTCTGCACATCACCATCTCAGGAATCAAACATAAAAATACTATTGTTACAATAAGAGTGGCTCTAATAAAAAGTAAAGCACTTAGGAGTTAGAATAAAATAAAGCAGCTTCCCACCAGATTGCTACATTAAATAATGTTAAAAAAATGACACATATTTAAATCTTCCTATGCACTTAGGACTGTTTCCCACTATAAGCTGTTGGTGTTACATACAGATACTCTTATACTATTATTTTGTTGAAATGAATTTCACTTCCAGCATGATGAGCATCTGCAAATTCAAAGTTTGTTACTCAGTAGGTTGAAAAAAAGCTGGCATTATACTGAAAGGAATCTTTCAAAATTTAGACACAATCAAGATAATGGCCTTAACAGAAACTTCCAACTGTGCTTGCCTGTCATTATCATGATATACCAAAATATGCACGGGTAGATGAAATATTTTAATGTGAGAACAAACTATAGTAAATTGAAACTAAGCCTGATAATTGAAATGTACTCACCACTATAGCTGACAACAAAAGAAAAGAAAGATCCTTCTGTATCCATTTACCCAAAAGCTTCTTGTCTGTGTTCTCCAGATATAGCCAAATATGATATTACCCTATTGTAAAACCTCTGGCAGCTGGAGAGGGTAGTTTCACTGTATTACATTTATATATCTTCAGCTGTCATCACAAGAAGAATTTAAGAATGGCAACAACTACCTCTTGAAGCCATCTTGAAGGCTGAACTGAGAATCATCTATGTGCTGTGTTTGAGCTACTCTGTGTAACTGAACCTAAGCAGATTAAACAGCTGTGTTTATAAAACCTTTGCTTCATCCAATGATTTTCAGAAGTGACTATCAGAACAAACAAGGAAAGAGATGAATGCCTTGAAGCACAGATGATGTTGATGCCAGGGCTTTACTATCAACAACAGCAAAGCGTTCCACAAATTGTCTGCTGTGAAAATCCAGGCAGTTCATCCAAAGATGTTGACCTATTAGTCCAGTTAGCAATTTTTTAAATAAGGCCTCAAATAAGGTGATGGTAAAAGTCCACTATTGCTAAAAATATGGTGACTCCTAGAGTGAAATATGAATCATGGGAGACACAGAAAGGTGTAACAGGGCAACATGATGAATATGCTTATGCACAAAAGCCAAGTAATAACGAATGAAGTGAAGTCCTATAGTGTAATGAAATGGACAGTTAACAGGTGAATCAAAGACTTTGGTGAACACAACAAAGGGTAGCAGTACAGTTACAAGCAGGAGAAGCAAGGAAAAATGAAAGGCATTTCAACAGATGCCAAACATTAGTACACTTTTCCTGTAGCACTGGAGTTAAGAAGGAACAGACATATGTCTCTGGATAAAGATAAACAGGAAAAGAATAGGCAAAACTTCATTATGAGCTTGCACTATTTAATCTGAAGAAGGTGATTAATACAACTTTTTGAACAGAGAGAACCATGGTAATAGGAATGGCAAGAGGAGACACAGATCTGTTTCAACTGCCCAAATATTTGTAGCAAAATACCAGGGCACAAGCAAGTCATTTTGACACGTACTATGTAAGTGTTCCAGAAGATGGAGAAAGGTTCCAGAGATACAACAATTTATACTAGAGCCTAATCAGTGAGGTCGGAAATACTAAGGTGGAAGTGATGGTAAACCTAAAGATTTCAAGAAAAAGGTGATGAAAATAAAGGGAGAAAGACAGCAAGTTTATGAAAACAAACAAATAAAAACAAGAACAACAAGAAAAGTAGACCAACTCAGGGATTTGGTAATAGACTCTTGTGAAGAAATTTGATGGAAAATAGGACTTCAGAGAAAGTGGCAGTTATGATATTAAATATTAAACAGTAGTTGTCTGGCTCAATGGAGGAGAAAAAGGGGAAGTGTAACAAAGCAATATGGAAGACACAGGAACTCCTTAGTGTACATCAAAAGAAACTAAATACTAACAAAATAGAAACAGTGATAAGTAAAGATGTATAATAGGAAATAACCTGGTATGTGATATTCAGATAAAAAAAGTTGAGCTGCAAAATGGCGTATTGGTATCAAAACAAATAGACGATTTCCTACCCCTTGTGATTCAATCTCTGTCATAAAAGTTAGTTGCAAAACCAAGATTTTTCATTTTAATAGAGGGAGAGGTGTAGTGTCTGTAATGGGAAAAGCATAAGCTGAAGTATTTAGATGAGTTAGATGCACTTCAGGCAGCAGGGCCTGCTAGAAAGTTCACCTTAAAGTACTTTTAGAGTGAGTCAAGGTAATCCCTGAACCAGAAGTGAATATTTTCAAGAATATGGGAAGGCTGGGGGAAGACTCACATGATTGCAGAAAGAAAGTACTTTTAACTGTCTTTAAAAGAGGAGAAAAAGGGCCTTCGAGCAGACTGGCTTTTAGAAAAGTACCCCGCTCAAAAATTCAGGAAAGCATTATATGTCCCAAACTTTGCCTTGAAATTGCTGGATACATAGCAATTATCTCTCAGCACATTCACAGATGTAATTGCCTGGATTGGTGCATTACTGATTGCAAGAATGGAGACCAGCAGAACATAAGAAGTGTATTTCCTATCAAAGGCAGGACTAAGGACTCGGTTTGATGAGCATGGTCCTCATGGCAGATACAGGAGAATGGGATTACAGCAGGAGAGAACACATCTCCCTCCATCAGGGAATCTGAGTCAAGCTGACACAACATGATTAACTTTGAGTCTCAGATTGTTTTTATTTTTACATATTTATTTTTCCCTACCACAAGATACGAACTTGTATATTTAGTAGGAAAAACATGTTTAATTGTACTCTGTGTAAATTCTCATTTAGAAAGAAAATGTTTTTCAAATAAAGTTCTTTAAATGTTTTGTGAGACATCTGGACATTTTTATATCAAGGATCTGAAAGGAATTTAGAATCCCAGACTCCTTGTGGTTCTCACATCATCATAAAAAGGCAGTATATTAAAATGTGTTTGCCGCTGGGAACTGACAGTTCACAATTATTAAGGAAGTAAAGTGTCTCCTACTAAGTACAGGTTTGATCCTATACTGCCTAGGAGCTTTGCCTAAGGTCCTTTCTCAAGATGACCATGAATTTTATGCAAGGTGGGGAAGAGTTTTGAGGGTTTGTTTCCTCCCCTAGTGTAGGTGCTGATCACATTCATTCCAGCCTGTCCTGTGTCAGGCTGTGCATGCAACATTCACAATGGGCAGTGGTGACCGGTAGGTGTCAGAGCCATCTTTTCACTCCCTCCTTCAATCACCATTAAGACAGCATTAATAATGCTGCAATAATGCAGCATTAGAGAGAAGCTCATACAACTAGTGTATTTTTCATAAAGCAGACTATATTCTCCAGAATCTTCAGAAGAATTATCAATACAGTGTGACTTAGTCTCCTAATTTTATCACGGATCTCAAAATGTATTTGTTGCTTCCCTGGAGGATCTGATTTATAAAGTCTTCTGATCACATACATTTTTTTTTTAATATTAAATAAAATTCTAATATTAAAAAAAAAAAAAGGAAAGTATGTTTTAAACTTGTTGAATTTCAAAGAGAACCAGGAAATCAAAAACTTGCAAGAGCAAAAACCAAATAAGACGAGAACCAACAGGCTTTTTAGAAGACGGTTTATCTAATATTTTGGAGTTCTCTTATTATTTGGTGGTTTGACCAGGTGATCATAGAGGTCTTTTCCAACCTTAATGATTCTATGATTCTCTGTGGTTTAAAAATCACAGTTGCTATTAAAAAAAAAAAAAAAAAGAGTTCTAATAAGAGGGCTATAGAAAAATATACAGTTCCACGAGTTTTCAGGTAGCTCTAAAAATTTAGTTGCCCACCTCCCATGGTAGCAGATGTTTAACTCATGGCAAGCTCTTTCACAAATTTCACCTGAAATCTCTGTTATTTTCAGGTAAATTCTTGCCTGTTGAACTAAAGGACCAGAATTTACTCTTGCACAGTAGGTTTCTTATAATTACTCACAATGGGAGACCCCACTCACAGGCAGCTCTGGGAGGCATTTCTGAGTCTCTGATTTCTAATATCTTCACTTTTTCACCCTGCAGTATGAACAGACTGTCTTATATTTCTGACAATTTATATTTTCCCTCTAACACCCACCTACATAACATCTATGTTGAGCATTTACATTTACACTAATAGCCCCTGAGAATCAATTACCATAAGAAGACCTGTTCCTTTACACTTCAGCTGATAAATCAGTCATAGGTTAAAACAAGAGGAGGTAAAAACCCAGCATGTCTGTACTGATTTTTTTAAAACACTTTACTTAAAAATTCTCTAGATACAGATTATTTTGCGTGTGTGTGTGTGTGTGTACATTCAATACTATTTTACCTGCTTTCAAATGTGCTTTCATAAATGGATTGAGCAAAAAAGCACTGAGGATTAACTGCATTTTTTATACACTCCAGTACTGTTTTGTATCCTCATGCAACAGAATGCAGTCTGTTTGTTTGGCACACCCTGGTGGAAGCAATTATGATAGCAAGCTGATGCCCGGCTGAAATGCTTCAGCTGAGGCTGGCTTTGCAAGGGTGGCGCTCTGAGGGGTAGGGAAACAATCCCCTGCAGTCCCCGAAACCTGCGATTACATCCCAGCCTCGGGTAGAGTTCTGCCACGGAGGCTTTACGCCCCATCACAGTCGGTGATTTCTGGGTGTCAGTGGGCACCTTCCCCTCTTTCTAAAAGCTTTCAGTGATGGAGTTCTACAAAGTCTTTTCTACTCCTTTCCAAAACTTCTGCAGAACTATGGAACTGTCACCTGCACAGAACCTGACATCATTCCCAATTTGTCTGTCACGATCCAAGGTGAAATTATAAGGCAGTGGCTTAAAGAACCTTACTCAGATTTCTAGAATGGATCTCAGATGGCCAAGTTAAAGAGCAACAGATTTTTTGAAACCTTTTCAAACCGTTGTTTAGAAATGCCTTCTCTTCCTCATTGCTGATCAAACTGACAGCAATATTATTTATTTTAAAAGGTATTTATTTCCCACTAAGTCCTCTGCATTTCCATCCATTTCCAGTATTCTTTATACTTAGGCAGTAATGGTCTGAGAGTTCTAATGCCACATGCCATGGCAAAATCTGCAAAGCAGTCTGCAGGCAGAAAGCTCAAAGAGAACCTCTTGGGAATGGATAGCTCTCCAGTGGCCTTTTCTCCACTATATGGTTTCCTACAACAATGGCAAGGCTGAGCCCCAATTTTTTTTCACCTAAGTGGCACCTTTCCACAAGAAAAATTACTGGTGGACTGTTACCACGCCCTCCTGTAAGCAAAGAGCTCTGCTCACAAAGTAATGCAGAGAGCCTGGATATGCACTGACAGTATGATTCTTTTGAACAAACGCTGCCTTTCTAACCTATGATTATATCACTTATGTACAATGGTAAAAGAGACACTGAACGAGCAAGATAAACATCAAGAAATACCAGCAAAATGCTTCCTGAGCACAGGAAAAATTAACAAGAAGTCATGTGAAAAAGCAATTTAAATGCCAATCTCAACGTTCTTGAGCTCTTCCTGATTCTGAAGTTCACAGTGAGGAATTTATAGAATTACCCAACTATCAAAGGAATTACTTTTTATTTTTGGAGGAAATCCATTTCAAATTAATTAAACGTTCTGAAAAAAAATTTGTAAAGAACAAATATTTTAAAGTTAACGCAAGGCAACATTGATATGTACAATTTCCATCTGAAAAGTGTAAAAACCATATGAATGTAGTTCACAGTTACAGTCTCACAGCAATTTCTGAATTATGGCTCCTTATTTTTGAAGTGAAAAGTCTTCATTTTCAAACCACTTGACTCTTATGCATTGTTATCAGCATTAAAAAAAAAAAGAAAAAAAAGTTGTCATTGTCAACTGTTTGCATTGGTTTCATGCATACAAGCCTGATATACTGATGATGTATAGAAGATACATAAAACAAGTGTCTCATTGCAATGCAACCACTATTAAAAAGAATGTGAGAAATATCTGAGTTACCAATGTCAGTTACATCAATGACTCTGAAAGCACTTGTGGGACACATCTGCTAAGATAGAAGATTACATTTTTATATAAACACTTTTTGGAGTGGAACCACAATTCAAATATCCCAAATAAAGCAGGAAAAAGAAAACTGACATGAATGAATGCCTTGCAGAGCCAAAAGTTTATGACAGCAGGAAACAAATTACAGCTATAAACTGGCTTTCAGACAGCACCAGGCACAACACTGAGACAGTGTAGGTGTGGTTGTTTTGTTACTTAAGAAACTCTGCAATGCACAATATCATCTCAGTTTCCTGCCAGCTTTCTTGTATTTGTGGAGTATCCTGGGCAGCAGTATTCCTCTTAGGGACTCATGAAAAAGGTACATCACTGCAGTTTTACTCCATTAAGTGAAATCCAGTTTATTCCTAAGTCAATCAAAAGAGAGGAGACACTAGGCTCCCATACAGCTATGCAGCAAAGACATTATGCCCCTCTTTACTGAGAAGTAGCACCATATTTTCAGCTGCAAACTCTCAAACAGAGAAACTGATACTGTACTTTGCCTGTTAAGTCAATTTTCAAGAGAAAAAGCTTTCAATATTTGTGTTTCAACAATGAGCAAACACTCATACACCTGTCTTTGTTTGGTGCTATTAATTAAGAGAATTAATTAATTCCAGACAAGTATCATCTATGCCCCTATGTTAAGATTTTGGCCTCCCCAAATTTCACTGTTTTCTCTTACATTCCATGGGCAGGGTCCAAAATCCGTAGAGCCAATTGGACTCAGGCAAGTGTGCTTTGGCTCGTGTCCCATGTGCCAAGGTTATTTAGCATTCATTGTCAGTAAAATTACATTTCTGCCGTGATTCATTCTGGTACCCCATCTTCCCTCCATAAAATTATTCATCAATCTTTCAAATACTTATTTATAGTTATCTTTCACCTTTCTCATATTGTACATTGAATTAGCTCACATTTGCTTTAAGCTTAGTGATCGCACATGGACATAGCTCACTCAATGTCCTCGCAACATGTTAAAATAAGGTAACTTGACCATGTATCTGAAGCCTTGACTTTTCGTGTGATTCCTATGTAATTGTACCTTTCCAAAATTTTTGTTTGTTATGATAATGTATTTGTGGTGTAGGTCAACTTTCTTTTGACTACAATACTCAAAGACGTCTTAGGTAAAAACAATAAAATTCAGTCCACAGGTACATTAGTTTCCTAGTTTTTTCATAAACTGCAAGAAGTTTAGTTTTGCTCTGCTTACTGGTTCTTCTCCATTTTGTTGAAACACGTATTTAAGGTAATACAGATTGTTTAAAATAATAATTGAGAAAACAGCATTGCATCAGTCTAACAGATTCTAACTGGAGTTCAAGAATGGTACAGAACAAATAGGAAAAATATCATATATGTAAATCATTTGTGAAATCAAGTTAAAACTAATGACAAACAAAATTGAATTCCCTTTGTGGTTGATTTCCATTTAGCTGCACCCAACAATAAAATAGTTATCAAAGAAAGCTACCAATTAGATTTTAATTCAAAACATTTCCAGAAAACAGTTCCCAAATCTCAACTGATATCTCTCCAACAGCCTCCTAATTGCAGCAAGTCGGTGGTAAAGAAAAAAAAAATGCTTTAAATGAAAAAGATGTATTCCGTCTGCTGGAGGATGCAGTATCCTTTTCTTAATTATTCCCAGAATTTCCCCTATACATGAGTTTCCGCTGAAGATTATATATAGACAGATAGACATGTATGTGTGTGTGTCTGTGTGCGTGCATACACACATGGATGTATGCTGACAGAAATAAAAGAAACGCACTTGTATCAAAATCTAAGATACGTATCTAATGTTCTGTCACTTTTTATGAAATGTACTATTGGGCAAGGATTAAAAAGACTACTAAGTTCAGAGTTAGGGGATTTCTTTCATCTAATTTTTTCAAGGAAGGAAATAGGTAAGCATGGAGCTTTAGGATCATCAGGAATTCAGAATCACCTAGAGTTAGTCTTTACAGAGCCTGCCTGATCTCAAAGCCTTATATATCTTCAACTATCGTATCACAGAATAAAATATGTCATCTTACTCAGGAGCTGGAGCAAAAGTTTATTCTTCTTTTACTCACCTGTATGAAGTAGGGGCAGACCTTTCCATGATTCCTCTGATGTTAGACAGTACTCATCTGAATCCACTTGGTCTAGTCCTTGCTGTTTTCCTCTGTGTTCAGTCAAAGCCTGTTGATAGTCATCTGCACAATCCTAAAAAAATCAAAAAGATGACAACTGAAGTCTGTTCTGCATAATAAGAATGTGATCTCCACAAAGAAGAGATGGAAAAAATTAAAAATAGTGTTATATGTTTCAACAGGAAAATTTCAAACAGATTAGCACAGACATATTTCAGACTGGCAAAATCATCACCACTGTAAAAAATATGCCACCATCTTCCATATTGAATTCCCAAGCACTTTTCTTCATTACAGGTACAGACAGCTGCTTACCTCTAGTTTTCCTATTTGGAAACCATGTAACTCTCTAAAAAAAAAGTCAAACCTTTCTGAACTAGATTTTAAAACATGGTCTGGCAAATGTGATTATAATACACATTCCAGACTGTGTAGTATACTTTCACTTGAACTACCAGAGAAGATAGACAAGCCAACTGAAGGTGAGGCATACGTTGTAAGAGGACAGTGCTGAGCGTCCTTTGTAAGGAAGGACTAGATGTAGAAATCAGCATGCAAGGAGAATAACAGACATTTCACAGAATGTTAGAGATTGGAAGGGACCTCGAAAGATCATCTAGTCCAATCCCCCTGCCGAAGCAGGAACACCTAGATCAGATTGCAAATTGCAAAGTTTATCTCTGTCTTGTAACCTCTGCAAAATCTGTTTTAACAAGTTTTAATTGTACTTCACCCCATTCTAGAGGCAAAGTGAACGACAGAATTTGGATCTAGATTCAAACTTCCATGAAGTCTCGGGCTATTTCAGTGCAAGCATTACAATCAGAATTGTCTTTGCTTTTTTCAGTAAACATGATAAATAAAAACTTGTGCCCTGCTCAAGAGATAAGGATGTTACTTCTCAGTCATAGGCACGCATAAAACAAATGAGAGGTGGAGCACTCTCTAGCAAGTATTTTTTATCTTTCGTCAAATAAGTGTGGGCTGAATAATTGCTTTGACAAAGATCAGCATCTCTAAGATCAAGACTACAACACATACCAACAGGCAAGGGAGGAAAATATTGCAACTAAATATCAAACAAACAAAAAAATCCCTTGTAGCTGTGATCATCAGTCAGCCAGAGAACTACTCTGTGGAAGGCTGCTGAGGGGCACTGTCCCACCCCCATACGATTACATTTTATCTACAAGAAAGACACGGAAGTCACACACCAGTACCCACAGATATCCACATATGCTGACTTCATTAAAATCATATTGTGCTTCTTGCAATCAATTTTTTATCTGTAAGAAAATGTCCTCTCCCGGATGTTTTCTCCCACATTTGCCTTTTTAAGATGCTGAGGACTCTGCCTCTTTCTTCCTGTGGGTAATTGAAAAAAAAAAAAAAAAACCACAATAAAGGTCATCATTTGATCTCTGCTTTGTCTCCTATTGTAATAAAACTATCTCCTTTGTATCACACTTTTATATGCTTGACAACTATGCTTGACAGTTAGTAATAAAACTCAAGTCATAATCTGCTTTCAGTTATAAGAGTCATCTTGAAACCCTTTGGTATTCTTGTCAAAAATAATAATTGCTCATTGTTAACATTAACCCCCTTGAGCCCGAAGACCCATCCTTCCCATTGCTCAGGGTAGCAACCATTACTGCCTACAAAAATCTGTTTCTGAGGTAAGGGATGGACCATTGCTGATACTGTATCTTATGAGGTACTCTTTCAATAATACTTCCTGGTAACATTTACCAGGAATGGTTCAAAACAAGTACATTTTTAAAATTTTAGTTACAGTACTAGGTTAAATCATTCACTACAGTCTGTTTGTATTAAGAAATGCCAAGTATACTCTTAATATAGAAAAAACCCGACTTCTTTTTGTTTGTTTGTTTTAATGGTTTTTAATGAGAAAGTCTAATCTGAATGTTGTGTCATATACAATATTTTGGGCAAATAGGGGAATGGTTGAGATAATCTTTCACAAACTTTTTCATAGAACTTTTCTTGGTTAATACATTTTAGGTGGTAATCTCTTCACCTAGGCATTGCAGGATATATGTGCTATGTACATAAAGTTGCAGACATGATGGAAGAGTCTAGTGTGTTATTAATAAGATCACTCTGGAAAAAGAAAAACAAAGTTTTAAAATAAAGATAAATTAACTAAGCAGTTAGAAATCTAGCTAGATCTCCATTCGGATAGGTAAGAAAATACAATATAGTTCAAGGTGGAAATTCTGGTACCATTTTATAAAACAAACATTATGAATGCTAGCTCCACAAGACAACCTGAAAAGGTATTAATTCCATGAAAGAAATAATAAATAGATGAAGCTATAAAGTGCTCACCAAATTTCAGTTCAACACTTAGTGTACAATTAATTTGCTTCCTCATGACTGCATTTTATTTATAATGAATAAACTTAAGGGAAAAAGTACAGGCACTTTTATTAAGACACAGGAAGTAGATGAGTGTAGGAAATACCTTTTCCTTAGAATACATTGAAACTGCATGATTTGCCTTGCTACCTATTTCAAACACATCTTCAACTGTAGGGTTAGTAGTTATGTTAATGGCACTACATGTGAAAGCCGCTATCGGCTGGGCAACGCTGGAATGGGGTACTTAGTTGCAAGTAGAATCATTGTTGTCTGAATGTTTTTATGAAAAGGCTGGGCAAACAACAAATGTAGATAGTTCATATGTACGCGAGCCTTCTTCAGTTCAATGAGCTGGGTTAAGATATCTTCTGGTCTCTAAGATCTCAATAGTTATATAACTATTGTTGAAAGCCCTACTGCTCCATCAGCATCACTGTCTCTCCCCACAGTCAGGTTCAGGTAGCCATATTCCCATTACATATAAAAAAGATTGTATGTGCTGATGTAACACAGATGCTTTGTCTTTTTATACTTCCAGCAAATGAACTACAGAAGTGTCTTTGACAAAATATTCCATATACTTCCTCTTCAAAATGACTAAGAACAACAGCAGCTCTTAGAAAAGCACCCTGAACTTGAACTAACATGGAAAAGGGTTATGCACAGAAACAACGCATGTATTAAAACCCAATGTTACGTTATGCTAACTCTTTTACTACAGGCTTCCTCAAGCAGCTCTAGGTAACTCTGCGCTCCAGCCTACCTCCTAATACAATATCTTATCAACCATCATGTCACTCTTCCGTGAACTGGAAATAAAAATGAAATCCTTCAGAAATGACCAAATAATGCAAGGCAACCTCCCAAAATACCAGATGAAAAATTCTAAACAAATTAACCCTTGATCATATTCAACTAAGTGAATGTCAAACACATCTATGTGCAAATACCTTTAAAACAGTATTGGTATTAGTCATTGATCAGCAAGTTACTCTTCTATTAGCCTTCTTGGCTTCCAGTAAGAAAAAGAATGAAAGTTAATCTTGGTTTTGGATCACCAGGAGATGAACCATAACTCTTCTGAGCAGCATAAATCATTTCTCAACTTTGCCTAATTATGCTAATGCCTCCAAGGAAATGTGAAGCTCAGTCCATCTGTCAAGCAAAATATTCTAAATCCAGACCATTTGCTCCATTTTAATAGTTTCATAAACAGGTTCTTCTATACCCTGTCAGCAATATACGCATTTCTGCACTGTTTAGCCTTCTCTGTATGACACAGCATGAAAATGTAACATTCTTTGTGCAAGATATTTCAACGTAGCTAGTAACAGCATTAATTCTAAATGTGGTTATAATTCCAGAATGTAGTTATACTAAAAATGTACATGATTAACACAAAAGTATCAGATTCAGAATGAAAATCACAATAATCTTCAATTGTTACTGACCTTCAATAACTGTTAAAATATGAAAATTTGATTAGGATTAACATGTGAAATGAAATGTTTTGTGTGTGACGACACGAGTAGCACTTATGGTATTATAAAAGATCACATCGGGCTTGTATTTTCCTAAGTGAAGTGATGTCAGAGCAGTGAAAAACAGCAATTTTTGTTAATGACAAACAGTAATGCAGATTTGACAATATCCTAGAGGTATCAACATTGGTTGAAGATGTTTGAGGTTTTATTCATTCATTGAATTTAACAGCAGAAACATGATCTGAGAAGGTGTATTTTAATACCTCACTTTGATCAAATCAACAATGTTGCATCTTATTTGGGTTCATTGCACCTAGACCATATAATTTAACCTAGGGAGATTTAAAGAGAATTTTAAATGACCTGATCAACACATTGACCTTACTATGTCCAACGTATCTCCTAAAAAAACGGTAGGGAGATTTTCTTTGTTGTCCAACATGATGCATAAGTTGCAGCTACTGTGAGCTACATAACAAGACGCAGAAAGTCACACAGTAGCTACATGTGCTTTTTTTCACCTTGCAGGCATGAAACAGTGGTGGTCCTGATGCTATTAGACAAATCAACACACAGTGGTGCCTATACTGAAAAAATCCTGCTTCTTCCATGAACACAGTAGTGTGGACAGCACACTGCTAGTGCATCTCACACAGCTACTCATACCTTTTTATTTTGTGTGTGTGGCTATTCTGTCTCATTCCTATTTGGTTAGGATAAGAGGAGTGATGAACTATGATTGCTCTTCATATGCTTTGGAAGATTTTAGGTTTCCAAGTAAGATGTATCCAAGTAAGACAGCTCACTACATTGTCCAAAAGGCTGCGAGTGCACGTTGCTATTATCAAATTACTCTTACACAACAAGTAATGAAACATCACAATATCATCCCTGGGCAAAATGAATTTCTGAAAACACGATGTTATTTAATTTTTTTTTTGAAGGGGAAAATAATAATTCTGTGAATACTAATAGCCAATACTATAATTTGCAAATGTTTTAGTTCTTCTGCCTCTGCTGTTCTGGATAGGCAGAGGTTTTTCAGCACTGTAACTCATAAGCAGTGTTGGCTGTGGGTTGTGGGTATGCTGTGATATTGCTAAGCTATTGACTTCTTATTGTTTATAAGGGAAAGTCTGTCACAGTCTTTACCTCACTTCCTGTACCTGTGCAGTTTTACTCTTTTGTAGAAAAACAGAAACTCGTTGGGATTGCCCTCACACCTGAAGTTTCTGCTACTGTGATCTTGCTACCTTCCAATGATAGGCCAGCCTTTACAATGGACTTGTGCAGTTTCAGTTATGTAAAGATCTCGTCAGCATAAACAGATTGACAGGGCAGCTGATCTATGCATTTTTGGCTTCAAAGTATGACTTGCTCATGAACAAACTAAGATCAGGAGACCCACTGCCCAGGATATGAGTATAGGTTATATTCTATGTCTATATTGCATTATGTGTAATACCAGAGTTCCAGCTTAAATGGCTGAGCTAAAGCACTGACTTCAATTACAAGGAAACTACAAGGAAGCTATAGACCTGGAGCTGCTGGAGCAGGTCTAGAGAGGGGCCACAAACATGATCAGAGGGCTGGAGCACCTCTCCTGTGAAGGTTAAGGGAGCTGGACTTGTTGAGCTTGGAGAAGAGTAGGCTCCGGTGAGACCTTCTATCAGCCTTCCAGTACCTACAGGAGGCTTATAAACAGGAGGGAGATCAACTTTTTACATGGGCAGATAGTGATAGGACAAGGTGGAATGGTTTTAAACTAAAAGATGGGAGATTTAGGTCAGATGTTAGGAGGAATTTTTTTACTCAGAAGGTGGTGAGGCCTTGGCACAGGCTGCCCAGAGAAGCTGTGGGTGCCCC
This sequence comes from Alectura lathami, assembly GCA_013399715.1. Taxonomy (NCBI): domain Eukaryota; kingdom Metazoa; phylum Chordata; class Aves; order Galliformes; family Megapodiidae; genus Alectura; species Alectura lathami. The sequence goes on from VXAV01011470.1 coordinate 34,825, forward strand.
ATCCCTGGAGGAGTTCAAGGCCAGGCTGGACGGGCCCTGGGCAGCGTGATCCAATGGGTGGCAGCCAGCCCACGGCAGGGGTTGTAGATGAATGATCTTCAAGGTCCCTTCCAACCCAAGCCATTCTATTATTCTGTGGTACCTGAAGGTTCCTTTTTTTTTTTTTTTTTTTTTTTTTTTTTTTTTTTGGGTCCTGAAGGTTCCTTTTTTTTTTTTTTTTTTTTTGTGAGGTACTTCTGTAACGTGTTGAAAACAACAGTCCTAGTACCCAGTCAACTGCTCCGCCAGAAAAATACAGTCTTATCCTAAGTAATAATTTTTTTTTAGCAATATCTAGTGGGCTTACCACACAACCGTGGTTTTGCTAATTTCCAGTCTGTTTGAAAATATAAGATAAATGTCTTTAATAAGGTTATCTCCTTAATAATGAACTATGATGCTGACATTACAAAAGCAACAGCCTAAAACCTAATATCATAATCTGGCCTACAAAATTATATTTAGATTGCATTTGAGGGGAATCAATGTGGTTTAATAGCTAACATGCAGGTGTACATATTTGATCTCTATTAAGTAATCTTACATAAGCTGTTATATCTAAATATTCAAGAACAAACTTATGCTGAGAGAGAAAAAAATGGCCACATCTGATACATTGCTCCCCTCCTCCCCATGTCCTGCCCTCTTAGCACTGGTTGGCATGGCAAAGTTGCCTACATCACATGCAGCAAAGCCATAAAGATACAATGTAAATACATTTAGGAGCACAATTCCCCAGGGTATTTTTCTTCTTTCAGGGTTTGACCCTCCTACTTGCCTCCTTTTTGATCTGAAAGACAACCAGAAGTTGTCTTTCACCAGCTGATGTTCACCACTACTCCAGGGAATGCTGTTTAATGTGTACGCTCCTGTGTTAGTCTAAGTAGCCCTTGAATGCCTCTTCTGATACAGCTCTAGAGGAATCGGTGTAGTGTAGTGAAATATGTAATCACAAAGCACCACTCTTTCTTAGGTAATTCTTAAGATAAAATGACTTTAGAGAGTTTTGTTTAAGGTCAGTTACTATTACTCAGATTTTGAGGACGTAAAATAGTTATCTTGTTAAACGCACATTCATATTCCAAACATCACAAAAAGGCTACTGAAGCTGCCATATACGTGTAATTTTTCCTCTGTTTCAGAGGTGGGCTAAATTCATGATTAAAATATAGTGTGTCCTGTTTTTTTTTCATTTTTTTTTTCCTTTTAATTTTCTGTTTGCTTAGAAGTGGACAGACTAGACACTGTGTTCAAGGGGAACTTCAGAATCACAAAATATTCTGGCAAACATTAAGACTTGTGCTCAGGCTAGCCAAAGGCAATGTGCCCCAAAAAGAAACTCAAAGAAAGCTGTATTCAGCTACAAAAACACATTCAATCCACTTCACAGAGCATTTAGTGTTGATTTGGTTAGTGCAAATGTGATATTTGCGTCAAATTCTTGTATCTTTAGAGTAGGTAAGAAAAAGGTCAGCCAGGCATGATTCCCTTACTTTTTTCTAAGCAGGACTGCATGTACAGTATTCTTTGTGGGAAAAAAAAAAAAAAAATGAAGTTAGATGATGAAATTATATACAGAATATCCAAATGCATAATCTCTCATGTTATATCTTCTATAATTGCTTTAGCAATGAGTGACTTCAGTTACTGCATCAACTTAGTGCAGTTCCGAAAGTGCCCATATTACAGTGTACGTCTGGACCTGGTTAGAGCTTTCTCTTGATTTCTGAACCAAAATCCCATCAAACCTTAAAGTCTCACTTTTTCCAACCCCCATTGCTTATGAATAGGAGCTTTCTTATGTTGTTGTTCTTGCTGTTGTTGTGCCTGGCTGTCCTGCCCCCTTCCCTCTCCAAACCAATTGTGAAAGGCTAATTCATCTGGTAAGGGAAAAGGAACCTTTTGTATTGAACCTGTGCTGAACTTTAATAAAGTGACTGAGCAAGGTTTTTGAGATGTGCTGCTACACTACAAACTATTTTTGTTTTATTCATCTAATATTCTTGTATTTTCTTTTAAATACTGGAAGAATTTCTTTGAGGACAGACTTGAACATAAGTCTAAGGCTTATTGCTTCTCCTTTCTCTTTTCTGCTTTACTAATAGGTGAGACTGGAGGAGCATTGAATTACACAAAACCATTCATTACTCTCATAATGACAGCTTTGCAGCTAGCCTCTGCAGAAAGATTAAGAAATGCTTATTTTTTTCAAATTACAAGTGGCTTAAAATGGGAGTCCACCAGTCCAACTAAAGATTTGATTGTCGTCCTTGTGCTGCTATGTTAATCTAACAGGTATTTGACAAAACACAAATAGCAAACAGGCCTGCCAGCATTCTGACTACTGGGAAAATAGGGATTTCACTGTCTCTCTCTGTCTAGGTGGAGGGAGGAAAACTGGGGGAAGGGAAAAAGGAAAAGGAAAAAGGAAAAAGGAAAAAGGAAAAGGAAAAGGAAAAGGAAAAGGAAAAGGAAAAGGAAAAGGAAAAGGAAAAGGAAAAGGAAAAGGAAAAGGAAAAGGAAAAGGAAAAAGGAAAAGGAAAAAGGAAAAAGGAAAAAGGAAAAAGGAAAAAGGAAAAAGAAAAAGAATTGGTATTAGCCACGTTTACCTGCAGACCAAGATTATATGTGATGCAGATAATACCTGAACTTGTGATGCGTGTGTGTGTGTGTGTGTGTGTGTGTATGAAGAGGAGCCACTTAAGGACCAAGACGCCAGTAACAGAAGTTTGTCACAAATATTGCCAATACATATTTACTACACTCAGCATTCCCTGAGGATGCCCTCTGATTCCACATTTGCTTCTTCAACTATCAGTTCTGACCTAATACACACTGAAATACACACTGAAACATTTTATAAATAATACCGATATATTTTTACCAAAAATATTCATGGTGTCAAAATAATTCTTGCTAGCCTTACAGAGTGTATGATTCCAATGACATTTAGAGAGATTATTAAAATATTTTGACTTTGCTGATATTTGAAATTTTCACATTTGCCTGCTAATATAAAACTTCATCTATAACCACTGACTACGCTACAGGTTATTGCAAAAGTCATTTTATAACAGGCAGATCTATTACCCACCAGGGTGCTGATTTTAGGTGTTTTATTACTTCACCCTTCGTTTGTGACAAAAATCTTGGAAGCTTGAGTGTTGTAAAAGGAATATCATTGTAGTAATGGATAAAAAGTATTTCTTAAAAAGAAACCGAATAGTTGCATCATGGAATTGCTTTTCTTCCTATTCCCAAAATGTTACTTTATAATCTTGCAGTGCTGTGTTTTCTTACTTAATTTCCACTGATTTAATTGAGGCCAAGCTATCACCACACACAGTTCATTGCATGATGAAGCTACCTACATAGATATATGAAGAGCTTTCTGAACTTCAGAACACTGAAGAAAATCAAGTCTGATCACAAAAGCTGGTGACAGCACTTATATTTAAAAACACAAGGTACTCAGACAAGTGGTTGGTTTGTTTGTTTTGCCTTGCTGAGTTTATCATGCACTAAGAGCAACAAACATTCATGACCCTTACCCAGGAGGTCCAAACAAGCATATTACCCGATTTTTCTTAGTGACAAGCTAAGAGTATGCAGTCTACCCCAAGACACACAGTTAAACTGCAGTATCTTGAATGTCTCTATAAGCATCCTGTAGGCTAAAGGTAGTCATAAAGGTTTATAATAGAGCTCATGAAAAGCATTTAATCAAACTATTTTTTCGTGTATCAAAAGAATACCCTTTAATTTAAAAAATATTTTAGCAAAAACATTCATCAAAGACAATTTTCTCAAAGCTATTTAGCCAGACCTGAGCAATGTTTAGTAAACAAAACAATATTTAATTACAACCACCCTCCTTCAAGATTTTAGGGGTTAATTTTCAAACAAGATGACAATTAAAATAGTTATTACTTTTCTACCAACAATTTCACAGAAAGATGTTCCTTATCTATTTTAATTCATTCATCCAAGAAGGTAACAGTCAACTGTATGCCTCTTCATTTTTGCTTTTCCTAGCTCTTATATTAAGGCAGAGACTTACAGCTTGTTACCAAGCTTTTCTCTCGATGTGTCCAAAAGAGGACCTAGTTTGTGCTTTGGAGGGTGTTAGGGTAGGTGATCATACAGCGTGTGGTCAGATCTCTAGCTCACATTAGCTGATAACAATTCTGCTGAATTCCCTGCTGCTCCATCAACCCAGGATCACTGAGGCTCTCACCTAGTAACCAGAAAGATGTTTTCCAATCTCTGTCTTTACTAGGCAACTCTTTCCTGAAACTTAGAACTGGAAATAACTGGCAACTTGGATTCCACTTTGTGATAACTGTTGGCACATATCAGCTTTCTAATGGCAACTGCTGTATGTAGAAATGGCCCAGTGGAGCTTCCTGCAGCCAGAAAAAAATAACATTTTTTTTTTTTTTTTTCTATGGCAGAGAAAGAAAGAAGCACTATCAGCACAGTCTGCTCATGCTGCTGCTTGCTGTTTCTGATGCTGACACTTCTGATGTCCTAAAAGCTGTTGCCATTGCTTCCTTCTCTGTTGATGCCACTGCACATTCTTGGGATGTGAGCCAAACAGCACTTTCTTTGTAGTCTCCTGCCAAGATGTGGAGAAAGATAATTTTAACCTCCTATACTCCCTCAAATTACAGAACCACTGACTAAGGCTGAGGAGAAACTTCTGTCAAACTCACAACAGGCAAGCAGAACACTCATACGGTAACACTGGACAGGTAGTCAGATTAATTTAGCTGAAAAGCACTTGTTCTGCAGTGAAAAAAAAAAA
>VXAV01011470.1:57486-73600 GCA_013399715.1 Alectura lathami
CTGAGAGTCAGTATATCAAAGGGCCTACTTTACAGGGCTAGAGATGAGAGCATTATGAATGATTTTTTTTACTGAACACCTAGGGGTACATAGCATTTCTGTGTGTTAAAGGTCTGAATAATGATAAACTGAGCTTGTTGGCAGTCTCTCTGCAGATTCTGAATTAATACGTTTGTTGCACTTCTCAATCACTTTCATTGGACTTTGTAAAAATTGTCAACGCCAATTGACATGCATTAAAGTTCTAATGGGATCAGTGATCTTATCAAAACCCTCTAAGACCAGGAACATGCCCATGTCTTTAGCCAATATGAAAAAGGATGACTGAAGTGACCGCTGTCAGCTGTATTGCAGCCTCATAGTAATAAGGTTGCCTGTAGTCCACTCTTCCCTCATTCTTGGAATAGAAAGCAAAATTATAAACTGGAGAAGAGAGAGCTTCATAGCAGTCAGCAACATTTTCTTAGGAAAGGTTGCAGCAATGCTTCTCTCATTATCAGGGAGAGCCAAGAAAACTTAATTTCTGCATTGTGCTTTCTTTCCAGGGATTAAAAGACTAAAAGACAAGTAGCCATGGCTCCATGAGAATAATAAGGCACCTAGAAGGAAGTTAGGGTGAAGTGGGCAATTAATTTAATGATGTCTTTTCTAATTATATCAAAAAGGTATTGTATAAACTACACAGAATGGTATCAGAAGGATACTAAGGAATTTAAGAGCACTGAAGTGACACACAGCATTGCCCTGACACTATGCTAGTAACTTTGCAATACTCTATGGTTTAAAAAGAAAGACAGCAATGTAGGTGGTGGACATAGCAGTCTATTTGACTACTGCAAAAAATTGATTGCATTAGCAAAAGAGCCCAAATAATCTTCTGATGAAAAACTACCGGATCCATTTGGAGCAGCAGTTTCCAGGTTGATAGACCTGTAGACACTTTTGTATTAAGCTCTCCAAAATGTCTGCAAACTCCAGCAGACACTCATCACTCTGTTAAAAACATACTTTGCTTAAAACATATTTTGGTATCATGGTGTCATCACACAACTCTCAGAGTCAGAGACCCTTTTGAGATATCCACTTACTATGAAGGTGTAGCTGAACTGGTAATAGAGTTGAGAAAAAGATAAATCACTCTGATAAGGTGAAGGGAGAAGAAAATAGTCTTGATGGAACAAGGCAAAGAAAGTATACTGTACTGAGCAGAAAAGCAGGAAAAGGTTTTCAATGGTGAGGAAAAAGCAGACTACAGGATTTCCACACATGTTAAAGAAGCCCTTAGTTACTTCTAGTAATGTATGTCCATTAAACTGCAACATATTTACTGTGTTCTTTGCATTTTCCAGCCAGATAGATTGATTAAATGAGAGNTGTAATCTTAATTAAAAGAACCCCTTGCGGAAAAAAAAAAAAAAAAAAAAAAGATACAGGACTCAAACGAAAGATTAGTATGATTATTGATTCATTTTACTATTTGATCATACTTCCGTTTTACTTCCTTTTTCTGTTTAGTAGTCTCACCTATGAACCCTATGGGATAAGAAGCATCTTTATGATTATGAGAGTTCTTAGTTAATAGCTCTGTTTTTAAATAAACACTTCCTACAATGTAGTTCCATCATATCAGCTATCTTAATGGTTAATAATTTTCTCTATGCTTGGAAGCATTTGCTGTTTTCCACATTGTTTATGTATATTCTCAATCACTTTCTATGAAATAGAGAAAACTGAATCTTTTCTTCCTCTTCCCTTGCTTTTCCCACTGCAGTTATTTAGAAGTCCAGTTCATATATTGTGTCCTACTTTGATAAGAAAGAAATACTATTGATATTTTTTTATTTCAGTTTGATAAAAAGCATGTTTGTTTTCGTTCATAGATTTAAAGCCCCAAAATGGACCAGTACCGTAAATAAAACATGCAATCTCATTTTAAAAATTTATTACAAGGAATTTTGTTTATGATTTCATGTTCTCCAGTAATAATTAATTGGAGGTCTTCACTGGTCCCCACAGACTAACTATCATTCAAAATGCACTAAAGGATGATCAACACACAGCAGCACATCTTCAGCAGTGAAAGTAACCATATGTATTTTTGCTACCAATTTAACATAAATTTAAAAACAAGTCATTTTTCAGTGTGTGTTTTGCAAACACTGACAAAAAAAAAAATTGATAATCTAACAGTTTTTAAGAGTTTGAAGATTTTTTGCATAAATACAATCATTACTAAATACTTGAAAGATAATACTTTGCACTTTCATAGTGACTTTCATGGGAGCATCTGGAAAAGCTTTAAAACTGTTAATTGATTCATTAAAAATAATTATTCCCAACAAAATACTGAAAATTATTTCACTTCTTATCCTTTGATAATGCATGAAGCAAGAATACAATACAAGAAAAACTAGCAACACAGCAGTTTTTTCTCTACTGTACACAGGAGAAATTTATTCAGCAAATATAGAGTGACTACATATTTTCATCCCTTACATCAAATTCCAACATTTTAGGGCAAAGATGGACTTAGTAGTATATCCTTATTAAATATCAATAGTCTCCTAGTGCAAGGAGATTGTGTTATCCTCTCTTCAGCAGGAATGTTCCTGCATGAAGAAGATTGTGCACCTTATAAAAATTAGGAAGAATAATACACAAGAAGGACTATGTTGTACTCACAAATCAGAATTTCCTTTGACTATCACATACCATCTATGTGCTTATTATTAGAAATTTGAATTATCTACAGAAACATAGAACATAAATTATCTTAGCATTCTGAGCCTCTCCCCTCAGAAGTGCTCAATTCTTTGATTGAAACAACAATCCTTCCACAAAAATGTGTTTGGTTTTTCATTCCATTGCTTATCTCTTATTTATGCAAACTCTTGAACTGAACAATTCATATAATTCTGAATACAATTTGTACATACCAAAACATGTCTTTCCTGGGTTGCCTAAAACTTGTTTTGGAAATTTTAATTTCTCCTGCTGTAGAAGTTTCCAAGTTATTCTCTTCCATTGCTTTTTTGAATTTTTCCTCATTTGGCTACTTATGTTGATATGAGTGACCCAGTCACAACATGCCTGGTGAGCATGTACCACTAAGGATATATATTTTGGAATGAAAAATAGTCAAAACCTGTTTGCATTCTGAAAAGTTCAGTCTCTTAGGTGGGCTGGTGACATTAATAAAAGACAAACAAATTCTTTTAAATCACTTCTAATTTCACTGCTTTCATAGTTATTCATTCTAACTGGAGAGTAAATAATAGCTGAGGTTAGAAGGTACCTCCAGGCCACACTGGTCAGAGCATGGTCAGCTAAAGCAGGTTGCTCAGGTCCATCAATTTTTGAGTATTTCCAAGGGCAGAGACTCCACAATCTCCCTGAGCAACCTGTGCAAGTGTTTGATCACCCTCAGAGTAAAAAAAATAATAATAATAATAATAATTAAATATACTTCTGTTAAAGTTGAATTTCCTGCATTTCAGGAAAGAGGAACAAAGGAAAGATCATGCTTTTTTCTCCTTTATCTCTGATGAGGAACATTTACTGTGCACTGGCCCCTGATGTTATACACTGAATTGCTGAAACATCAGTATCATTCTCTTCCCAAAATCGTTCTAGCCACACCACCCAAGCTGCGGAAGGCAGGGACTGGCAGAATGAAGAACTGCCCACTGAAAGATATCAGACCTCAGACCATCTAAGGAACCTGAATGTACAAGTCCACAGCACCTGATGAGATGCATCTGAGGGTCCTGAGGGAACTGGCAGATGAAGTTACTAAGACACTTTCCATCATTTGAGATGTCATGGAAGTCCAGTGAAATTTTCAGTAACTGGAAAAGGGGAAATCCAGGGGACTACGGGCCAGTCAGTCTCATCTCTTTGCCTGGCAAAATCATGGAGTAGATCCTTCTGGTATCTATGCTAAGGAACCGAGAGAACAAAGAAGTGATTGGTGATGGCCAAAATGACTTCAATGAAGACAAATTGTGCCTGACAAATTTGACCTTCTACAATGGGGTTATAGTGTTGGTGGACATGGGAAGAAAAACTACATCATCTACCTGGACTTGTGTAAAGCATTTGACACAGTCCCACACAGCATCCTAATCTCCAAAGTGGAGAGATATGGATTTGATAGATGGAAAATGGATAATGAATTGGCTGGACGGTTACACTCAAAGAGTTAAGAGCAATGACTCAAAAACCCAGCGGAGACCTGTGACAAGCATTGTCCCTCAGGGGTCAGTACTGGGACAGTCACCATTTAACACCTTCGTCAGTGACACAGACTGTAGGACTAAGTGCAGCCTCAGCAAGTTTGTGGACAACACCAAGCTGGAGGGGAGGAATGCCATCCAGAGAGACCCAGACAAGCTCAAGAAGTGGGCCTGTGTGAATCTCATGAAGTTCAATGAGGCCAAGTACAAGGTCCTGCACCTGGGTCAGGGCAATTCCAAGCACAGATACAGTCTGGGCGATGAGTGGATAGAAAGCAGCCCAGCAGAGAAAACCTGAGGGTACTAGCTGGACATGAGTGTGCGATGTGTGCTTGCAGCCCAGAAAGCTAACTGTACCCTGGGCTGCATCAAAAGAAGTATGCCTAGAAAGTCAAGGGAGGTGATTGTCCCCCTCCTATTCCACTCTTGAGAGACCCCACCAGGAATATTGTGTTCAGCTCTGGGCCCCCAACATAATCATAACATGGACCTGCTAGAGTGGGTCTAGCGGAGGGCCACAAAAATTACTGGAGGGCTGGAGCACCTCCCCTATGAAGACAGGCTGAGAGAGTTGGGGTTGTTGAGCCTAGAGAAGAGAAGGCTCTGGGGGGACCTTACAGCAGCTTTCCTGAACCTAATGGAGGCTAATATGAAAGATAGGGTGGGACTCTTTATCAGAGTGTGTAGTGACAAAACAAGGGGTAATGGCTTTAAAATAAAAAAAGGTAGGTTTAGCTTAGACATTAGGAAGAAATTCTTCATGATGAGGGTGGTGAGGCACTGCAGCAGGTTGCCCAGAGAAGCTGTGGATGCCCCCTCCCTGAAAGTGTTCAAGGGCAAGGCTGGATGGGGCTTTGCGTTCCCTGATCTAGTGGGAGGTGTCCCTGCCCATAGCAGGGGGTTGGAATTGGATGACTTTCAAGGTTCTTCCAACCTAAAGCATTCTGTTATCCTATGATTCTATGATCTCTGGGATTTAGTTATGACCAAAGATATTATACAGAGAGCAAATAATTACATCAAATACAGTCATCTGAATGTGAAATATTTGTACTTTTGTAGCGCATATAGTGCATTTCACTAAAGTCTCACGTAGATTAAACTATATGGTCCGAAGATCATTTCACTACTGTAACTAGCTCGTATACCTGACTAAAGCAAAGATGCAGCAGATTTCAGTAGAACAAGAATTTGACCCACTGACAATAAAGAAAATGTGGTAAAAAATAATAAAACTAAGACAGTAGTCTAAAAATCTCTACATCTTTGCAATATCCTTAATTAGATCACTGAAGGGAGCACTCATTCTAGAGCTTTTAATGACCAACTTGTAGTGTAAACTCCTACAATTTGTTCATGTTAACCACAGTTTTAAACACATGGCATTAACTTAACCAAGATTGACTGTATTTTCAGAGAAGAGTCGACATTAAGAAAAATTTTTTTCTTAATGAATCTACTCGTATTATTCTACTGCTTGTTAAGGATTGTTTTAAACAAACAATCCAAAAAAGCTTCCATTATTGTTTGGCTTTATCTAGTAATATACATAACCGTGAAGGTTTTTAAGGTTTAGTGTTACTTATTGATTTCAACAAGACATCTGCTTAGTTCACTGTTAGCGAATTTAGTCCACGTGCGAGAATGTAAGTTTCTTTGCAGTGTTTTGAATGTGCATCTACCTGGATCTCATTCCAGGGCATCATGTTCCATTCATTCCATATCTTTTATTCTTATACTCTTTAAAAGGTAAGCTTTTGTTTGTTAGCACGGTCACATGCCTACACTACGAACAAGATGCAGTATATTGTGTTGTTATATCCAATGGCTATTAGACAACAATGATTTTCATGTAGATCTTGTGTAGTGTGAACTTGAGATGTGGGTTTACGAACACAAAAATTCCAACTTCAGATGCCAGGCCTATTATTTTTAAACTTATTAATCCTTGTTAGTATCAAAACTTTCCTTACCTATGTTTCTAAACCAAGATTTTCTAAACCAAGAAGCGGAAAACTGAGTCATTGACAAAATTTATATTACAGTAAAATTAAATATTTGACATATTATGTAACTTACTAGCTAATGTAGCGATTATCTTACAAGATAGTTGATCAACAGTTGATTTTTACCACATATACACATTCAGAAATTAAACCAAATCCTGTAAAACTTAAGGATAGTCTGCATGGAGTATATCAAATCCAACAGTATATCAACAGCAAATAGATTTTGCTCATTAATGACTAATTACACTTCATTTTAAGAACTCACATAATTTAATTATTTAAGAATCTTGCAATACGTTCACTACAAAGCAGCGATATTCGTAATTTCAATTTTGCATTATCTTTGAAGTGTATGCAGTTAAAAAAAAAAAAGATATTACAGTGAAATAAATGAAAATGTTGCTAAGAAGTCTCAGCTCACCCCAGTCATGCCTCTAATCCTCCCTTCCTCAAATCCAAAAAACATTTTCCCTCATTAATTTCATTCAGCCTTTCTGCTGCTTGCAGACAAGCTGTGAATGTCCAACAAGAAGCCATGAGAGTACAGATGTACATCATGTACTCTGTGTCATTGGGAATTAACAGAATGCTTCCGTAAGGTGCATCTTACAAATGCATACAAGACTGTGAAAAACAATTTCCTCAATTCCATTTTGCTGTGCAAATGTAGGCAAATGTGTTTTTTAATAGTTCCATCTACCTTTTAAAATCTTCTGATTTTTGTGGTTTTTTGTTTTGTTTTTTGTTTTTTAACTTTGAATGGAGATATAGAAATTTTATTCTTGTTTTTAGGCATCTTATCTAGTAAATGATATAATTTTAGAGAATGTAGCAGGCTGCCTGAAGACTTCTATAGGCTATTTTGGGGTCAGAAAGATGCCATATTATTTTGGAGCAGCAGAAGTGAAAAAAGCACTGTTCTGGTGATTGACAATGCAGCTAGCATTTTATACAATATTAATCTAAAAGTATAGACAGAGTGGCAGCCATTCACTTACATTTCAAGATGTTAACCACATAACTGTACTTTTACACACAACAGGAGGGATTCCTGAGGGCATCTTTCCATTTAGAAGAATTTCAATGGATTTAGAAGCTTCTGCTTACTCCCTAATGGAAGTCATGCAGGTCACAAAAACATAAAATAAAATTTGGTACTTTAAGTTAAGAGAGGGGTCCACACCTACAGAAGAAGTTAGCTACATATCTTTCTAAATTCAATATAGATTTTTTACCAACAATGCCACAGAGATCTACTTGTTTTTAACCCAAACACCCTTTTGTATGATCTTTTCTAGTCTGAGATGCCTTTGCTCTGGTCTTCAGAAAGTTTCTCCCTATGACTATCAAATAAATGTGAATAGCTGACCACATCCCTTATCATTTTACCTGCCTTGCCAGAATGATATTTTCCTGTGCTAGAAAAGAGGAGATGTCTCCAGACACAAGGGTGGAAGACTGATCCACATTGATTTTCTTGTTCTGTAGTCTCCCGCATCAGAACTGCCACTGTTGCACAGGATCCTTTGACCACTCACACTTTTGGCCAATTATGTTAGTAGTGGCAATGAGCACATAGCATCTTGCCAAAGTTGCAGCCAAACCTTGTTTCCATTTAATATCAAAACAACTATAAATACTAATTGGGAGACAGAGATATTTTTGGGATGTTTTCCCAATGACATTGGCCATAAATCTATCCAGAAATAAAAATGCGTTAACCAAAACTGACCTTTGTAAAAAAGATCTGTCAGTTCTGCTTTTCCACGTGTGCCTCTGATTGCATTTTATTCGCGTATTGCAACAAAATACTAGCTGCCTCCTGAGTCCTATAATTAATAAGCCTTCATTGTTTTTAAATGACCCTACTCTAAAATTGTTTTGTCTATTATGGGTACCTCTAAATATTTTTTTAAGTTGTAAGTATATCACTTCAATACCTTTTGGTAAAACACGTATTGCACTGTGCAGATAGATTCAGCTTCTCTGCCAGTCCCTTACTATCAAATCCTTTTACAGTTCTTTGTTGTTAAACCAAATGTAGTGCTACATTGTCTGTCCTTACACACATTACTGCTGGATAAAGCCCTTAGTTCCCTAGACTAAATCTGCGCTGTTCTCTGCCCTGGTTTCTCAATGCTATCTCATTGCCACAGCTCACATTGAAAGCACGCTATTCCCACACCCACCAACACAGCTCTTGGGATAAGAACTGCACCATTGATACAGTGTGTATTCTTTTCCACAGGTTCCCACCAGCATGTTGCTAACAATTTCCTGGGCTTTATCAAAAAAAAAAAAAAAAAAGGGAAAAAAGGGGAAAAAAGCCTTTGAAAAGTGGAAACAAAGAATCAGACTCCATTGTTGTTCTACTTTCGCTGCCATAATCTGTGTTTTCCATCACCCTACATGTAGAGACTACAAACATCACCTAATACAGATACTTCAATCAAAAATTTGTTTGGACAGTTATTGTTTGGTATCTCTAATCTTTTATCCCAGTATTCATGGGTTTCAAATCATCCTTTTTATTTCCTTTCAGCAGTCTGAATTGAGCTGAACCCCATCCCCCTGCCTCCCCCAAAAAACCTTTTCCTTTGCCTGTCAGCATGAAAAACAACTGAGTCAGTTTCAGACTTTGGACTTGATTCATGCAGGCAAAACATGCGGATCACATGAGTTAGCTACGGAAATTACTCAGAAACAAAGTGTGGAGCATGCCACTTTGATTAAGTGTACTACTGGGATCCCTTACTTCTCAGCATGAAGCTTTTCCCCTGAGTAAAACTAAGGGTTTTTCAACCACAAAAAAAAAAAACTGCTAAAAGGAAAAAAAAAAAAAAAAAAAAAAAAAAACCCCCTATTAATAAAAGCAAGCTCACTCCAGGGAACATTTTGTGGTTCAGTTATCCTTTACAAATCTTAATTTGTTTCATTATTCAATGCATTGGACACAGTTGGGACCAAAGCAATATAAAGCGATAATAACAAGCACAGTAGTCCTTTAAGAAACACTGGCCATTCTTACCCAAAAAAGTAGTAGATAATGTGTTTAAGACCAAGGACTCTTCAGTTCTGTTCCTGAGACTGACAGTGACTTTCTGTGTAAACACAACAAAGCAGTTTAACCTCCCTCCATGCCTACATTTCGTCATCTGCAAGCTGTCCAATAATACATAACAACAACTTGTTTATACAGTTCTTCTGAAGACTAATAATGATCTTATCCTGTCATATGCTCTCAGCAGTCTGAAGGGGAAGTTTAAGTATAGACTGTAATATTCAAATAGTTAAATCTCCCCATTGAAATCCTGAACTCTGTAACCGTCAAAATTTCTACTGAAACAATATTAATATGAGAACAAAAAAAAAAGTGTTATTTGATTTTTAAAAATTAGAACTAAAAATATTATTAGATTTTTCCAACAGTAATGAAATTTATGAATATATGAATTGAATAATTGAATTAGTTTGTTTTATTTTAAATTATTTGAATACAATTAATGTTCTTTACTTCCTTTAGTAGTTTGGGGAAATCTTCCTGAGGAAATTGTTTGATATAGATAGAAAAAACTAAAAACTTTCTTCTCATGAGCAATTTTTGTCATAATTTTTTGTTGCTTTCTACTGAAATATAGAGGTGTGCCTGCACAACCTAAGCATAGGAATGACATCCGAACCTTGAATTGTTCACAGCGAAAACTATTTGCTGATTAGTGTTAATGCTATTTAACGGGCATTGAAGGTAGGGAGTCAAATTTGTTCTTTCTGTTCAGAGGTATGAAACATTCAGGGGAAGATGCATAAGCTCCCACTGCCATCTCATTAGCTTTGTCTTGTTTTTCTACTCTCCTTGACACTATTCACATTTGGAAGGGAAGCCATAATATTACATCAGGTGCTCAAACGACACCATTGTCAAAAGGGAGTGGGAGACAGGATAAATGGGTGAAAGATAGGAAATACAGTCTCTGTAACCCCCTCCCAAATACATGCTAAAATCTCAAGACAGACAAAGGAGAATGGAAACGACTCAGATGTAGCTATGTTTCCCATAGGCTGCTTTTACCATACAGAACAAAGAGTGATTAATGAAAATTTGTTTCCCATGTTTCAAGCTGGTATAAGAGTATGGGAACAGTTACATGGTTACTAAGCTCAATCAAATTTTAAAATCCTGCAGACTTTGTCAGAAGATCACACTTGTAAACCATGACAAAATTATCAAACAAATTTCAAAAAAAAAAAAAAATCACATATCCATAAAGATAGCTTGATTCTGAAAGGTACCCAGCACTTGCCTCCATAGCCTTCAAGTGCTGTCCTGAATGTTCCCCACTGAATAGTCAATTTTACTGACAAATTTTTAGAAAGTTTAGCTGACTAGGACAAGTTCGGTCCACATAAATAAAAATCCATGCTCTGTATCATTTTGATAAAATTTAGTACAAGTTCAGATGTGGCAATTCTTTTACCTATAAAGTGCTTGTACTTGTCAGAAATCTTACCAGAGAGGTGTAAAAAGTATTAAGCATGCATATAAAGCATGACATTATTATACCAGTAACATAAGGCTGAATAAAAACATATTGTGTAGGAAGGCTTCCTCAGCATGTTTACACTCCATTTCCAGTAACAGAATCATCTAAATTAGTTAACAGAAAAAAAATGAAAAACTTTATAAAATCCCAGCTCAACTCCATATATGTGTTTTGTGTTTTTATGTAACTGTAAGCTGAGAATGAAATGATTCATTTGTCCTTCATTCTCAGAGTGTTTGGTCAATTTTTATCCCTTAACTATTTAAACCATACAAAAGGCAATACTGGATTTCTTTCATCTAAATATGCAACTCATAACATTACTTAATCACAAGCCATACACTATTATATATATAATATTACTCCACTGCCAAGCTTCTCAACTGTTGAAAGTACGTACCCAAAATTGTACATGCTAGGACATGTGAGGACAGGCAAAAATGGCATACTTGGCAGGTTACACGACGGGTATGCGTTAGCATGTACATACGCTAAGCCATATGGTCACGGGTCACGGTGTGCGTGTGTGTGTGCACGTGTGTGTATGTGTGTGAGCTAAATCAAGTGACAGGGGAGGACTTGTGATGTAAGGCTACTGAAGAACAAACCTTCTTGCCAGTCTTTGTTCTGTGTGCGTCCTGCCAAGGGAGACATCCCCCAGAGTAGCAGAGCACTGCTACTTATGTCTTGCTGCTAGGCCTTATGTGTCATGTGCTCTTGACTAGCCCTAACATGCAGATTCTGCAGATACATGGAAATCAACAAGTTTTTCAGGCAGTGCACATGAGATTGATGTTAAAAGCAAGAGTGCCAGACAGAGAACAAGTGAATGAGCCTCACACTAAAGGCATGGAATCTGGTGTGCCTCGACTGGATGCTGAAACGATGTTAACAAATTTTGCCCAGTTGACTTCACTTTTCCCAAATGTTGCTCACACATTTCTGCATCTTCTTCCAGTACTTTCTGCTATATCTGTGAAACTAACTTCACTTTCTATGTCTTCTCTGATGTCATGCACTCCAAGTTTGGACGGATTTTTGGAATCCATCTCTTCAGTATTGTTCATTGATCCTTCCCCAGCTCAAAAAACAACATTCAGATTGAATGTTCTTTTTGTTAATTCTGTGCATAACATAAACTAAATGAAGTTTCCTCACTTCAGATACAGTTACTTTCCTTTCAGCAACACAGAAAATAATTCCCTGGCTTAGATGACAATTGTAACAAACATTTCTGAATTCTTAACCTATGCAAGCTGCAATTTAATAAGTGACAAAGACTTATCATTACTAACAAAATATTTCCAATATTCAAGTGAACATGAATAATGAGAAAAAAAAATGAAACCACACCAAATAACTAATGATGCTAACAACACTGTGTCATACTTGACAATGCTACTGTAACTCAAAAATAAAAATAAAAATCAGATGAAAAAAATTTACAAGCATTTCACATTAATAAATTGAAGACTAGAAACTGGGCATACAATGTAAACATATTTAAAAGTCAAATGAAACTCAGAGTAAAGAAGTACAACTGAATGCAAAGTTCAGCTCTTGCAATGAAAAATGCTGAATAAGAAAGTGTGCATTAAAATTCCTGCAGCAAAGGTGACATATGGCAAGACTATAGTTTTACAGCTGGTCCTCTGAGCCCATCAGCAAGCATACTGCAGAAAGTACAGCAGCATGCCCCCAGCTTCCATTTGTTTTATGTGAAAATCATATCCTTTGCCAGTCCTGAAGCTGGTATATCACATATCTCGGAATTCAGGGCAAAGACACTTGTCGCTCCTTTACTCATTGTACCAATATTTTCGCTAGTAGATATATCAGCACCACTGAATCTACACTCAGTTCCGTGGAAGAGGTATAGTTTAAGCCTGCAATCTGCAGTTGCTTAGATTTCACACAAACCTGATGTGCAAAAGGGCATTGCTAACATTGGCAGTATGGGCAACTCAGAAGTGAGAAGAACTAGAACTGCATTTACAGCATCTGAAATGGGTTGAATGAACACAGTTTTTTCAAGACACACTGTGTCCTCAGCTCAAAGCCATTACTATTCACTTTGATGCTTCTCAAGTCCCCTTAACCAATTGTCCTCATCTTTTATTCCCTCCCTATTTACTTCATTTTCAGAAAATCCATGTCTTAGACTATAGCAGTAGAAAGTAGTTGAAAGAGAGAGCAATATTAGTTCATTTTATGAAGAGATTTTTCTCACCACTGAGGCAGTTTGGATGGCTAAAATACTAAAGTATTAGATTTATGCTAAATAATTATACATTAAGTTACTCTGTTCTGTAAAGTGATGAACTGTTGTGAAACTAAGCTTCTTGATTCAAGTTCTACTCTACTTAATCCAAAGAAGTGTTACAAGAACAAAAATGACACCCTATGCTTCATTAATCATAAGCACCCTGTGCTTAAAAAGCCACATTTAAAACAATGACACTTTTTGAGCAGAATATTTGACAGACTCCAAGAAGATAAAGAATTAGCAAGGTGAGATCTGTTTAGGTCTAGCAGCAAAAGCTATAGTAGGATATCAAATTCCATACACAGGAGGAATTTAAAAATTAAAAGACATTGGTATTTGTTACTGTCATAAATGCTGTTGAACTACGCAGCATTTAAATTAATAATTTAAATGTTTGCCTAATGAACTGGACTTGATTACATTAAGGCATTCTCAATTAATTCTGACAGATCATCTCCTGAATTAGAGTACAGAACCAAAATGTTTTATGGATTTCTTGTCAAAGTGTTTATCGAATGAATATTTCTTCAACAATTAAAAATAGCCCTGTTCTAAAGCAAAAGTGTATAAGAAGCAATGAGTGATAAACTTAGGAAAAAGAGAAAAAAAAACTAACAACTTTACCATCATGTGAGCTGCAAACTGGCAAGTAAAATAAGCGGCAATACGAAGTGATAAGTAGTGGAAGACACGTGCTACCTCTCGCAGCTATTAAAAGCAATAAGAGATTAGAATTTGTTGATATATAAACCTTTATAAAATCATACAGAAAGATAAATGGAAGCTAAGAAAAATATATATATATACACTCTATAGACCTCTGTCGTATTACTAAGAAATTGCTGCACATTTTTTGTAAAACCAGTAACCTAGTAAGATAAACCAAGCCTCAGAACTATATCTACATCTTTATTATTGTATTAGGCTAGTTCAATCTGTTCTTCATTGCACTGTAATAGGCAACTTGTTTCCTAGCTGGTTTAAGTATTGGGTTCACTTTACTAAGATTTCACTTCAGAGCAGTTTACAAACTTCACAAGACCTTGAAAATGCCGTTTGGGTCATTGTTTTTATAAAGAAATGAAAAATTCTCACTAGCCAGAGTCAAATTTTCATAATGTGTGTTAAGACTGCTTTCCACCTGATTGTCTGTTTTATCTATATAACAATCTCTCTCCTTTGAATATTCTAGTTCTTACTTTATTTATTTATTTATAAACACAGTTAAACATTAAGCATGTATACTAAGAACTGAGTGAGGGAAAATTACAAATGGAAATCAAGGAGAATAGCAACAATCACTCAGTAGTTACATTAGTGTTAGGAATGAACAAGCCATAGACATGATGGTATGCAGCTGGGAGGGCAACCATGGATAGTTTTGATCTTTAAGAAAATAATTTTTGAAATGATTCTCGAAATATTTTAGATTCAGGAAGGGTAGTAGGACATATTTATGCAGAACTAAAGCAATACATAGAGAAAATTGCGTTAACAGAAGTCAACATCATCACTTGTTTTAACAGTGTCTTTTTTCCCAAGCTTAAAATTTTTATTGTGTGTTTTTCAGAGCAAACAGCATCCTTACACCTCTAAGTGCTTACAAACTTATGCTGCAGTTCACATTAAGCCAAAAAGGTGAGTCTTTATTAAACTTCATGATGGTTTGGTTATATCGTAGTCTTATCCTTTGTGAACTTTTAGGAGAAAAACAGTGCTAATATTGAGCCACAGCTGTCTTTCCACTACCAGACAAGCAGCTATGAATTCACATACATATTTAAAAACTGAGTTTGCGTAGGGAGGTGGGGAGGTGTAGTGGAGAACTTTCTGTTCAAGAACATGCCACCTCCTACCCACATTTTCTGTATCATTCATCCTTCCCAGCTCTAAGCTTGTTGTGGGTTTGCAAAAAGGAAGCTGTTCTCATTATTAATTTTTCTAGATATTTTCATGTGCAGAGAACACTTCTTTGTCAATAGTATGCTGTTAGTCATGATATCTATCATTCAGGATCTGCTAACCTGACGATGGCAACTCACATATTTCACTACTGTAAGACACATTAATGTCCATTTCATGGAGATAGTGATTAGGCCAAATACAGTTGTGGTTATGTTTTATCTCACCAGGAAACCTGACACATAGTGACTGATCTCTGGGAGACCAAGAAGGGACAGCAGAGAGGCACCGAGAAAGATATTTGGGTACTCTAAATTCCACAGAGATTTCTATACATGCCAAAGCAGAAGAACTTCAAAGCATAAAAGGTGTAAAATATTTGTGACTTGCATGAGACCAACACAGAACTTTTAGCCTCTAGGCACTCTCTTACCACTGCTGGGATGTTCTCAGACTTTAACTCTTTGTGTTTGTTTGTGTATGGGCAAATTAAGTCATACCTTGCCTTCAAGTCCAGTCTGGAGCAAATGTTCGGCTAATGTTCATTGACGCTGAAGCACAATTCGTGTGTCCTGAAGAGCTTTTCTCTGCACCCATCTGTACAAGCAGAAAGATGTTGGCAGGTTAGCAATAAACAGAACAAAAATTACTTTCTCTAATTTATTTACATTAATCTATTAAAAACATGTATAATGAATTATAACATTTTTTCTTTAGAGAACTAAACCACATTATTTTAGAGAGCACCAACCTTTTTTTCTCCTACTATTCCTGCATTTTCACATATTTCAATATTATACTTGGTTCTTTGGCTTACAGCCCAATTCAGCACCAGGGTATTTTTGGAACGCCTCCTAATTATTTAAGAAAGAGTGGAATTTTTCAAGACTGTTTTTTTTTTTTAAATTATACAAAGTGAGAAACTAACAAACAAAAAAAATATAGGGAATGGTGCTTCAGTTATTTAGTTTTTTAAGTCAAGAGCTGTTTATGAATGACAAAATTTGTAGTTAGCATTGGATACAATATTATGCCTTTTAATTTGGAGATATGTGACATTTTCCATAGAAGAACAAGAACTCCTAGATACTTAAAAACAGTAACTTTCAGATTTAAAAAATTGCTAAAAATGACTCACAGAAAGAGCAGTGATTTAAAGAT
>VXAV01011470.1:127316-140577 GCA_013399715.1 Alectura lathami
CCTTTGAAAACTACATTATTAATTTACAGCTGTGTATTGAAGTTGTCTGGCTTTGTTGATTAACTAACTTTAAAACACTTTTGAATGGCCTTAAGATCTCTAGAGAACTTGGGCCTGGGAAAATACATCTTTTTCTATGAAGGAAGAATTTTTGAACTTTTAAAAGTATTTACTTCATAAAGTTATGCATTTAGTTTCTTTTCTCATTCCCACAGATGAGAAATATCTCAAAAATATTTCTGATTGAATTGAATTAGCATTTTAGCAGTTTCCTGTTGAGAGCAGGAATAGAGAGATTCCTCCTTTTTACTTTCACTCTTTCAGCAGTTACTACAAGAAGCTAAGAGAATGGTCCAACTGGTGCAGAGTGGATTTGGCTCATCTTTTCAACACAATCACAGTTTCAAGTCATCTCCGTAATTACTTTAAATGTTGGTACTGAGGTTCTTCATTGGCATCTCCTAAATGTGTCAGCTGTCTCCAGTTTCCTG
This sequence comes from Alectura lathami, assembly GCA_013399715.1. Classification (NCBI taxonomy): domain Eukaryota; kingdom Metazoa; phylum Chordata; class Aves; order Galliformes; family Megapodiidae; genus Alectura; species Alectura lathami. The sequence goes on from VXAV01011470.1 coordinate 127,808, forward strand.
GTTTTATTATAACTGTGTTTGTTAGATACCCTGGATACTGAAACACTTTTAACACGGAAAATAGATGTATGACAACTATTTACATATATTTACCCTTTAAAAAGCATGCTAAAAAATGCTCAGATCCATATACATCATGACAAAACACAACTTTGTGACTTTTTCAGTTAGATTTAAGCTAAATTGCATTTGTTTGTTTTTACCTTTTTTTTTTTTAATTATTATTCTTTGCAGTTCTCCCTTTTATTTTTTTTTCTTTAAAATAAACTCAAATATTTTTAAGACAGATCAACAAGTTAGCCAAATTCATCAGCCTGATCCATGGTTAGACTTATTACTCACTGCACAGATGTTAAAAAAAAAGAGGGCTAGACCCAAAAACAGATTTGTCTGTCTTGTTACTACCCCAGTGCCTATGTCCTAGGCCATTTATTTCCTGTTAGTTGTTGCCAAATCCCTGCAGGGTCAGAAGTCCTCAGAGTGCTATGGCTGGAGCTCTGAAAAAGCCTGCCACTGAGCAAGTTAACACTGCATACACTGTGGGTGCAATGAATAGCTGAATATTTTAGGTCATTTAAGAATTCACAAAGCAGATATCCCTCTAATAACTCCATTTGCGGGCTCCACTGTGGTGGACATTCTCAGAGACCTATCCTTTACAAAACAACAGCCATATATCATTATCTGTCTGTACTCAAAGCATTGTTGGGAACTCTTCCTCAGAGTATAGGAGAACACCTAGGATTTCTAAATATTACAATTGCATCTCTAACTCAGCTAATGTAAACTTACAGTCTAAGTGACAGGAGACTGCCCACGATAGGAGGGTACAATTCTCATGATACGATTATTTCAGTAAAGTTAATTCCAGTTTGCATGAAATAGTAGGCAAAAAAACACTCCATAGTCTGCTTGTTAGGATAGTAATACTGGAAGGCAGAAGAACCACAGGGCTGTAGTTCCTGCTCCCCAAAATATCCATGTATTTCATATTAAATATTAACTGAGGCAGCAGCTAGAGATTCCCTCACCTGTCTGCACACTAATAGCCCACCCACTGGGTCATAAGGTTCCTTCTTGTTTACCTTTTCAGTCCAGTGAGTATTTAATTAGTTCCTGGGAACAGAACATATTCCTCCTTTATAAACTGATACTCAGAACACCCACATGGGAGTTTCAAAATTAAACTCTTTCAAGAAGAAAAATATGTACAACAGCATCACACGCACACATTTGTGCCAATTTTAGCCTGTCCCATGAAGTGCTCCCCAAGATTAAAAACGAAATATTCAAATCTATTAATGCTGAACCAGGAAAAAATAGAAATATTTCTCCAATGAAGAAAGAATGTTATCTCTAAGACAGATTAGAAAGCCATTGCTAAATGAGAAGTCAAGAATAAGCTGAATCAAGTCACATCTACTTCAGATAAAATATGTGGATCTGGCAGAAATCAGGAGAAATCACACTGAAGTTCAAAATTCCTAAAACTTGAGCAGGCAATTTCTCCTGAAAATATATACTGTTTTATAGGTAACAGTCATCAGAAATAAGATATTTTCGACCTGTGATAGAGGTTGTCCATTTCTGTCTGTCCATCTGGCTGAAATAATTAATAATTGCTACTGACTTAAGTGGTAAGAATCCACATTAGTTGATATCTGTACTCATTTTACCTGAGTATCACCCCATCAGCCATTCATTCCATCCTTCTTACTGCAAGAGATCCTCACCATAACTATAGTCCTAGACATACTTAAAGGTTTAAAAGATATTCCTATGTGCAGTTAAAGAATATTCAAAAATACTGATATCTATCCTCAGTTTACTTCAGTTTCTGACTCAAATCAGCTAAAATCCATGATCCCCAGGGTTTAAGTTTGTGAAGCTTAGGCTTAATTCTAAAAGTGCAGGACAATAAATTAATAAGTAATTTTTTTTGTTTCTCACCTTCAGCTTAATCTTATTACCTTCACAAACACATTAATCACCTCTAAACAACACAATCTTTTGCTGCCTTAAAAGCAATAGGATACATAGACTTACAGGAAACTGCATTGGACTTCGTTTGAAACAGCTCTATCCCCAACCTTTACTCTGCCCTGCAACATTTCCAAACATGAGGAACAGAAGGATAGAGAAGAATACAAAAATAATCTTAAAACCTACTGTGGGCTTTAGTTTCAGTATGCTTGCCAAACTGAAAAAAGATGTTAATCCACACCCTTCAATCTCATCTTGCTGTACCCCAGCCAATATTCTAATCCTAAACTCCAATTTAAAGTAAAAAACTTATTGATTAAAAAAGAAAAATTATTTTTATGGAACTTCTGAATTCATGAGGAATCCCATTTCTGTTCCCCTGCTTTCTCCACCTAAGATCCTAACCTTAACTAAAATATACTTCAATACAAAATTAGGCACCTGCAAATGCCCGAAAAATATATAGAAGTACAGCCTTACTTACCTCATAGGGTCTTCCAAAATTCATCTATAGTTGCAACTAGAAAATACTTGGGTCCCAGAAGTCTAACTCTAATTTCATCCTTAACTTTAGAGTTTCTCAAGAGAACCAGTTCTGTACAGAACAACAGTTAGTCATCCCAGCTTGTGTGAGTATATTTGCCTGAAATCAACAGTCTGTGCTTTGCAACCCTGAGCTTGCTCAACTTTCTTTAGTCCTAGTCCACAATATAAGAATTTATATCCACCACAGCCTCCCAAAAAAGATGGCCACTTCTACTCAACTACTCTCAGTTTTCTTGATCAGAACTTTCAACTACAAGAACTACTTTGTCTCTACATCCTCTCTCTTCTTAACCCTAGCCTTCCCTAAAGGCTCTGAACTCCATGATGCCTGCCACTTCATAAATGGATTTTCATATCAATTGGTAACCACTCACACTTTGTGACTCTGGTTGTTGTTGAAGTCATCAACAATACAAGCACAGTGGCTGCAGTCTTGCTGAGCTCTAATACCATGCTTGACTGAAAAAATTACGTAGTTTTAAGTGAAAAAGTTTTATCAGTTGATGCATCTTCCTCAGTTTGCCTTCAAAAATCCACAAATATATACCTCTATGCCCTCAGTTCTCTCTAACCTTAACCTCCCCCAGCACTCTCCAATGTAAAATTAAGAAATTAATCTGTTGTAATTAAGAATCAGACATTTTCATCTGTTAGCATCAAGATGTCAATTTACTTCACAGAATCCTTCAAATTACTGCAATAACTCAGCACTATGATCCTTTCAGTAACAAACACAAATTCCATTCTCAAAATCTGGCCTGCCTTTTGCAAACAATAGCAATCCAAGCTACCCATAATGTTAAAACAAGTTACTAGAATCTTACTGTCTACATGCAGTCATGTATGTACCTCAGGCATTGCTGAAATGAAAAACGAGCCTATGTTCTGCAGCCCCAAGCCTTCTTAACTCTAATCCTTACTCTTAGCGGCAGTCATTAAATACCTACAAGGCATATTCCTCTGCTTAACGAGACATTTAGTGTGCTCCTATTACTATCAGTGTAGCTTGCCAGATCCTCTAAAATTACAACTCCAAATCCCACCCTCAGCTATGAAGGCACAAGAGAGGGCTATCATCAACACTTATATTCAGGAGATGGTAAGTCTTAAGAGATAAATGGTTTCATTAAGAAGTAGAACACTGACTTTTATTACTATTTTAAGGGCATGTTTACCCAGACCACTTCATTTCTCGTGAAGATTGACTGTTCTGGTATGTTACCACCTTTCAAATATGCATGACATTCTACACTTGATTAGAAAGCCTGAGATTAAGTCCTTTTGAAAATAAAATTTAAAAAAAGGCTATGAACTAACCCAGAAGAAAACAATCTCTTATCATAATGAGTTCTAAAGTTGTTTCAATTAATTGACATATCTGACTCGGTTCTTGCATTGCATAACCATTTCCAAAATCTTCCCTGTGTGCAGTTACTCTAGCCAAGTGTAAAGAGGATTAAATATAGTATAAAGCAGATTAGCAGAATGAGCTGTATGCTCTGATACCAAAATGCAGCATATTAAGACGCTACTTGGGAGAGCCAAAACAGGCTATATAATGATCGAACCCACAACTGCTCCCACTGACATCGCTAAGTTTAAACAAACTAACTAGACAAAGGGCGACAAAAGAAAGTGCTATGCAAGATTGACAGATGGAGTATGTAAACATAGAAAAAGGCTGATTTAAATTCACATGTTAAATTAGCAGCCAAACTTAAAAGTGAATCCATATTTCTTAAGTCTGAGTTTATAACAAAGNAAGTCGGACTTTGCTGTCTGTAGGTTGAGCAAGGCGGTAGCTAACAAGAGAACGTGGAGTTAGAGAGCCAACTTTTTTTCTTTTCCATTATTGGGAGTAAAACAGTGCTAACATTGAAAGTTAAGAAAGCACTTCCCAGCTCATACTGGAGTTTATTTCATTATAATGTAGGAGAGGAGGCAACCTACAGATCTCATCTCAAAGGGGAAGTCATAGCTGTTAGCTGCATTTTCACAGCCTACACCAAGCAAAAACACCGGTCTGCATTCCTCCCTTATGCCTATGGGAAGCAACAGCTAACAACACCCCTTTCCCAGACAAAGCATGAATTTGCCACATTGGCAATGAAGATATACATGCATTTGGCTTTGATTTCAGCAGGGAAGTGGCACCTAATGGCTCAAAAGCAATGAAGAGCATCTCTCAAATGTGACTCTTGTCTGCAACTCAGCAGCTGTTCAAACAGTAGAACTGAGCTGAATGAAGTGGACAAACTTACCACTCACCCTGGGACCTATGCAGGTAAAAGCTATAATCAGAGCTTTAACTAATCTGAATACATCATCATCATCACAAACCTAGGCTGTGTTGGGTTTAACAGAGAACTTAAATGAACCTCAAATCTCAGATCAATACCTTAACTATTTTCCTGCTGCCACAGGAAAGCTTTGCACCCTTGATGACAAACCCTCAAAGAAATTCATTACATATCAATGAATCAAAAGCATTCAGCACCTTACAGGACTTGCGACTGACAAGAAAGCTTTAGAGTCTCTTTTTTGTTATCGTGACAGATTAGACTCAATAAACAAAAAAAACACAAAGAAGAAAACAGACCATCAGTCATTCAGTAATTATATAGCAACTGCGAGGCCATTTATTTACTGTGGGATAAGCAATAGAATGCTTAATAATTTAACCAATTACTATTCATTATAATAGCCAGGTTGGCATTTGATGATCCACAGGGGTCTCACCTGCCTCTTCACATACCCAACATTTAGTGTTGCCATAGTAATGTTGCTCACACCTCTCCAGTTCAACTTCTGTCAGTCTTCACTGTAAGCTCCTATTTCTGAAGCTATCAAGAAAAGGCTTACAAAATAGGTACAAATTATGTAAGGTCCCATTGAAGGCCATTTTTATGGCACCTGTCAGCTTTGACGTATCTTATCCACGGCTCCAAAACTTCAATGCGTTATACTCATTTGACTGAAATATTTAAAGATATTAATAAGAAAATATAGATCTGCCGGTCTTCGGTCTTGTGACTGAAATCTGTTGTGTTTAAACTGTGGTGCATTAAAATGACTGAACAAGAGTGTGATGTTTTGTATCAGCTAACCTGAGCGTAATGAGAGTGCTTTTTTCTTTTCTTTTTTTTTTTTTTTAATGGCTGTAATCATTATAGTTACATCTGGTGGATAAATATCTGCTCTGCTATAGAAAACCGCAGATGAATAGCATTCAAAATTCTTTGAGTGAATCTAGTGATTCTAACATAACATAGAAGTTTTGGTTTTAGGAATATAGGAAAAAAAAAAAAAAAAAAAGGGAAACGAAGCCTGAAGAAAGTACCCAAATATGCTGGGTCTTTCCACTGACTTTGATGGGCTTTGTATGACATGCTCAGGAACAGACTTGTGGGAGATGCAAATGATTCAAATACTTTAAACTTCCTATTTAGAAAGGGAAAGAATACCTGTCAGTCTTTACAAATATATTTAGTCTCAAATCGACTTTCCAATCTCATGCCTGCTGTTGTAATCATTTGAGCCTAAATAGTTTGAAGTCCTGGAAAATATTATTTCAGGAAAATTTTTGTTTGGTGTTTCTGTCTCAACTATAGTTCAAAGTCTGTTACAAACCCAAAAACTCAGGGCAAATTTATGACAAGAATATGTATAAGGCTGAGTTAACCTTCCCCCAACTTCATCAAACAAGTTGATTCAGGGCTTGGATTCAGCATTGTGAAAGATGTGGCTGATTTAAATGGGATAATGAAGAAATTCACGATTTCATCAGTTTCACTTTAACATTTTGGGCAAAGTTTAAAGAAAACAAGGTCTGTGAGCCTACAGAGAAAGCAATCAACACAAGCAACTGGGAAGTAATATCACTAATATGACATGCTAAAAACGATCATATTTTATTATAATCTCTAGTTATTTTAGAAAGCTTATTCTCTAGACCTTCCAGAGTCAGGAAGAGAGAATGCAGTTCTATGATCATGCCAAGGTGAAGCAAGATAACCATGTTTCCTGCAAAGGAACACAGCTTCTACAGGCTAGCAAAAATAACTCAGCAACAATCAGAACTGCATCGTAACATCATTCTTTGGATTTATGTTATATAGTGCAGCTATTTTGTGATGTTTTGTCCTCAGGAGGTATTGTGGACCTTCGCTCCATAGCATTCTTTTGGCTGTTCTGATGCAAACTCTGCTAAATCCAGTTAATGCAATTCCTCTGGTTTGTAAGTGTTGCACAGTATCATAACTACAAAATTTAAAACAGCAGTTCGTATTGGAATACAGTGCTGATAGTGACTAAAGAGCTAAAGCTAGAAGAAAAGGTAGTTTGAAAGGAGACTAGGAAACGTGAACAGAGCTACAGCGTAACACAGCACAGGATCTCTTTTCCACAAACTTATTTTGGTTTAGGAGATGCTAGCAGGTGGCAGATGTGACTGCATTGTCATCACTCAGCCCAGAACTCTTCCTAGAGTTCTTTGAATGAAGCATCTCTCAGAGGAACTATAGAAAGTAATTATGGTAGGTACTTAAGCAAATGGACTGTTAATAACCAGATAGAGGTGATAAACCTCCTAGGCCAGCCGGAGATCTGCTAGCAAAAGTGAAAAAGAGGAAGAAAATGGAGAAGTAGAATCTCTTTTAGTAAGAAAAGAATTCTGTAAAATATTGGCTGATCTAATTTCTACCAAAAATATTGTCATCAACAAGCAATCTCATTGATGCTTGCATCTGCCAGCTATCTTCAGTCTCCTGCTTCTAACCTGCTGTCTGAAATAATTCATAACTTATTTTGTGGTCCTAGAAGAATTGATGGAATGATTTTTTTTTTTTTAAGTTGACGCATGGCATGACTTCCTTTCAAGACATCATTGCGGCCTTCCAATACTTAAAAGGAGCTTACAGGCAGGAGGGGGATCGACTTTTTACATAGGTGGATAATGGTAGGACAAGGGGGAATGGGCTAAAACTGAAAGAGGGGAGGTTTAGGTTGGACATCAGGAAGAAATTCTTCACTGAGAGTGGTGAGGCGCTGGCACAGGCTGCCCAGAGAAGCTGTGGCTGCCCCATCCCTGGCTGTGTTCAAGGCCAGGCTGGATGGGTTCCTGGGCAGTTTGATCTAGTGAGCTAGTGGCTGGCAGCCCTGTCCACGGCAGGAGGGGTGGGACTAGGTGGTCTCTGAGGTCTCTTCCAACCCAAGCCATTCTATGTTTCTATGACATCCTTCGCTCTCCACAGTGTAGTGCAATTCTTTGAAGGAATTTTTTTTTGCCATCAAAGGATATTTACCCAAAACACTTTGTGGTGATCACTCTAATGGGTTTTAAAAGTAGGGAAGAGGCTTTGAAATATTAAACGTGAGAACACCGGGAAACATTTTCAAGTGCAATCCTTAACAGCAGTGGTGAGAAATGAAAAGTGTAATGAGATCCAGGCTCATATAATGAAATGGCAGAAATTGGAACTATAGTATTACAGTGTCTGGACAGTTCTGATTAGCTATGGAGGAGACAAGAGAACACACAGAAGTGAATAAGGAATAACAAAGTAGTTATGTTTCTTACTTGCATGTGTTACTCTAGACAATTTGGCTAAGATTCTGTGGTTCATTTCTATTAAGTCAGACTAAGAGGACTAGATAACCATCCTCACTCCAGCTTCAAACTACAGGAGTCTACAGAAGCACATCCTGTTCATTGAGTAGCCCAAGGACAAACTAGGGATCTCAACCAGTTTGTTCCATCTGTGCTCACTTTAAGCTAAGCCAGCTACAGTCTACATAACTCTCTTCATAACATACAGGCCTCAGGACAATCTGCTTTGCAGTCAGCCTGCCAAAATACATTTGAGCACTGCAGAACACTTCATTAAACCCCACTCAAGAAGAGTCAATACAAGAAGAGGCCCACCATTTAAACTTTCAATCAGTTTTACATTTGTACATAGTTTCTGCAATTCACCTCCTTCCTCGTTCTTTCTTCATATGTCTTTCACTGCACATTCCACATCCTTAGTCTGAATAAAACAGATAAGATTTCTCTTAAAAAGCTTAGTATTTCATTCTGCAAGATAATTCAAGGATTTTATATTACTATTATTTCTTTAGTTACTTAGTTCCCTGCTTCCTCCCTCTAAGACATAACAGTGACTAAGAGAGTGATTACAAAGTAGTGGTCTTTATTATCATTGCTCAATTCAATCACACCCCATGCACATTCTAAGTGGTTTCAGAACTGTAACGTTTATGCAAATATTCAATGAGAAGACTGTCAGGCTTGTGACCTTATTTGGCATTTCCTGGTCTGCTGCTTTTCTTTACTGTCAGTTTCCAAATACATAAATTCAGATATAATTATAGTTAAAAAGTCAAACATTCAAATATAGAGACGTTCAGTACTAAAATATGTGAACTTTTTAAATAGAAAAGACTGGCTGAAATTTTTAATGCAACTGAAACTTTTTTGTTTTAAATATTGCCACGTTCAACAGGGTTAAACAGTTTTAGCTGATACTCTCCAATATATTCAAACTGATGCAGGCAACCAATATGCTGAACTGCAAACCAAGGGACAAATCAAATCTTTTCAAAAGTTTAAGCAGCCAAAACATTGACCCATAACAAAATGTTGGGCAAACTTTTCAACCGCCTCAGAAGTACCAAACAATACAATGATATTATTTCGCAAATAAAGTATGATAGAAAAGGAAAAAACAGATACAGGTTTTCCTTTAATCATCACTAGAATTTGAAAATATTTGCCATAGGCAGTACCTTTCTCTCCCAGACTTTTCTACTAGGGCCAGAGTCCTATAAATCTAAGAAGTAAAGACTGAGAGACAAAGCACACGGTTACTTGCCCCATTCAGCAGTGTAAGCAGATTTTTTTTTTGGCCTTCATTTTTGTTGCCAACACACCTGTGAAAGACATTGCTGCCTCACATCTCTTGCCAACTTCTTCACTATCCACTGGCCTTCCTACTTACATTCCCATGTCTGCAGGCAGGTTTCTCATTCACAGGCTATCCCTGCTTCCCCTTCTGACAAACTTCCTTTTTATATTTCAGCCTGGTCAGGAGTTTACTGTTCAGTTAAGCTGGCCTTCTGCCAGACCTGTTCATTTTCTTGTCCATTGGAATAGGCCATTAGTGTGCTTTTAGGTGGTTGCCCTTGATAATTCACAACATTCTCTGCCCTGAAGGACAGCTTCCCATAGAACTCCACCTTTCAGTCCCTTAAATAAGCTACAGCACTGGTGAAAAACAGGGTTTATGTTCTGCTACTTAACTTCATCACTTCCCCCTAGATCTTACATTCCACCATTTCCTGGCTGCTGCAGCTAAGGCTGCCAGTAACTGTCATCTCCCAACTAGTTGTTCTTTATTCATGAGAAACAAACCTAACAGAGTAACTCACCTACTCAGCTTTCCCAGCAGCTGTATGAAGAAAAAAATCTTGTACATTATTCAGTACTTTTGACTTTCTGTCTTCCTTTGGAAAGTGTTAGGAAAAAAAGCATCTCATTTTTTAAAGAAGTTATTTTGTCAAAACTAGACAGTGCTTTTCTCATGTATCATATTTTTTGTTTTTCAACAATATAAACCTCTGACTTTCCAGGGAGATATTTCATGAACAAAACTCATTTTTTTTTTGGTTTTATTTACATGCTGAATTGCAAGTGTGTTACTTCATGTTTCCCTCAGACTTTAGTTCAAAACCAGTATCTTCATTGGGGCTTGCTATCAGCACAGTAAGTTAAGTGTGCATGTTTCTACCCTCCTCAGGATCTTGGTCTAAATGAGATTGCAGCTAGAAATTATTTGATTACTTTGACAGAATATTAATTGTGAAAAACCTCATACTGTTTCATAAATCCCAAAGCAGAAATGAGTATATACAGAAGTCACTGAGGTTTTTAAATAAATTTGCTTGAGTAGAAACTTTGGATTACTAAAATTATGTGGCATTCATTCTGTAATGACCACTAAGACTCAGGCATAAGCAGCCATCCATATGGGAAAGGATCAGTTTTAAGGCATCTAAATAAGAGTTCCAATTTCAGACAAGTTCATTACATGAAATTCTCACTTCAGAGCTGATCTTGCAAATAGCTAAAAATCATACCTTAATGTAGACCATGCAAGACCATGTCAAATAATTGGTAATGCTTAAAGTTCAAATCTAAATCTTCTCAGGATAAGAGTCATTGTCAGCACCTTTTTTTTTGCTTTTAGCCAGATGTTGGGGGCAGATTTATGACAATAGGACTTGAAAGTGTTAATTTCTGACTAATTACTTCTCCTCTGTGTCTTTCCATTTTCTAGCACATTTTGTGATTTAATATTTATGGCGTTTTTCTTTAAGAAGTCATAGGAAAAAGAAAACTGGACAAAAAAGCAGAAGATAATTTTCAGAAGTGTATATGCTCTAAAAATTTGTGACCCTTGTGTCCGTCCCAAACCCCAACGGATACAGGCTGTTTCTTCAACTTTTGCATGCACCGAATTAACAGACTTTGCAATTCAGTAATGATGTTGCTAGAGGTCAGTACTTCTGACACTGTCTTGGTGAACTACCCATTCATTCTATGCTTTCTGACATAAAACCACATAGCTGCTTGTGGGAAAACTTATAGTCAGATGTTCTAGAATTGTTCTTCCAGAGTACTGTAGATCACTTTATAAAAGTAAAAGCCTGAGAATGCTAGATAATTTCAGAGGCTCAATACTGGTCTCCTAATATACCAGGAAGAATGAGCAATTATGATTTTCAGCTAAGCAACATATGCTGTTTGCTGTCCTGTTCTGAACAGCTGTAGGTTAGATGCTGTTAAGATTAGGCCCCTTCTCTCTTCCATATTTCAAAATTCAAATTAAAGTAAAATAACAGCACCTGCTGAACAAAAACACTATTTCAAAATGTGTACTTGCACACAATTACTATGAAGAGGCTGGCCACCATTGTTACCAGCCTATTCTTTCTGAATGGAAATGGCAGAGAAGTTTTCGATGCAGCTGCAGCTCTTCAATTGTATAACTAGTGCTGGCCCCAAGCCAACCCTCAAGAACTCAAGTGGCACCAAAAGATACTATATTGATTTGCAATCGAACATAATAGGCCATCAGCTTAATTATTACTGAAGTGACAAGGTTCTGGATATTTCATATTTATATTTCTGAGGCCTGTGAAAGATGAATGTAAATCTTTTAAATGCCTACATTTGCATATCTTCAGAAGGGCTGAGTGCTCTTACTGTATTCATAGCCAGTGAAAGACCAAAAGGACTGGCTGTACAACTCAGGTTGCTAGATAAGGAAACAAGGCTACAAAACCAAACACATTTCTACAGGAAAATATCCCTAGATCATTTGTAGACATCAAAAACTGTATTTGATCACTAATATCATCCTCATAGATCTTTTCCTTTCCCTCCTCCCAAAAAGAAAAGAGATTGCCTGACTATAGGGAACTGAATTAGCACCATCTAACACTGTGAGAGTTTTCCTTATGTACTTATTGCACCAGGTTACTTCTTCCCGCTGAGTGTTACCACAGCTTTATGATAAAAATCTCTGCAAACAGGACTCACCAGTTTGGAGAAGTGTATGCTAGGGAGAAGCCAGAAGAGTTACTACTAGAGAGAGAGACCAAGGCTCAGGATTCCAGTCCTGTCACACTAGGTTGTCAGCTAACCATCTCCTGATAGTATGCACCCTTGTTTATATGTTAGAAACATGCATCACCTTGCTCAGATCCTATAACCCTTAGAATCAGGAAAAGCATCAAGATGCATTGTTTTTATTCAATAAATTTTCTCCCATAATTCTAGCTTCTGAATTTCAGCTGTCCTCAAAAGTAATCTCTCTTTCTTATCGTTGGTGTTTGATGTAAATTGCTTTCCACATATTGTATGTGGGTAGCTGGAAAAAAATATATATATATATCTCCTAGCGGACTGGAGAAATAAGATGCAGCTGAAAACTGATTTCTGAATACGACAAAATTAATTTTTCTCCCACCCTAGCAAAACCAAGAAGACGAGCATGGCAGCAAGTCTTTATCGCCTGTTAGAATTTAGTCTTGTATTTGCGAGTATTAACGCCCTCTACTGGAGGGAATATGCCTCAACTGCTGATAAGCAGCATCTTTTCCCAGTGCTATCCATTTGAAGGCTCCTAGTCACTACCTAAAGAGGCCTGTTCCGAAATAGATGGCTGACAACCAGGCTT
>VXAV01011472.1:10262-21988 GCA_013399715.1 Alectura lathami
TTTTTTTTTTTTTAGGAACTGTTGATACCAGTGGGCCTGCTAAAAACGTAGTCACCTGCTGACTATAAGCCTTGTCTCATCCCTAGAAAGGATGACTAAAATGTTTTATGTAGCATTATCTCTAGACTAAACTGGGGGAATTTACAGAAATCCAGCTAATTTCTCAACTGAGACGACTGTACTATGGTTTTCCTGAGACCAATGACTTTCAGTTGTACTAAGAATTCCAGGATTTTCCTCTATCCTAGCTTGCAGACAAGTAGTTAATTTTCTTCAGCTCAGATAATTTCTTCCTTACTAATCAAGCCCAGTAGTCTGTCACTCAGGCATTGCTGGGTTAACAGTGGTGACAAGACAGCTGTACTCCCACTTCTGGGAAATACTGCTCAATTAGATAGAATATCATCTTGAAGTGTTTCAAGAAGAACAGGAAATTAAAACACAAACAAAACCCTTAATCTAGCTGTGTAAATTCAGTTAATAACGGTCATCACAGAACAGCAAGTAGCTGCATTCCTCTATGTACAGTGTATATACAATGGCTGTCGCAACAGAGCATTAACATCTGACCTGGGCCTGGTGGTTAATGCAGAACAGTTACCCAAGATCTCCCGGTCCAAGGATCCAACAGGAAAGAGAAGTGAAAAGAACCCCTCCAGTCACATCAGGTGCTGTGGATTTTCTGATGAGATCTACCTGATACATCTCCAAGCACAGGGGGTAACCAAAAAGTGATGTCAAGCAGGGAAATGCTTGATACCAATATTTACACACTCAGAAGGCTCATTTATTGAACCTCTTTAGCTGTTCAGGAGGCCATGGTGAGAACTGAAACAGGGAACTGGTTTGGCTATAAAAGTTTTTTCCCCTTCCCCCTCCCCATGTTTTTTCCCCTTCACTTTTCTTTGTTGAGGGCAGATCCTGATCTAATTCACTGTCCTTCCCATAAACACTTGAGCTCGTCCCACTGAGGGAGCAGCAATCCACCGAAGAGGAATGGAGCAGCTGAAAATGCCTTCGGACAGCGCTGCGGCTGAGTGCTTTGGATTTGGAAACCATGACCTGAACCCTCCAGTTCAGGAATGCTGCCCCACGCTTGGCCAAAAGGCCATGGCTGACTGAGCCAAAATAATTTCTTTCCTCATGAATTCTCAAATGCTGCTAATCCAGATAGAGTGGGATTAAATAGATCAAAAATTAAGACATGAACGAACGTTCCTCCTTCTTATGTAAACAGAAGGCAGAACCTGAAAGATACAGGTCTTTTTTTTTTCTTTTTTTTTTTTTTTTTAATTATTTGCTTAATACTTAATATCAGTACACATTGCATTGGTATTACAACTGCCTTTTGTTTACTAAAATGTGATGACCACACAATAAACTCCATTTTACTGCAGTTTCCAGCCTGCTGCAGTGAGGGGGTGGGGAAAGAACTGTGTTTAGTTTCCACAGCTCATCCAGAGCCTTAGCTCTGCTGAGTAGGGCAAGAAGGGAGCCAACTAGTGCTGTCCTCAACAGCTGACGCTGGGAACTGGGCTGAAATCATTAAAACTTGATCTGCACAGGATGAGATGCATCAAGGAACAAGACAGAAGGACAGAGAGGAAGAAATCTCATAACATAATGAGATGTTTATCTATAAAACTGGCCCACTTCAAAGCAGGAAGAACTTCAGCTCCTTGGTCAAAAAAAAAAAAAAAAAGAGCTTTTAATTAAAGATCAGTCAAAGACTTTCCACAGTCAAGCAGCCTCAAAGAAACTGTGAGTGGAGGAGGCAGAGAGCAATTTCTAACTTGATTAGCCCATTCTTCAAAGTCAACAAGGTTTTAAGAAAGCAGAATTTCTCAAAAATAGATAAGGATCAATATTTTCAGCTCCTCAAAGAGTGCTCTCTTTTCCCTTCTGACGCCTGACCATCATCAGCTTTTGCTTAGGAGAAGCCTGGAAAAACATTATCAGAGCTGTGTGCCTACCACTCTGAAATGGACAGTAAGCTGAGAACTGGTACACAGCCCCAGGTTAAAAAAAGCTATTGCCATTTATTTAAAGAGGCCTGCAAACAGAAGCTGAAGTGTCTACATTGCTTCAGCCAGATAAAACCAGGCTGTCTTCTGCACACAGCCTTCTGTTATATGAGGGCTTAAACATCTTTAAAGATGTACATAAACTGCACCGATTCTCGGAGCACTTTCTGTCCACAGCATGATATTTGCAGATGGAGCTGTGTATGACACCAGTGTCTTATCCCTGCCCAGCATTACAGTACCAGCATTACTGCTGACCTTACGTATTGTTGGAACTCAGACATGTTTCTATTTGGTCATAATTTTTTTAAGCTTTTCTTTTTGTTTTCTGAGAAATCAGGATTTTGACAATTCTGCCCAGACCAGAATTAAAGTTTTCTCTGCAGGCTGCAGTTTACCAACTATTTTATCATG
The DNA here is from genome assembly GCA_013399715.1 of Alectura lathami. Taxonomy (NCBI): domain Eukaryota; kingdom Metazoa; phylum Chordata; class Aves; order Galliformes; family Megapodiidae; genus Alectura; species Alectura lathami. Next base: position 12,701 of record VXAV01011472.1, read on the forward strand.
CCACAGATAGGAAGTCAGCAGGGCCAGCACACTCAGCAAGCTGGTGCTGTGAGTGATCTCTCCAAGAGGAGAATACCAAACCCTGCAGTGACTGGTGTTCATGAAAGCTCTGTCTCATGCAGTTAACAGCTGCTAATTGTGACTAATGGAACTTATTGCTGAGCCGGCTCTTTTCTGCACAGTTCTGGAGGTAAATATTCAGATATCCTTCTGGAGGTCTTTCTCTTCCCTGTCTTGCAGAGAACTAATTTCCTGCCAACAAATTTATCATTATCCACACCCTTGTAGAAACAATCCCTACAAAAGCGATTACACGAGGCATAATTATACAGTATTATAAGGATTTCTACATCTTCACTATAAATGCTGCAATGTGAAAATTGCAGAAGACCTTTAGGGCATTAAAAATACAGAAGAAAACCCTCTGAATTCAAGAAGCCTACTGTATTCTAAGGCAGAAGCTGTGTAGAAGGGCAGAATCCTTAAAGATTAAGTTTGCTTAATAACCATTTTGCCAGATATCATCTTGGTATAGAAATGGAACAGATCATGGAAAGCAATCAACTTCTTAAAACAGGACTAATTGTCATTCATCAAATTATGTGTTCAGCTACTAGCTCATTGCAAACGGAAGGGTAAAGCAAACTATTCTGAATATTGTTCATAGTACATGGCAAAAAAATACAAAAGGGTTAAGGATAAATTACGGTTCAGTAGGGGAAGAAAGAAAAGTCAGCCAACAAAAGGACAATATGTCAAACCACTAACTGCACCCTGCCCCTAAAGCCCCTTTCCATACATTAAGAAATATGACTTCGCTGAAGTAACCTGTAAAATTCCTACTTGCTTCAGCAGCGTCCTGCTTTCACTGATGATCTTGAACAGCACCAAAGTATTCAGAGGGACATAACTCCTCACTAGACATAGACATACTCACTTAGTCTCTAATACTTTTCCTAAGCAATCCAAAAAATTCTATTTCAGATACAAAAAAATCTATGCAGTTCTTGCATGTTGGTAACAAATGGAAGGACGTATGTCCCCGTTTTCAGCTCCAAAAAATCAGAGCTGCTTCTGCGCAAACTGGTGAATACCTGCAGGAGTCTGCAAGCATTCAGTAGACCAAGATGCAATCCTTGCTCAGATTTCTTTGGCCAGCTTTGTAATTTTAACATCTTGAGAAGCCAAATATAACTTAAACAAAAAGAAGTAAACTTTATTTTTTCTCCAAGGCCAGCATACTCCCTCCTCTCACCCGTTCCCTGATTTGTGTCATTTAGTATTGTGTCAGAACCAACACACGCAATCACAACTGTCCACTGCCTGTTTCCTTATCACCCCGCCAATCGCAGCACATTAACTTAACCAATAAGACAGTCACCAAGAACATTAGCTGTTACCTTTACTGTTACACTAGATCTGCTATTCATAGACTCTAAAACATTGCCAACACTGGGGAAAAACATTCTGCAGAGCTCTAGCCAGAGGACAAATCCTCACTGACCAACTCACCCAGTAACATTCCCTGACTGCAGCAGAAGCTCCCTGCTTTCTTCCAAGAATGGCTTTAATATTCAACAGCAAAACAATTCAACACAAAACAAAATACATAAACCACATCCTGCTGCCTGCCATGCCCTAGAAGTCCTTTTCGGAAGAGCTCTGGTCCTGCCCCCTGAGAAAGTACTCCCACTCAGCACATTCTGAATGTTGTAAGGGCCCCTGCACTAAGAAGGGAAACTTACTGATCTCTTCCACTACTTTAGCATTCCCTGGCCTCTCATCTTGGGACCAAGGGACCTCTGATCATCATTTAACTCTGCCTCAAACAGATATTTTCAGAGGCAGCTAGTTACTCATACTCACAACTACACTCCTCTAAGAGGTCCGTCCAAACTGTGACATAGTCTCTTGGCTGTACTCATTCCACTGGCCTACAGAGCAGAAAACACTGCTGCCATTTGACATCTGTTTGTCAGTATTTCTGAAATGATTTCAGAATGTCACTCCAGTCAAGTCACATCACAAGGCTAATCAACAGAGCTGGCCCTAACTGGCCTTGGAAGAGAGACTTAAGTCAAGTAAAATTACTCCCCAGGGGAAAATAAACTCCTTCAGTCCTAGTTTAATCAGAAGTATGTTACCACTCTGAAGAATGAAAGCATTTGTAAAATCCTCGTGCAAGAATGACTTGTGGGAGGAAGAAGTGACTAAGGAATTAAACAATCCACTGGAGAGCAAACTGTGGTTTGCTGGCTCCACTGGGAACAAAAGGTCTACGGCTGGCTGCCCGAGCTCCAGGAGGACATGACTTGCTGTCGGTATTTCCATGAAAGCTGTTACATGATTCATTAGCTCTGCTGGGCCCTGTCGCCTCCCTCCCTTCCCCCCACACCATCATTAAACTCATCTGTTCTCTGAGCTCTCGCTTGGCAGAAATGGTGTGCTGACATAGAACAGAGTTAAAATGAGTGGTTCCCATGCTTAAAAGGAAGGAGAAAGGAAGAGAAGCAGACAACAGAGACTAAAGGGAGCACCCAGAAACAGACCTGAAGGCACTCCCAAAAAAGGAAAATCAGACAATATTAGACAAATGTTTCCACAATACTCTTTACCTTGCCAGGGTCTGATGTTTTTACAGACTATATCCCCTGCTCTGAAGAATCCCTTCCTCAGACATAAAATGCAGCCACCTCTAGGCCAGGACAAAACAGGCACAAGAAAACATATCAATACTGGCTTAGTTTATGCACTGACATCTGATATCCTCACCCAAGCCATGTAAGCATGTTTTACAAATAAGCACAGTCCCAAAAAAAGTCTAACCCTTGGATAACCCCACTCATTACCTTGTTCCAGCTAGAGAAGTTAACTTTTCCCATTCAATTGCTTCCTTCAATGTTTTTGTATGTATTGAGTCACTTTTTCCACCTCTTCCCAAAGATATTATTAATCGTCACATCACCTGCAGATGTTTAGAGGATAAACAAAACCCCACCATCACCAAGTCAACCGATGTCAAAGAATCTTTGCACTCCTGTTCAGGAACACAGCCGGCCTCGCTGTTTCCAAGGCAAACTAATGTTTGAAAGGCTTCTCTCAATAAATACTCTTGCACTGGATATGTATTCTTTCATACAATTCCCATTAAATGTTCCAACTATTTCACAGGTGCTCCACCTGTGTTTGTATATACTAATGGTTCCTTCTGCTTGGGGCAGCCAGCCTCCAGAAGCAGAAAACCAATTCTATTGATGAACTGCAGCAATATTTGACAAATATGGTGCAAACTTTGGTCACATACCACAAAACAAAAGTTCTTACAACTCATTGTAAAAGTGGTTTAAAATCAATTTTAAATTTGAAGTCAGGAAAAGCCTGTAGGATATAACAAGTAGTCTCCTTGACTCCTTTTGAGACACTTGTACACTCCTAGCAACATGTAAAGTAACCTAAAGAGATACTTGACTGTTACAGAGCCCTGTAAACCTTCTGCTGAAAGCAACCATTAGACACCAGCAGTGGATTAGGTAGCAAGAGGCACATAACGTAACTAATGTTCACTTTCTCTGCCTCCACCTTTCTGCAATCCCTTCCTCAGCTAGCTAAATGTCTTTCAGATTCTCACCAACTAACGTGTCAGCTTCAAACCGCTCTGTTTGGGGCCAGTGATTTCCTTCCTGTTCCTTGGTGGCACGGACCAGCCCACCCAGAACTTGGGGCTATCACTGCTGTGTCTTTACACCTCAAATCTTGGCTGTTAGCTGGCACGGTCAGGCTCCAAAAATGTTGCTTCTGGACCTGTATTACTGTATTAACAGTTTTTACACTAGAAGAGGTCTTTGTTTGAAAACTGTAGCTATGTTAGCCAAAAGCTGTGCCCATGTCCTGCTTTTACACTCAACAGAAAAACCTGTCAGAGTACATCACACTCTCATAAGTATATGGAAATAAGCATTTTATTCTAGGTTACAACCTACATCGTAACAGAAGCATTTACAGTCACATTTTTAAAGACTTCTGTGTCTAGTGATATCAATAGAAGGAACAAGTGTTTTAAAAATCTGTCCCTGGAACCCAAGGTAAGATTTTAGGGTGAAAGACAAATAACACATGCAGTGTCTATAAGACTTCCTAAAAAGAAAAAGAAAAAAAAAAAAAAAAAAAAAAAAAAAACTAAAAAAAAAAAGAAAAAAAAAAAAAAAAAGAAAGAAAAAAGATGACTGAACATCATAAGGGAAACAGAAGTCAAGACTTGATTTCTGTTGTTAAAGCTGGAACACGCACTACATCAGCGAAGAGGCCTGTCAAAATGGAACACAAATAGTGCTTCCAACATCTTTACGTTATCCTCTGACTTCCAGTGTCTGAGCTCTCACACACAGAATATGTTGTCAGAATTTATTCTGTCAGCAGCGATGTTCCTGAAACTTTTTCATAATTTCAAAGCTAAGTTTTGAGCATGAAGCTCAATACAAAACGCTCTCTGTTTCAGTCACATCCGTATCTCATGAACAGTGAGAACATACTAAAACAAGACTTAGTACAGTCTACCCTTAAAAACTGTAAAATTTTAAAATTTTATAGATGCTAAAGAAATATAATCCTTCCTCCTTCAATAAAATACATCACAGGACAAGAGAAAACAAAGGATGAAGGAGATTTTCCAAACCCACTGGGGGTCTGCACATTCATTTATCATTTATGTTAATAGTAATAAGCTGCTTAAATTCTGCCACTGGCCCTGAGAAATCCCAGACAGAAGTTCACAGCCTACTACCCGTGCCATTATCCATCTCCCCCAGTCCATCATCAGCCTTCTGTAGCTTGCAGTGGGACGAATTCAGAGCCCAGGTTTCTAACAGCCATACTTTCCAGTCTAAAGTCGAAGTTTCCCTTAGGGCAGCATTTCTTCTGGTGACTGGATACTGGCAGCTTTTGTGCTCCTCGTTAGCCTGCTGATTAACATACTGCTAGAGAGTTCTCCACTACACCTAACTGCTGTTCCAGCACTCACTGGCAGATCTATTATGAGAGATTCTAGAGCAGCAATGCAGCATTGTCTGCCCCTTGGCTTTCTTCACAATACTAGAGATCAGGTGCGTTTATTTGCTTCTAAAACAATAGCTACATATCTAATCAAAAGTGATGGAGAAACCCTGATCACGCAGTAACAACTTTAACCAAATTTTGTGAATGGAATTCCCATGGCAACAGTAAGGCACGGAGTGCCAGGAAATCCAACCGATGCCGGTTTTCTGTGCGTTAGAGCATTATATGCTCAAACAGGAACTAACAGCAGAAATCTGTGGGCCTACTGTTTTTCCACATTCAGTATTAGAGGAACTAGCAAACCAAATCAAAGGGCAGCCAAAACAGTACCTCAGCATCAGGAACAGATTACTGTTTTTTCCTATTGTACAGTATAGACATCTGGCACAAAGGGAATGAGATATACCTGACTCTGGGCTTTCTCTAAAAACTGCTACAGATTAACATGCAAGGCATTACACTTCTGAAAAGACAATGGTGGAAGACCTTCCACAAAGGCATCATTTTAAATTCTAAGGCCTGGAAAATTTCAGGCCGCAGGCCACAAACAATGGTAAGGGCTAACACACCAAGCTGCAGATCCCCATAAATCGCACGTCCATCACTAGATAAGCTAGATAAGCTTTGTAACTTTTTAGCTGCATCATGTGGACTGCGTGAAATAACATCTGCCAGGCACTGAGGTCCCTCCCTTGTCGGCATTCTGTTCTGACCAGCAAAGGATTTCTTTCAGAAATTCCCTGAGGACGATGCTGTGAGCGCAGGTATGCAGCTGTAACGAACACTGTTTACAAGCCACAAGGTAAACAGCCCTAATTTCACTAGCCGGATCGCAGCCCTCAGCATTAGCTATGACAACAGCCTCTTTTTCTGCTCGGTAGGAGGCTGAAGGTAAGCTCCCCGAGAACAAAACCCCAACCCTGCAGTCACAGCCCCGCCAGCTGCAGTTACAGCCCCGTGCCTCGCAGGGCTGGGGCCAGGCAGCCGCCGGCCGTACAGACCTTGGTCGTGCTCCTCGGCTCGCCCCGGCTGGTTGCCCATCTTCGGTCACCGCCGGCTCTTCCCCAGGCTCCTCTAGGACCCCATGCTCTCAGAGGCAGACCTGCCTTTATCTTGCTGGTAACGTCTGCGCTTCGGTCAACTTACAAAGGAAAAAAAGTCAGCTTCTTCCTAGTTCCTGGCACCAGGAACGGAGCCTGCTGCTCATGCTGGAGCAGCTGTGGCTCTCCCTCCTACCTCATTACAATATTATGCACTGAAGGCCGGCCTGTGCAGTTAATTAGCTGCCTGACTGCTGGAATAAAAGGAGGGGAGAAAGAGAGGCAGGGAAAGAGCTCGCTCGCTCAGAAAGAAAGAGCGACTCAACGAGCAGTGTAGGCCACTCAGAGGCAGCAGCAGCAAACTGCAGGCAGCTCGCAGAGGCACGGACTGTGATCGAGCCCTGTAAAGCCTGAAACCAGCTCCACTACAGACGAGAAATTGCCTTGGAATTTTTAGCAGGATTTCAGTGCCCCAGCGCAGCCATCTGATGAGCAGCTGGGGCTGCAGAGGGGTAACTGGCCCCAGAGCTATGCCATACATTGGTGCATTTGACCACAAATATGATCCACATACCATATTATCACTGGTATTTTTTTGACCACGCCTTGTAGTGCAAGAACAGCTGCATGCAGCAGGTCTGTCTCCCAGACTGCTGCTTGCTGATCTTTCTTTGAAATAAATCAAGATGCTCCTTGCTAACGGAACCATGACGTACATGGGAATCGAGAACACTGAATGGCTCCTGCGAACAGTTTCCATTGCATGGATTATTAACACAGCCGCCTTCTCGAAGTCTTGGTGTCAACAAGGAGGTTAAAAACAAAGGAATAAAATAATACGCTAGAAAGGCTCAAAACAGACTGAAAACAAAACATACAGAAATTAAGATAGCCAATTGTGAACCTGTTGTTTTAAATAAAAAAAAAGATCATCTAATAAGATGGAAACAATTTTCAGTGTAACAGGGTGAGTTAGTTGTCAACTGAAATTTTTCATTGTTCTTGCTCTGACACTTAATGGATGAAGCTAAAAGCTTTATACATCTGTCTGTATTTGGATGACATTAAAGAAAACTCATGTCTACTTTATTTTATGACTTGTCAAGTACAAAATGCTTTGTTTAATGAATAAGCATCTGTAAAAAAGAATGCTACATCAGTGATCCTTTTTCTAAAAGTCATCGTAAGGTCTCTTAAGTTTTGCATTCTATTATGGTAGGTATTCAACATGCCCATCCGTTTTCTCAAAGGTGCAGACCCAAACGTCCTCTAACTACTCTTGAAACATCTCTGAGACAGATTTTCTTCTGTTACAGGTTAAACAGTGACTTCTGCTTTTCTTCAACAAGATTCACCAGAGGAATTGCATTAGGCAATATAATCTCTTGGGTTGATAAATTCTGACACTGAGCATTTATTGTTTCAACACCAGCTTTCCACTTCTGTAGCACAGAAGGGGTATCGGGGTCTCAGTACAGTGCGGGGTACGGCCTGCAGAAACTGTAAAATGTAATCACTGAGTCAGAGCAAACACACTTGAAATCTGAACACTGTAAAAGAGTCATGACTGGAAGAACCAATCTGCTATTTTTGACAACAGCATGAAACATAAGTCAGAAAATTCTAACACCATGATAGGGAGAACTATGTCATGCAAAAGACTTCTAGCCTAAGTCCACAGTGAAAGGCAGAATTCAAGTTTTAAAATCCAGCCAGCCTGAGCAGAGATTATAGAAGCCAAGACTGCCTCTCATGGAGCTTAAAGTTCAAACTGAGGAAAATGGAATATGGCAGAAAACTGCCAGCATGATACATAGCTGAGAAATTATGACAGACACATAGCTAAATCTTTAGGCAACAGTTTATTATCTGAATACTTTACTTTTTCCCCCCTTTCTCCTGAGTAATAAAGGTATAAAAATACGTAAATGAATGAACAATTTCATCGCTGTAAAGAAGATGAGCTAGTTTCTTCCCAGGCATGAAGACTGACTCATCCCTTCTCACTATCCACTTGTGAGACTGGCAAAAAATATACACACAAGCACTTCTTTTCTGTATAGTAAGAATGGGAATTAATTAATCAAGGTGTGAAATATACAACTTTTTGAAATGACAAGTCAAATGGTTTACCAGGCATAATCCTCCTTGTATTACTGCTCTCACAGCATAGCAAATTAGTTAGCATAACTTCTGAAAATTCAATTTCTAATCCATAGTCAAAAGCAGAAGGGTGAAAGTGCAGCAGAACTTTCCCAAATTTCCAGTGACCAGCTAACTGACAGTCTCTTCAGAAAGCTAAGGCCTACAGAAGTTACTGATGCTGACACTGATGCTCAGCATGACCTCCAGACGCTGGACCTTCTGGCCAAGACGTAACTGAATGGGTCCTAAATGTGGACACTGACCATCAGTGTTCACACCACCATGCTCTACTTCTTTTATTAATGCTGAAGATTTTCTGAGAACAAAGTATTATTTATGAACCCATCCAACATGCAGCTGTCAATCCCTTATAGTATTAAAATCTAGTGTAAGCCACAAGCTGCTGAAAAAACAGTGGAAAAAAATAATAATACAAGGAATGCCAAGCCCTCTCCTGATATGCATACTTGTTAGACCAGGCCAGCTTTGCATTCCTTTCTTTCCCTCCCTCCCACTCTCAAAGTGCAAACAGGATGGCATTCTGCCAAGGCATTTTGGCTGTGATACATTTAGAGACTGTTAGGGATCACTTCTCTTCAGCTCAAGGAAAGCTGATAATTAACCTAAGGCAGGTAGTCAACACAAGGTTGTGTTGACTTTGCTGAACAACTTCAGCAAAGAAGCCTGAAAATGAAAACAAACCAAGAGGTCATAGATGCGTACTGCTCTAGGACTATCCAAGCATGCTCCCCTTTCTGGTTAGGTATCCCTAGCAAAGCTTTTGTGACCTTCACAGTTTGCTTATAACTGTAAGGGATGTTCCCTGTATGTGCCAGCTTGAGCCAATTAACTGTCAACAATTTACTGAGTCAAGCCATTATAATCTTTATGATTTTGCATTTCAGTATCCCTACCACACACCGAATCCTCTCAGCTGGCCCAGGTCCCAGGGTTGTAAACACATGCCAACAAAGTCATTCTCAGGGAATATACAAGGGAGAAAAGGTTCTCCTGTATGCCACAGATTGTTTTAACAGGAAGTTGCACGCAC
>VXAV01011472.1:35139-50733 GCA_013399715.1 Alectura lathami
AAAAAAAATGTAGCCAAGCTGTTTTTGCAAATACAATGACAAAAATGACTAGTTTTACACCCATCATGTCCAAGTACATTTTCAAATGAGCCATGCTTCTGCTCACTCTCCCAGAAGATGACTCTATAAGCAGTGCCTGGAGCTCTACAATTTTTGTTTCTTTCTTCACATCTTACAGGAAATGTTTCTTAGGAAGCAAACAGCCCTACCAAGCTTCCAGCCTTACCTTTCCTCATTGTCAGCCAAAGCAGGTCTCCAGTGCGCCGCAATTAAACCCCAGCAGAATGCTCTGCTTGGAGCTGTGCTCTGAAAATGTGTAGAAACTGAAGATAAGCAGCTGTCCCATGATGAAAGAAGTGGGGATTAATGCCAAGAATGTGTTGCTTCAGAGCAGCAAAATCAATTTCATTACCAGTAACTTTCACAATGAGACTGCAGGGTTTTTTATTGTTATTATTTTAAATAAACACGTTATATTCAAAAAAGCCCATGTATGAGTGTCCCTCTCCTCTAAAATGGGTGCTGCAAATGAAATAATTGGGGGATTTATGAAAATGGAAGGCTAGTCCTGATAAAGCTTTTTCTCTTGGTAATCCTCAGAATTCCCTGAAGGCATCAGTCTTCAAAAATTCAGGCCATGCTATATAGTTCATCCTTTCTCACTGGTATTTTTAAAGGGTATTTGGAAAATTTTGACATGGACTATTTCAGCAGGTGCCAGAAGCAGCTTTAGAGTGGAAAAATGGTCATTTTACTTCAAATGTTACTGCTTTATTAAAAGATTGAAAATCTAGACATTTCTTTATTAGTCAGCCCACATGCATTTATTAATAAGTTTTTAGAACCAGCCCAGAATTATTCCCATGTTATGGCCAGAAAAACTCGATTAAGAATTTATTCTAACCCTCACAGGCAGTCAGCATCAGCAGAAACAATGCTAGGTCTCTTGGGCTTGGCTATCCATCAAAGGAGTAATTCACCAGTCTTGTAGAACGAACTTCTAGGAGACATTCTGCTGGCTGTCAAAGGCTGTTTTACTCTGAATAGCTAAAAAAGAACAGATAGATTGCACTGAATGATGACAAAAAAAAAGGAATAAATGTTATGAAACTTAGCTGTTACACTATTCACATCTAACAGAAATTACCTATTAACATCTGCAGAAAGTTAATTTACATAGGAAAATCTCAGTGGGGACATGGTAATAGTGAGGATTTTTGCACCTCATGTATTGCACATAATTTAGCCGTGTGTGTCATGTGACTGACTCAACATAACTGTCAAATAAAATGGAGTCATTCAAGCTGCTTTGGCAAAACAAATGAAAAAAAGGATTACGGACACTCATTGCTAGATCTGGAGAGTAACATGCAAGGTGCTAAGCTCATTGAGAGCTGTGAATGCCCAGCATTTCTGAAAACTGAAGTCAGAAGAATCAACTTTGAACACTGGACTCACAAAGGACAGATGTCTGTTACTTGTGTGGGTTAAAAAACCCTGCTTCCAGTGCCATTTTCCTCTAATTCAGTCACTTTTATTACCGAAACATGTCAGACTATTCTAGGACCTTTGTTACAAATTCTCCTGAAAGCAAATAGAATTATTTTCTGCCTTTCACTTGAATTCATTTTAAACAACCATTTTCAAGCTTGACAGATGCTTCCATATGACTCATCTTGATTTCTTAGCTGATACCAGGAACCAAGCCAGGGTCACAAACCAGGGAGGCTGACAGTCCAATGCAGCAATTGCCAATGTGGAGACAGCACATATAAAAACCAGAAAATCAGACAGGACTAACAATTAAAACCAATCTGTCAATTTCTTGTGGTCATCTTTAGCAACCAACCTTCCTTAAACATCAGTTCTTTTCAGCTCCATGTATAGTATTTCTATACCTAACATCCTCTTTTCTTTCGTTTCCATTAGCCTTAAAAATTACTGAAAATAAGGTACCACCTCAGTGCAACCTTCCTCCCTTACTCTTCCAAGCAGAGACTTGCTAGATTATTTTTTTTTTCCTGGTAAAAAGCTTAGATTTCACTGCAATTGGATTTAACAGTCCTTAAAATCACAAGCAGATCACCCTCTTCCACCCAAAAATCAACAAGATAGGCCTGCACCTCATCCCTGATGCTCTTGCTGGCCACAGAAACAGAGAATCAATTTTAAACCTGACCCCAACCCCTTGGGCAGCTGTTTCTGGTCTACCTGAGCAGACTTGCCTTCCAGTCTCATTTGCAGCTGAATTTTCATGTTTTGACAGTAAAGTACAAGAAGACGAGACAACACTGAAATTTTCATGTCCAGACTGCATGCTACAGCAGGGAAAATTTTGTTGGTTTTATGCATGCCTCAAGCAAAGGTGTTCTCATTGTTATTATTTTTAACTTTCAAGAGTGGCTAGAAGTGTAGTAATACAGCTAGGCAGTGTTTTTGCAAGGAGTTAAAAATGTAGATAAATTTTATATAGAAAACATACACAGAAATGAAGAAACATGCCCAAGGTCACCCAGCTAAGCACTAAGCACTGGGACAATGAAAAACAAGATACCAGTCTGAGGATTTCACCATCACTACCTCCGATATAGCTTACAGTTCACATCGTCAACATCTCCATTGCACTATGCATGTCTGAAGGTTGAACCTTCATATGGAAAAATGCCGTAAAAACCAACCAAACAAAATCTGCTCTTCTGCAGGACTCCTAAAAACCTCAGAAGAGAGCCTTCAGTATGGCATCAGGTGAGAATCTTCTTTACAGAGCACAAGGCACAAGCAGCTACTACAGAGCCAGTTCTCCCCCTGCCCTTCATGGCATCAGATAGCAGCTCACAACCCATGGAAACTCCCTTCATTCCCAAAGACAGCTTCTTCACCTGTGGCTCTAGTGGTAAGAGACAATCTCTGATGTTTGGGTTGTTTCAAGCGTTTCTTGCTTATTTCCTCAGTGTTCATAGTTCCCTAAAATGGATACCAACCAGTGTAAAAGCATACCAGACAGTCACAAGGACATGTGAAGAACAGCAGAATTGGTCTGGGTGAGGACAGCTCCAGGTAGCTACACGACAGGCTTCTGGCCACCAACTCGACTTCCTAAGCCATCCCAACGCGACCGACAGCCTCCAGGTCAGCAACTGCAGAACTCCATTTCTCAGCATTGCTCAAAACAAAATCCTCTCTTCCCACAGCAGCCATTAGTGTTAGTGTCACTGATGATTTTTCCAGGCACGGATGGATGAGAGCAGCGCAAAGCCTCCTGCCCATCCGCCCCCACAGAAATTCTCTTCTCCCTGGAGTTTTCGATCTGTGAATCTTTCTCGCTTGGTTAGATCCCATACGGAATGCAGAAATTCCAGAAAAATCCTCATGTGTGCATACAGACAAAGGATTTATGTAGCTGTATTGCTCTTGTCCCTGTCCTACACTACTGGCCATTTATAAGATGGGAAAAAAAAAAAAATCATACAGCTTTGCTATTTCTCTAGATAAAATACCCAGAAATGTCATCCAGCAGTGACTGATGCTGAAAATAAAAACAAAAAAATATTAAGCCAAAGCTGTACTCTGAAATGGCTGGGAACCATCCTCACCAGTAACTCAAATTATGCTGTTTGTCCATGGATGTCCCATCTCCTCCTCTCTCACAGCGATTAGCTAACCAGTCACCACCACACATCTCAGCAGAGACGCTATGCTACGGCCCCGTGACCCCTCGATCATACAAAGAACACGGGGACAAGGAAACAAAAACACCCACTGATCTGTCACTTTTTAGCTCACAAGTCCTGCAAAAGACAGCAGCAGCTGCTGGTGACACCCGGCGCCATGAAGCACAGCCACATGCTGGCATCAGGAAGCAGTCCACCGCACTTCTCTGTTTAAGTGGATGTTGTCCTAGTACGGTTGAAAGGACAGAAAACTGACAAGATCTTTCACTAACTCCAGGGGAGAGTTGTGGGCTTGAGTGCGATAATTCTGAATCCATGTGCACCATGTTACTGATGGCTGCATCAAGGAAAAAAATCCAGTCAGAAGGGTAGGATGGCAACAGGCGCCTGGAGGAAGGCAGGCAGGCACAGGCAGCATGCTCTCAGGCGGGGAAAGCATGTATGGAAGCATGGAATGGTGGAATACACACGTAGAGGATGTGCAATAAGTTCCAAGTTTTATCAGGTCACATCAAAACTACATCTAGGAAGACATTTGACAATAAAGAATTTAAAGAATGCTTTAAAATATAATAACAACAACTTGCAGATCCCTCATTGCTTCAGTGTATGGCAAGCAAGGAAAGTGCATCAGTTTACCAGAGCACGTATCCATCCTTTGGAGACATAAGTCAAAGGAAAGACACAGGAAGGGTGAAAACAATGCTGTGATTCTGAATTTCCTTGCTTCTGGAGTTACAATCATGTCATAACCACAAAGAATTAGGTCACTCCGGGCTTTCCCCACTATGTCTCCATCTTGAATAGATGGGTTTAATTTATGTTCAGTATACTGCAGGTTGAGAACAAAATGGTTTAGAACCATTTCAAGGTAGCTACTGCTCATTAATCCAGCTTATCTGAACTGCTGTCCCAGTAAATACAGCACAAAGCAAGTGACACATACGGTTAACACTTCATGTTTTGCCAACCCATAAGGAGGAGGAAAAGGTTTCATTTTATATAGAGCAAGAGCTACATAATCGCTAGAGAAATGAAGAATAATTACAAGTGGTTTGCTGGGTAATTACCTGCCATTTCATTTTTCTGTAGCATGGAGGGGTACAAGAAGGCGAAGGAATGATCATGTTTTCGGAATGGCAGACAGATGCACAGCATATCACTGCATGGTGCTCCTGGCCGCCACATGGGTGCAGACTGGCAGGGTCCCCCTCTTCCTGAAGCACAGATGAGTGATCCCACAGCCAGTGGGATTCCTCCTGACCCTGTCCTCAGCTCCATCCCAGATTTCCTGCACTACCTCAGCCCTCTTCCATGTATGAAAACAGGATCACAATCGTTCACTACATAGGAAATTTATGAGAAATCAGTGCCTGTCACACACTGTCCAAGTGAGCAGCCCCACAGGTTGCTGCATGCTGGGATGTTTCCCTGACTCCCCTTCTCCATCCATTGCGGTGCAGAGAAATAATTGAGCTCTGGGAGCTACCCCTTAAGGAGATATTTATCCTCTGTTGAAGTGCAGAGAAGGCCACTTCTTAAAGTTAATAAATGGGGAACTTCTGAACTTTTATGAACAGTGGTGTAAGCTTCTAGCTGAAAGGCTTCTTCAGGAAGAAACCAACAGGAGTAAATGCTAAAACTAAAGGAGAAACTAAAGGACTTCTGCATTTTAAACATATTCATACTGAACAGGAACCAAACATTTAAACAACAGCATCAGGGGTTTGTGGCTATGACTTACATGGTCACTAAGGGACTGAAAGACCCACCTCGGTGTCGTGCATAATGAAACAAAAATGTCTTAGAACTGAGGAAAGGGAAGAAGTAGTAATGTATATGCTAGGATGAGGTATCTGTGTTAGTTATCTGTCAAATTCTGTGAAAAAAGAACAGCATATTTCAGCAAATCAGACACCCTCTCTCCAGCTGAGCTTACAGGGACAGAAAACAGTTTATCAGAAAACAGGATAGAAAAGGAACATACAAAAGAGTATTTTGGAGGTGAAACAAAGGATTGGTAGGGGACAGCCACAAGAACTTCAGACAGCGTACAAGAGAAGGAGGTAGAGAATCCCTGTTTTCAAACCAGTTCTACCAGTAACCCTTACTGCCACATACACAGGACTTAATTAACATCTCCACAACTTTGCAAAGCTGTGTTACATGCTATACAAACACTTATTACTATTGTTATTATGATGAAGCTTCAGCCCAAAGTATAATTTGAAGGCCAGCTGCTAAACTGCGACAGCTATAGGGTCCTGCTAAGCACCAGGCAGCTCTCTGCTCTGGCGTTACAGGACAGTACCCGGACAGAAATCTCCCCCGTGCTTCTGCTGATCCCCTGCAGAGCGGCGAGCTGCCAAACCTATTTGCTTAGCAGCGTGTTCCTCTCTGCCCTTTCTTGACTGGACTATGTGAACATGCACTAGCAGAGGGAAGTCTGCCCCTGCTTGGTTTAGCTGTCGGAACACAACTCTCAATTCCCAGAGAAGAGAGGAGATGCAGGCACAGAAACAGCTTCAGCCCTTCCGTCACTGGGCTCCGCGTAGCTGAGCAGAAGAAAAACTCAGTAGTTAGCTCTCCAGGCTCACTTTTTTTTGTTGTTGTAATGACTTTTAGATCACGCCCCAACCATTGTCTGCCAACACAGAATTGTTTGCACCATACATTTTTTGTTTCGCACAATTTAATTAGAGTGAGACATTACGAAAAAGCATTGCTGAGCCTAACAGGTCCATTCATTCTAAGATCACATTGCTGTTCCTAGAGCCCTGCTAGCGATGATACAAATCCCGCTTTAAAATATAAAATATAATACTTACAGTAAAAGCTTGTCCTCTTTTCTGTGTTAAGAAGAAAACAGTCTCCCACTAGCTTCTGACAGCATGTGCAAGCCAGACTGAAAATTCAGGGCTTGAGTGCTTCCCTGAGAGGAAAACCACATTGCAACGAGACAGAGAGCTGCTTGAGAAATGATTCACATACGGAAGCAAGCTGGCTTCACCAGCACTTTGGCATTCAGCATACACACGCACACACATATGCACACTTGCTTACTCAGGGGAAAGAGAAATATTATATTTTCATCAAAGCAAGTAGGATTTATGCAAGAAACTCATTTTAATCCTACTCCAAAAACACAGAGAAGCTTCAATCCATAAAGCAGACCAAGAGTTTCTTTCAGCGTCTCATCATCCCCAACAGCAGAACTGGGCACTGAGCAGAGAGCACAAGCCCCGGACTAGCCTGCATGATCCACCGAAGTGAAAACAAGCAGTACAATGCAGGGAGGGCAAGAAGGTGGCCACAGAAAGATGGCATTTTTCAGAGGAAATCACAGAGGCAGCTTTCAGAAGCTTTATATTCCACACTAAATCTCTCCTACAGCGTGCCAGCAGTCACAGCCAGGATAACTTACGACATTTCCCATGCCTGCATCACTGTTACAAAAAAGTGAAGCTTGTGTGTGGAGGGAGAGAAAGTATATTGAGACAGAGGCTTATACAAAAGAAGTAGCTAGAATCAGTGCTGAGTGACTTTTCTTGAGCTGGCCAAGAACTGTCAGTCTGCTCTTTATTTAGAAGAGAGCAAATAAGGGACAAGAGTGAACAATGATCAACACCACACTTGTTTAATCTTTCTGCAGTTAATTTACTCTCTGCAAATGAGAAGGAAAGGGCCAGAGGTTCCAATAGAGTTAGATCAGGCACCACTGGCATCATTGGTCAATGTGTGGCAGGTGTCAAGCTCCCATGATTAGCTTTCAGCCCCTCAGCATCCACCCAACCAAGCCAGCTGCTGCTGACAGTTCAGATACCTGCGGCACCACTCCTAGCCAGCCTGCTTTGCCAGTTTCTTCAGTACCTGGAGACAGACCGTGTGGTCACAGGTAGAAGAACTTACCCATGCCATGTTCTTATACATCTAAGATCTAGAGTTTGAGCTTATGCACAGCTCAGAGAAGAAGGCAGTACTTTCTGCCATTAACCAGATTCTGGCAGGTGTTGTGATCTGCATAAACAGTGTTTCTCCTCCCTGAGGAAGTGACTGCATTCTGTGACACATCTATAGGCAACGAGGTCACCGAGGCAGGCAGCACAGCACCCTCTGTTTGGTACTGGACTGCCTTCAAAGCTGAAGAGAGAGAGCCGAAAGAAACTGACCCAGGGACAGATCATTGCAGAACTGGGGACCCTGAGCTCAGAAATAAGAGGGACATCAGCTCCGTGCACCCTGTTGAAAAGCCTCCTTGTCTGAAAAAACACACACTTTGGACCACAGCATGCTGTCTCTTCAGCACTGCTGGTGAGTTCATATGAGCTCAGTGGGAGAGGAGACTTGTCAGTTCAGTAGGTTCTCCTATTCTCCAGCCTTTCATTCTCAAAGATATTTTCCTTAGCTTTGGTAAACATAAATCGACCAAAACCTAAAAATGAAAATGCCTGGGCACAAGGGAGAGTCAGAGCATTTACATGCCTCACCTTTAGCAGACAGGATAGAATTGTGCCATACAACTTCCCCAAGCCCAACAAGACCAGACAGTATATTTGTTTATTTGGAGGTTTTCTGGTAGCACTTATAATCATGTGATCTCGTTACTCAGACCAAAGAATTATTCAACACAAAACCTTCTGAATTGAAAAATTGCATTTCTGTTTAATGAACAAAGAGTCCAGAAACAGACAGCTAAAATGAGTTGGCTAAGGTCATAAAGAGTGTCTGTGGCCTGTCCAAGGCATTAACCATAATTACTTTCACACAGCTAGGATGAGAAAACGATTTCAAACAGCAACACGCACTTTTTTCTTTTTTTTTTTCCCCCTTTTTTTTTCCTTAAAAAAAAAAAAAAAAAGAAAAGAAACCGCCAGGTTCTCACCCAACCTGTAAGTTTGGTCAATAGACAAACAGTTTGCATGCTGGTTGCATGCTGGTCAAAACTCCCAGCTCGCACAGCTCTGCAACAAGAGACAAGAGTTAGACTAAACCCCACTCATCAATACAGCTTCAAAATTCTGCGTTTGAAGAAATTAAATGCTTTATGTTGCAACTTGCAGTGCCGGTGCAGTTTTACAGGGACAAATACAGACGATAAATACACAGCTCCATGGATGGGCAAAGGACAGAATTTCTGGTGGTGCAGCTCATTCGAGATTCAAATGCACAAACTGTGTGGAAGAAAAAAAAGGCTCATACAAGGAACAAGATTTAAAATATCTTTGCATTTACAGATATTTATGCTATATTTAACTGTTTTTGTGCATGTAACAACCTTAATTACAAAGGGAAAGATTTCATAAGCAAGGCCATTATGTCAGTAACAACGTCTTTTTAAAGCAAGTCTGTAATTCAGCTATAAGGCTTGGCACATCACTGTCTGGAGTTATAAAACCAAGAGTAATTACAAAGGAAAGTCTGCACCAGACAGCTGGTGTTAGTGGAGTCAGGCCATGCCTTTGGTCACTATTTACTCCCCTCTTTCATCCTTTTTGTGCATAACTGATACAAACTTCTTTATTTTCTCTGTTCCACTACAGATGTCAGGAAGTTCAAGCAGCCAGTAGACATTTGCAGAATGAATCATGGGGCACCACTTTCCATTTTGACAAAAACAACTGCTGTTCAGCTAACAAGATGATGCTGATCAAATGGGTGGACATAAGAAGTGAACTCCTGTGACTGCTGCCAAAAAGGCTCCGCCAAGTGCAAGGAAGCTGCGTAACTCACTTGGAGAACTCGGATTTTTTCCTGTTCTCAGATTATTCTGCAGTTTCATTTTCCCATTTATATACCTGCAGAGCTTAGCCTGTGGCACAGCTACCAACTTTAACCTGCAACTAGAGAAAACATTTTTGCTGGAAGAAATTAGACGCGTTACAGCTGGAATAAAGCAGATACAATTTATGGAACATGGAGTGCTGTGGGAGACAGAAAAAGCAGCTTCCTTTGTTGCTGGTTGCCAAAATTTCAGAAGACCAGACAACTTGAAAATTTCCAAGGGAACAGCCACTAAGTACGTCAAAAATAGAATTAGGAAACTGCCTGTTTCAGAAGTAAGAGCCTACAAGAGGAGCCAGCATTTTTCAGTATTTCTGTCATTTCCGACTAGATAACTGAAGAGTTAATAGACATCTATCTACCAAAAAATAAAAAATAAAAAATAAAAAGATAGAAATCCAACACACAGAACATGACAAAATGAGAAAGGAAATCTACATGGCGAAGAAATATTCACATACTTGCTGCAGTTCATATATTTAAAGTCTCTCATTACTTTTGTACACATTATCCACATAAGTTAATTTTTCTCTGCAATTTTCACATTTCTGCATTTTCCTAGGTATAAAAGACACAGTGAGAAACCAGGGATAGCTTTGCTATAGTCACCCTTATGTTCAAGATGCAAATAAATCTAAATGTGAAAAATGCAATGCTTAGTTCTAGTTCTCTTCCATGAAAGGGGAAGATAAGTCAGAAAGAACACTGAAAGTCTTAACTGTTTTCTCTTTTTTTTTTTTTTAATGTCAATAATGAAATTTAAGACTTAGAAGAAGAGGAATATCTCCATTCTTTATTATTCTTCACTGTTAACTTTCTGATGCATAGGCTATAACACAGCACTCATTAACAACAGGGAATTACCATATTCAAGTTGCGCAGCAAGTTCCTACTACCTACACAGGCAAAACACTGCACAACCCTATTTGCTCCCTTTCCTTATTGCTGGAAAATCCAGCGTTTGATCACCCAACATGAGAGGAATTAGAACAGGTAACCATTAGAAATACTAAGGAGCCTTCAACTGAAATTCACCTCATTAAGTTTTTGCTGATCACGAACAATGGAGAGCTGCACAGGAAAATTAAGGACTGGAGAAGATGTATGCTGGAGGCTGCCTCAGAATCCAAAACCCCAGTGGGGTGGTGTAGCAATGCCCCACTGCTTTGAACTTTTTGGTGCTTTTCAGGGAGCTGCAGATAAAAGGCCTGAGCTGCTTTGTTCAGAGGGACTTGCACTGGAACTGCTGACAGCCCCTGAACAGGAGCTGAACCACAGGGTACGCCTGGGTGCAGAGTGCATCACAGGGGGCCCAGCAGCAACAGAACTAGGACAAATTCAGAGAGAAAAAGGATGAAGCGCAAGGATCTCAAATCCCAGAAGACAAGCAAGCCCTTTAATGTAGATCAGAATTTCAGAAAAAAAGGTATTAGCAAGGTTTGGTTCCCTATACAGCAATATCCTAAAGTTTCAAGTTTCAGTCTTGTTCTCACTCTCTGCTTTTTTTTTTTTTTTCCTCCAGATTGCTTAAACAGAATCAGCTAATCATTGCAGCACCTTAGTAACTCTTACCTGGTTTAGGATACAAATGCATAGGGATGCATGGATAAATGGACAAAGAAATGAATGCAGCTGAATTTTTGACAAAATATAGCCAGCAAGGATTTATGAGATCCATTGGGTTTAGTTCCTATATGATAAGAAGTCAGCAGTTCTGCAGAAGATGAACATTGTTGTAGGTAGGCATCCAGTACAGGAGCATGAAAGTTTGGCTTTGGTGGCCTAATCAAGTCCAGGAAAAACTGGGAATCTAATGACAGTTAGCAGTGCATTGCTTCCAGACAGGTTATATGAATGACCGTGCTTGCTGCTGCTCAAACTTTGAAGTCAGCTTAGCACACTCCAGAAATTTAAGGAGCTGAGATCTGAAGTACTCAAACACTGAGATCCCCCTCAGGATTAACTGTAATGTTACAGCGTAACTATTAAGAAACTGGCAACATCGTCAGTCTTAAAGCCTTCCAGTGCCATGAACATTCACTGCTATGAAAAATAAAAAATGCGATTTCCTCTTCGACACTGTGGGTGACCTCATGCAAACCATGCACACAGCCCAAGCGTTCTGCCCTGCTGCATCTCAGGGAGCTGGAAGTCCTCTCCCAGCACGGAGCTCTTGCAGCTGTTACCATGGTAACGCTGGTAGGAGATATTGAAACGCAGCTCACCCACAACCACAGCTATTAGGTATCAAGAAGCTTATTAAGGGAAAAAAAAAAAAAAAAAAAAAAGACAAAAAGCTTCAAACCAGAGAGCCAGGCCTAGCAATAGTGCAAGAGGACACAAATATACGGAGAGAGATCTGCTGATACCACCACCTCGCTGGACACAAAGGACTTGTTCTGTTCCAATCCAAGGCAGCACTGAAGTTTGCAGAACAAGCTGTTTTTAGTCATTTAAAAACTCGTTCTTAAGGCCACATTCCAACAGCAGTATCTCTATAAACCCCCACAGAGCTGTCCCTGCCAGAAGCGAAACAGGGAGCTGTGCTGTGGGTCACCCCACAGCAGGACCAGGCTGGGGGACAGGACCCTGCCCAGGGCACCTGCAGGGGCTTCCTTCCCACAGGGGACATCAGCAGCAGCTGCAGGCACCGCTGCTCCCGCAGCCACCCCAGCAGCCTTGCACAACGGAGCAGGCCTGAGGACCAGTGCCACAGCAGTTGCTAAACATGAGCGTACAGGGAGGAAACAAGACTGGGGATAAATACGAAGTTCATCTAGTTGAAGAGCTGTCTTTGGTGAACTAGAGAAATAAATGTCAAATAATTGTATCTCTTGAGGTTCAAATCTGTAGCCTTCCAGCCCAGTGGAATGTAACAGAGTCTGCAGGATCAGATCTCCAGCCCCAGAGCCACTTCAAGCTGGCTGAGCCTAAGAAACAATTATCACACTGAGATCTCCTTTCTCTTTCTGCTGCATATTTCCATGACAACTTTCCCCAGTATCAACTTCTTCATCTTGGAAAGGTCTCTCAAATGAGAGTTGAGGCTTCTATAGCAACGGCTGAGATCCCTGGGAGACGGTGATGTCTAAACTTTACGTGGATCTTTTTTTAGACCATGAGTTACAACACAAGTGCATTTTAAATTTCATAGATCAAAACAAGAGTATGCCTAGTACTGGGGAAACTAGGAAGAAGGGAGCAGGGAGCTTGCTCAAGTGGGACAAAACCAAAGGAACCACATTCAAGAAGGACGTGCACTTGGAGATATAAAATGTTCAAGGGAGAAGAAAGGATCAAACAGCTTGAAAACCCACATCCTGCTCCTTCCCCCCGAGTCAAGAAACAGAGTCACAAGGAACAAGCCTGCTGATCCTAAAAGGACATCTTGTTTAAACACGTGTCTGTATCTCTGCAGGCTTTTATACTGACCTGAAGAAAAAAAAAAGAAAGAGCGAGCCAGGCTGCCTTTTCAGCTTTAGCTCCCATATACCTGCCATCCAGCTACAATATGACCTTTTATTAGTACTTCAGCCACTTCCTGCTCAGTTAATTTCAGAAAACACTCTGGAACTGGCAATGTATTACAAAATTGAGAGTTATGAAAGCCTTTGGTTTTTGTTTTCCAATAGCAATGCCAAAAATGACAGCTAAAGTCTATTCAAAATCCTGGAGCTCTGTGACTAAGGGACATGCAAAAAACAGGATTTCAGACTAAAAAAAAAAATAGGAATTACTTCCAAGGTTTAAACTCTCTGCCCTTTAGGATCCTGTTTGGAGGACACTGAGTAACCATACAGGTCAAATGAAATAGAATTATTTAATATCCCCATGTGCTGCCCTCTGCTGAAGGGCTGAGCACATCGGGTCCGCCACAGGCCTGAGGAAAAGCAATGACCAGCTGCACCTAACCCTGTCATCACGCAGGGAACAGAGACACAAATGAAGATGTTTCACGTGGGACTAGGCAAGGTTAAAAACAACCTGAGCTCTTGTACAGCCCTTAACAGCTCCAAGACTAAGTGTGATTTCAGACACATCATTCAGATGGCCAGATCCCGGAGAAGGAAGGGGATCAAGCACTGGCTGCACATCTACAGTAATGACGGTTCACAGGTCTACGGAAGGTTCACAAAAAAAAGAAGAAACAGCTTAAAATGTCATGTGAACAAATTATTAAAGATGTCTCAGACTCTCAGATTCTCTCTCAAAGCCTTGATGTTCCATCTGATTTCACTCACATGAAACGTCCTGATGAGATTATCCGAATGCTCCATCAAGCGCATATTCGTCTGGGGAGCACAGAACAGCATGAATGGGAAAGGGAGAAAGCCATGTGAGTACCTGCCTGGGGGGCTATATATATTAAATTCTATATGTTTATAAATAAATATTTTACATACATATTTATATAAATATGTATGTAACTATATGTGCAACTATTTACAAAGTATTATTATATTTACAAACAAAATATGAACCCCTGATTTTGTCCAAAAAACAGAAACAGAGGGGAAAAAAAAAAAAAAAAGTGAAAACAGCATTCCAGCAACACATTTCAACTCCTGGTTTTCAAACGCTAGCTCCAACATATCTTGCTTCCCTTTCTGCCTCTGGAAAATAGACTTTGCCGTGTGACTTCAAGATCAGCCCAACTAGGTTAGTGTGGATAAAGGAGAAGATTGAAATCTACAGTTCAGGGCTCCTAAGGGAGATCAACCTGCCAGCAACCTTCCCTTTTGTATAAAGACACTGTTGTAGCAGACATTAACAGTGTGCTTTTTGACAGTTGCTGGCCTTAAAACACAAAAACCCTAGAAGAGTGTAAAGAACAGAGGGGGGAGAGCAGCGGGCAGGAGTGATGGTGCAGCCAGTAGAGGGCAGTGGAATTCAAGAGGAAAAAAGGAAAGTTGTTGAACTTCATTTGAAGGGGTAAAACCATCAATCTACTTTGCTATTCGAACCTACACATGCAGCTCTAAACTAACACATATACAAGATATAGAGCAAAGAATTAAAAAAAAAAAAATTACTTCAGGATCTCTAAGGAGTCCCCTTTCAGGATGGTGTTCAGTATCAGGAAGATTTCATATTTAACTCTTAATTATTAAATCCTTTAAACCATTTCAATTATTAATACACTAATCTGAAGCATCCTGCTGAAAACATCAGAGCTACTTCTCAGGGGTTAAAACGCATAGATAACTTTTAAAATTAAAACAGGAAAATACTGAAAAGAAGTCAACAGTTATTTTTTTTAAAGCAAACCTATCTGCATGTGTGCTAGGCTAAGAAGAACACTGGTTCTAGTCCACAAGAGAGTGAAACAGGCTAAACTAAATGAGTGACAAGCAAAGCATGTAGAAGGTTTTTAATCTTGGCAGTCCCTTGTTCACCACGGGTAAAAGGCACAGAAGAAATATTTCTCATCCTGTCACCAAACAGAACAAGAGCTAAGGTTTCTAAATGATTTGACGTGAGCTAAGTTTGCATTTTGTAACAAAAAGACAGATTTTGTTTGTTCTCTGAGCACTTCCGAGATATACACATCCTCAAGTAAAGCTGTCTCTTTAGGCCAGAGGTAGCCGAAGGTTGCTCATGCAGGCTGCAGGGGACAGCCCGATACTCCAGCACTTCACCCAGCGCCTGGAGAAGATGGAAGGCTGCAGGGATCTCCTCTGAGCTCAGGCTAGGACCTCGCACGCTGAAATCACTCAGAACCACCCGACAGGCTGCAATGCCACAGGGCTCTGCGCTCACCTCAGAAATCCCTTGAGGGCCGCGGGGGCAAACCCACGGCTGTCCCAGGCACCAGCCGACCACCGGCACCGCCTGAGGAGCACCACAGTCCCGGACCACGCTCTGCAGGACGAGGACTCCAGCAGCACTCGGTCGCGACACAGGCAGCGGCCCGCAAGCTCTGCTCCCAGCCCGGGGCTGCGACGGGACAGCCCCACCAGGAACCGATACCCTCACCCGGGAGAGACGCAGGGCCGGGACCTGCTGCCCCCACACACCCAGCGCGGCCGGGAGTCGGTCAGGGGGAGCGGCGGGAAGAGACGGCGACGACGACGCCTCAGAGCCCCCCTCCCGCCCCGCGCACCTGAGCCAGGGCAGCGCGAGCCGGCCCCGCGCTGCGGCT
>VXAV01011472.1:51238-64481 GCA_013399715.1 Alectura lathami
GCCGCCGCTGCAGTACAGCGTGCTGCTGCAGCACCTGGTGGGCGATCAGCGGCGGCCCCGCGCCTGGGACCCCGCCACCCTCGGCGGCATCCCCTGCCCGCCCAAGAGCGAGGAGCAGAAGATGGTGGAGCGGGCCATGGAGAGCTGCGCCTTCAAGGCGGCGCTGGCCTGCGTGGGGGGTGCGGACGGGGGCAGCCGGACTGTGGGGAGGGGATGGTGTCTGGGGGGCGGCCGTGGGGAGTCTGCTTTGGGCAGCCCCGTGTCACCGGGAGAGGTTGGGGCTGGAGGACAGGCTGCAGTGCTGTGGCTCCCTCCGTTCCCCTCAGCCCTCCAGGCCCCCTCAGCGCTGTCCCGGGGCCCAGGGAGGGATCTGCCTCCTTTCCCTTCCTGCCGAGGGAAGAGGTGCTCCCAACCACGTCCCCTTGCACCCTCAGCAAGGGGGGCTCAGCGTCAGCGCCCCTAGCACCAAGGACAGGCCGCTCGTGCCACTGAGGTGCTCCGAGCCCTGGGAGGAATGCAGCACTCAAACCCAGCAGAGGGTCATTCCGTACCCTTTGTCTTTCGCAGGATTTGTGCTTGGAGGAGCGTTTGGTGTCTTCACGGCCGGCATCGACACCAACGTTGGGTTCGATCCCAAGGATCCGTACCGCACCCCAACCGCGAAGGAGGTGCTGAAGGACATGGGGCAGCGCGGCATGTCCTACGCGAAGAACTTCGCCATCGTGGGCGCCATGTTCTCCTGCACCGAGTGCGTGGTGGAATCAGTGAGTAACAGCTTCTCAGCATTCTGAAAGGTTTTATTGTACACTCAGTAATCACCTTCAGTCGATCCAAATAAGCATGCGTATCCTCCTCCTGATGTGGGAGGGGCTGGCTAGTTTGGTTTTGCTTCTTAGTTGTCTTCAGAACTGCTGTTCTCTGGTAGAATAAGCAGAACTGCATGCAATAGTGAAGGCCTTTCCAGTTCAAGCCCTGAATTTGGCAAGTGTGGGCATCACTTTTGGAAAACCTAGCTACAAGCAACTCATTACATTAAAGGATGAAGCTGTGAGTTGCAACACGGTCATCTGAGCCTCTAGAAATTGCATGTGCAGAAAGGGATCCTTTGATGAAAGTTCTTAGGTAACAGGCCTATTTTCATCTTGCCCCGACAGCAATAAATGACCTTGTGCAGCTCAGTGTTAAATCTGCCATCCATTTTCTTAAGTAGCAAAATTAGCCTGTTAGGAATTTGAGTACTGTTAATTGAAAGACACAGTTCTTAACTCACGTAGAAGAAAAGTGTATCTGCGTGCACAGTGAAGCAGAACAAACGGACACTGCACTGGTGAAAAAATAGTATGCTTTAGCTATGGTCATAGTACATCTTTGTCAGGAGGTGCTGTGGCTGTCCTCTGAGTTGAATGGCCAGGCTGCGTTCCACTCAGGTGACTGTAGTGCCTTTAAAATCTGTGAGCTGGTGCCAGTGCACAGTGCTGCCTTCTGGGGGCTGCATGGGCTCACCTGAGAATGTGTAGCACTGCATTGCACCATACAGATTTGTCTTACCTCTCCTGGCGACCTGCTCCTTCCCCTCCTCCTGGCCACGTTATGTTTTAAAGTGCAGGGGGGCCATCTGCTGAGAACAGAGGGAAAAACATCCTCATCTGAGGCAGGGCTGGAAGGTCGTTTAATCTTTCTTGTAGTAGTACAGATATCGAGTTTTTATTCCATATTTACTTGTTGATTCTGTTTTTTAATTCTACAGTATCGTGGAAAGTCAGACTGGAGGAATAGCGTTATTAGTGGTTGCATCACGGGAGGAGCAATCGGCTTCAGAGGTTGGTAGTGCCTGCTATGAGCTGTTTCTAGGATAAGACTACAATTTGGTTAGATAACAAGCAGTATTTTTAAGGCAACACACACTGCATATCTCTTTGCATGGGGTTATATTGATGTCAGCATGAGAAATTGGCAGAACTGCCATCTCTATCGCTTTCCTGTCATCTCGAAAGATATGTGTGGGTAGAGAAGGCTGGTTGTACAGGACAGTGAGAGTGGGGAAAAATGAACAGAAGTGGCTGGAAAGAAAATCAGGAAATGGTGTTAGCTATCCACATGGTTCTCTGGTGTCATGGGGAGGGAGCCAAAAATACATACTGAGCAACTCGCTGAAGTTACAGCTCCTGTGTTAACAGAGCTCTACTTCTATGCACTATTTCACAGGCAGGAATGCTGTTAACTTGCACAGCGTGTACAATGCTTCCCTCCTTTCTCCTTTATCAAATCACACAGGCAATTCTGTTTAGCTGTACAAGAGAAGGAGCACTGGGATTTAGTCCAGCAGGCACTAGTGGGGACTTTTTTGGGAAGCCTTAAGTGCTAACAACATCTGAAAAAGAGCAGGAAGACAGCTGTGCTGCTCATCAGAAATACCAAACTTCACTTCTCATTAATAATAATAATAATAAAAAAAAAAAACAGTCAAAAACAATCCACAGAGCATGGAAGAAATGAAAGTGCTCTCAAAAGAACTTCTAATTGAGCTTGTTGTGCCTGTGCTGGACCTAATCCTCTTAGAGCATTCAAAGTAGCAGCTGCTTTTCCTATCCATCCTGGTCCAACAGCAAAGCCACTTGCTTTGGATCAGAGCACAGTGAAATCAGCAGTGACCACTGACTGGTGTTTTCTCTCCTAGCCCTCGTAGCGGGACTTAGCAACACAGCACGCAGTCGCTGTGCTGTGCTAGCCCAGATGCGGGAGCTCAAGGCCAGTGTGTGTCAGGCTCCCCCCTTCACCTTAGGCTATGGCAGTGTTCCCTGGTGGAGGACTGCCAGGTTCCTGCAGGTGTAAGCTTTTCTAGGCAGTACAGCATAGATCAGGTTAGCTACTGGGAGGAAAAAAAAACTCATTCCTATTCTGCCTCATTCTTTCCCACATTTTGCGTTGCAGCTGGCTTGAAGGCGGGGGTTATCGGCTGCGGGGGATTTGCCGCTTTCTCCGCAGCCATTGACTACTATCTGCGGTAATGCTGGGTCCCGTGGGAGCGAGCTTTCCTCGTGTTCCAGGGCTGCTGCTGGGAGCCTGCATCACGGCAGAAGGACCGTCAGGCTTACCTTTCCACTGCTTTGGAGTCCTGATCAGCGCCGGCTGGATGGTGCTGGCTGCTCCTCCTGAATGACTAACAACAGTCTGGCTCTGGGCCTTGGCACGCTGCTTCAAGCAGACTTGCAGGAATATGCGAGGATGGAGCCAGGCGCAGTGAGCAGTATCACCAGCACGCATCAGCTGACTGTCAGTTTCCAGGAAACAAGCCTGGACTCTTGAGCTTTCTGGATCCTTTGGGTCTGATTTTGATTAAGTCTGTTGCTAGCATCAGAAGAGGCAGGAGGACAATCTTCATAAAGAATGCAGTGGTTTATGTTACCATGTATTTGAATACGCTGCAAGTGTTTAGCAGTTACCAGTTTGCAGCTTGCTGCTCTGTTGGGGAGAGGTAAGATCCTGTGGAGAAATAGTTTGTTCCAGGCTTTTCTTAAAATACCAACTGAAAACAAACCACCATCTGTACAACTTGTCTTATTTCAAGTAGAGAACAAGAGCCAGATCTCTTTACCGTTTCTTAAAGGGAAAGGCGAAAAGGAATCCTGAGCTGTAGAACTGTGTGGTTACTGGCAGAAGAACAAAACAGTTTAAGGGTAAAAAAGAGGTTGTTGCAGATGTGTAATTCTCTGTAGCCACTTGGCTAGCCTGATTTAACCTCACCCTGGGAGTACAAATAGTCTTGCTACTGCTTTAACTACCACAGGCTCACACCATCAGCTCCAGCAGTTTGATGGCTGGACTTCAGGGCAGAGTTAGGAGAATAAACCACTGTTAGGCAGATAACTGGGCATTCACTTAGCACACTGCCTCTTCCCCATCCTTTTCCTGGATGCTGAGTGCCCCAGTGTTAAAGTGGGGGAAAGTGAAACATCACCTCTGCAGAACATTGGTACTGAAGTCGAAACACCTGCCTGTGAGCTGTTCCCTTTCAGATTTGCATTCTTATTAGCTGTCTTGTTATTCTAACCAAATACTGTTTGCAGACCTTGGGTTCTCCCACCTGCTTCCCCTCTGCATTCACGGTCTGCCATCCCAGAACAGTTGACAGCTCTTGCTTACCTGGAAGAGCAACACCAGCAGGGTAGCCCAGCTGATAAGGTGGTCAGTCTGGAGGCGT
Organism: Alectura lathami; assembly: GCA_013399715.1. Taxonomy (NCBI): domain Eukaryota; kingdom Metazoa; phylum Chordata; class Aves; order Galliformes; family Megapodiidae; genus Alectura; species Alectura lathami. The sequence goes on from VXAV01011472.1 coordinate 55,440, forward strand.
GTTGTGTCCCATGCCCACATGGAAACAAGCGGGGAGACAGCTCCATGTGATCCGTCAGATGAGGTTTCCACACCGCCTGATCTCTCTTGCTGTGCCTGTTCAGTATCCTCAGGCCAGAAGCTGTGCAAGTCAGCTGAAATTGAAGCTTGAGTAATTCTGGGCTGATTAAACAGGCTGGCTCCAGACAGTCCAGGCTTTTTCTTCCAGAATGTACTGAGATGCAAGGATGTAGCCCAAACCATAAGATGTCTCTTAAAAGATTGCCTGGCACATGCCTGTGCTTATGCCACTGGCTTGAAACACAACTAGCAAGATTTCCATGACTGAAAGAGAAGTTGTGAAGCCAAGGTGATCAGCTAGTGCAAACAGCAACACCACAGGGCTTCTTTTGTGCAAATGTTGGGGCTTTGCATTTTTATTAACATTTTGTTTTTCTTCACATGGTTTACAGCCATTTAAAGTTTATAATCTACAGAAATTGAAACAGAACACAAACAAAAATATATCCTTAACAACTTCTGAAAGTCAAATATTAATTAACAGTTCTATTCTACCTGTAGCTGCAGAAGTTTACCCCCCGCCTTTCCCTCCTGTGGGGACAAACAAAAGCCCGTCATGGGGATGGCTGCAGCGTGTTGCGCCGGGGCTGCGCAGCCCGGGCCTGCAGCCACCGTCACACGGAGCTGGGGGGGGGGGGGGGNGAATGACACGATGGTGGACGGAGACTTGCACACATGTAACAAATCAGACGCACACAGGGATCCGTTGTGCAGTCAGATCTAACGCTCGGCCTCCTTACTGGGTCCGGGGCCAAGACAGACGCCTGGTTATTCTCTACATTGCTGTTTCCCTTCTGTTTAGCTGGTAGTCAAGAGGAACAGGGTCTGGAGTGTGAGCCCTTCAGAGGGGGACTGAAAGACCTCCCCTCCTGTAGTTGTTCTGCTGGTGGGGGGCTGGCAGGTGCTGCCTTCCCCAGGGAGGTGGGCTGAGGACATACCTGGGGCATCGACCGGGCTCTGCCTGGAACAGTCTGTTAGTGGGGGGGGGAGGCAAGGCCGTGGTGGCAGGGACACGTTTGATCACCTCTCATCCATCTCCCTTTGGCACAGGAGCGTGTGGGGCCACCACAATCGAGGAGGGGGCTTTTCCCACGAGAACACAGGCTCAGCTCACAGAGCAAAAGGTTTTGAGTCTGACAGGTACCAGCACCTGCCTGTCGGCGCAGGAGGGCAGGGGACATGGCCGCTAACCAAACTGCTTTCTGAGAACTGCTGCCTCTGGTAGTGAGAGCCAGGCCAAGAGAGCCCACAAGGGCCTTCCTCCTCCCATCCCTGTGTCATGGGGGGGAAACAAAACCTCCCCTTCCTCGCTGGTGCCTCAGCTGGCTCTGCTGTGGGGCGCAGATGGAGGCTGCAGCGCGTTGTGTGCCCGTGGCAGTGCTTGGCTGGAAGGGGCACGCACGGAGCCAAGGCAGGGATACGGACGTAGAGAAATGGCAGGGAAATGCTCTTTTCTCTTGCTTGGCAAGAACAAGGCCTAGACCCTGTTTCCCGCTAGGGCGTGCGGGGGAAATTGTAGGACCTGCGTGCCCTGAAGGACGACGCAGAACAGCGAGGGGAGTAACCACCGTGCTGCACCCACGCAGGCAGAGCCGAGGGGACTGGCCTGAAGCACCCAGCAGAGACGTGGCGAGGAGGCAGCAGCACCCTGCTCTGTGCTCTCACGGGCATAGGTCGAGCGCGGCAGAGCTGGATCCAGGCACAGGGTGGCGGCTGGGCACTGGTGGGATGCTGCAGGCTTCACGTGGGGCGAGACAAGGGGTCCCGGCAGGAGTCAGCGGACGGGAAGGAGTCCAGGAGAAAATAAGCCAAGGCAGAAGCCTGAGTCCACAGCCCTTGTCAGTCACTACCTCATCCGTTGAACAAATATACATAAAAACAATTCTTGAACACAAGAAGGGACATAAGACACGACTACTTTACAGAGCGGCACGGCGCCGGGGGCGGGACCGGGCCATTGGTACGCGATTGTACAGGAGCTGCAGGTGGCATGTCCCGGGTCCGGGCCGGTGTCCCTGGGGGCCGTGATCCGGTCCATGGCCCCGGCAGGGAGCTGGGAGTGTTTGCAGCTGGTGCCTCCTCCCTGCGGGCTACACGTCCGTGGAGAAGTAAAGTGTGTTGCGTTTGAGCTCCGTGAAGGAGATGGGAGGATGCTGCAGGTAGTAGAGAAGGACCTGGACCTGTGGCAGGCAAACAGGGGGGTGTTAGGCCAAAAAGGGGCGTGCTGCCAGGTGGAGGCAGCGTGCCCATTGCAGCCATCCCCAGGGAAGAGGGAGAGGTGAAGCCCTCCGGGGTCCCTGTGCTCGGCTCTCACCTGGGCCATCACATCGTGGGACCAGATGTCGGAGGCCAGGGTGAGGTGTCCTTTGCTCTCCCCCTCTGAGGGTCTCAGCAGTGTCGGCCCGAAGACCGTGGCCAGGTTGTGAAGGGACATTTTGTTGATGGGTTCCTTCTCTGCTACCCTGTGGGGTGAGGAGAGAGCATGAGTGCGAGACCCCAAAGCTCCCCTCACTCAGAGCAGCACAGCTGTAGGGTAACGCAGGGAAACAAATGCTGAGCCCACCTCCCATGCCCCAGCACCAGCAATGGCCCTTCATGGCCCTGCAGACCCAGGGGCAGGGCAGGGAGCTCAGCCCCCTTCATGGCCTCTGCGGGAGCTGCTGGGCCTGGCTGGGAGCCCTGGGCGTGATGTGGCAGTGGCCGAGCCCTGGCTTGCTCCTGATCTGCAGAGCCTCCGCCCTACCCCAGACCCTGCAGGGCATGGGGGCCCCACACCAGCCCCCTGCTCCCCTTGCCAGCCCGCACTGAGGGAGCGGGGCCACAGCCCCACCGTGCCAGCAGGCAGCCACGCTCCCTGGCTGAGCATGGGCCAGGGGAGCAGATGTGGGAACTGGCTGTGCCCAATTCTCAGGATGGAAATGGATTTTCCTTCCCCACCCCCAACAGGAATCACTTTTTCTGTTTGGTTTTCGCCAAACCAAAGAAAAACGCTTCACGACGTGAGTAACATGAGCCGCCAGCCCCGTTCCCAAGCTCAAGACATGCTGCGGCCGCGCCCTGCGTGTTGCACGGCGGGGCTGCTGACAGCCCTGTGCCCACCACGGGTTTCAGTGGCCCAGTGCTGCCTTTCCCCGGCCTCGAATGGGCTCTCCCTACCAAAGATGGAGCCAGCGTGGGCCAAGGCAGAGCCAGCACAGGAGCTCCAGCCACTGCCGTGCTGGGGAACCACGCAGCAAACCGCACAGTGCTGCGACCACCACAGCGCAGGCAGCACGGGGTGCTGCACGCACCTTCGGGATGGCTCAGCAGAGCCGAACCCCCCCAGGGCCTGGCCACCCACTGCAGACATGTTATGGGGATTACTGCAATGCGCTTAGCAGGGGCTGCTCCTGTGTGGACTGGTGGGAAGGGACGCAGCGCTCAGTTTTTTCGCTAAGAGGGCACTGCACGGTCCCAAATTGATTCCCTGCCCTGTGCTGAGGACAGCTGGACTCATGGAGAGCTCGTCTGAGCAGCAGCACACAGGCTAAGGCAGCCAAGAGCTGCCTCGTGCCAAAGGACGAGCCCAGCCACAGCCCAGCCCAGCCGTTACCTTTTCAAGTGCTCCAGCAGGAAGAGGAAAGTGATGAGGTTGGGGTCAGGCAGCGAGCGGAGAAGGTGCATCATGCAGTTCTCCTTGGCAGCAGGATCTGAGAGGGCTGCAGGTGAGGAAAGAGAGCTCAGGACAGGGCACCCAGCGCTGCGTGAGTGGGATGCTGGGGAGGAGCACATGGCAGCGTGGGCAGGCCCCCGTCTCGTCCCCAAGGCCTTACCGATGCCCTCCATAAAGGCGGGGTACAGTCTGTCAGTGAGGAGGGGCTCGGGCAGCTCCCGGAAATACAGCTTGAGCGTGCCGGCGATGGCGTTGATGTCCATGTCGCTCAGCATCACGAGGATGTCCTTGTTATCTGTCCAGAGAGCAGCCACGTGTGACACCTCCTGTTTGCCAACACCTGTACCACCCTGCTGCGCTGGCTGGGGACAGCACGGCCGGGTCCCCACCCTCGTCACACCCTCAGAGCCACCGAGGGTCCCTCTGGATGCGACCACCCCGGGAAGGGGAGGAGCATTAATCCAGCTCCATCAGGAGTGTGTTCGGCCACGCTGGGCACAGCCGAGCAGTTCCCGCCTTTTGGGCAATGGGATGCGGAACAATTTGCAAATCTATCTGCAACCTTGTCCTGACTCAGCGTGTCCCTGGGAGCCAGCCAGGCAGGGAGGCAGAGCAGAGCCATTGACGTGAACACCGCTGAAAACAGGTCAGGGCAAAGCAGGGCTGCGGGGCTCCCCTCTGGGGGCTCAGACCCCATGCACAGCAGGGCAGAAATTCCCACAGCACTGCCCCAGCTCTGAGCTTTTACCTCCTCGCCCCCAGCCCCTTTCTGCACCCACCCGCGCATTCTGCACCTTGTGCACTGCAACAGGCAGACCCCGAGCCCGCAGCAGCACGGGCTGGCAGGGTGCTTGGTGCCTGCGGATGGACGGGTGGCAGTCACTCACTCGCATCAAAGACAGCCTTCAGCGCCTGGATGTCCGTGGCGACACCGGAGATCCTGTAGATGCCAACCTCCTCGATGCCCCTCTTCTCCACCTCCTCGATGCACTGGCGCACGATGTAAGGCACCTTGGAGCGCTCGCGCCTGGCTCAGAAAGTGAAGACACGAGCAGTGATTGCTAGGATCCTGCCAGGACCCCGCCAACCGCATGTCCCCAAACCCCACATCCCACAGGGAGCGGGATAGAGCAGCCACCCCCAGCCCCGCACACACTTTGTCACGACACTGATTTTGACCCCGAAGACGCCAGTCTGCTTTTTGGATGGGGTCCTCTTCAGGCTCATGTCTCTGCTCGTGAACTTCATGGAGAACTCCACCTTGATCTGCGGGAGATACCCTGGCTGTCATCTCCGTGTCACACAGCCCTGCAGCCCGGACTCCCAGCCGGCAGCTCCCCATGGGGAGGAACCAGCGACCCCAACCCAAAGAAGGGCTTCAGGCCCTGCTTACCCCATTCATCTCAATCACATCCATGTGCCAGTTCTTTGTCTGCACGGCCTGCGGGTCCAGCTGTGGGGAGAGATGGTACGTGAGGGTCTCTGCATCCCCACCTGCTTCCAATCCCCCCCCTCAACCCACAGGTGGTGGTGGAAACCATTGGGGACAGCCTGGGGTCCCTCGGGTTGGGTGCTGAACCCATGTGGAATCAGTCCCCTGAGCCCCAGGCTGAACACACACCCCAGAGGCAAGAAATTTCCAAGAATCGGGACTATTTCTGGAGACAGATTGATGGAACAGAACTAGGGCAGCGTTTTCCATGCAGAAAAAAACAACATCTCCCAATAGCCAGGGCTATTTATAACCCCTGGGAATGACGGGCTCTGCTATTTCTGGCTCTCGGGCTAGTGGGGGACTCGGTGACGCTTCCTCTAGGATGCAGCAAGGTTCTGGAGTTCCCAAGGCCCCAGCATGTGTGGCAGCGAGGTGGCACAGAGCTGTCCCCAACCCCCAGTGATGCGGGACTGAGGCAGAGGGGACAGCAGTGACTCTGGTCCCAAGAGGGGATGCAAATCAGGGACCTCATCCTCTGGGACATGATGATGAGGGGGAGGAAGGCTGACACCAGCTTGCTTTCCCATAGGGATGGGGACTGGGATCGGGGGTCTGCTCCCACCCGAGGACACAGAGCTACTCTGCAGCAGCCAGCCCTTGCTCCAGTTGCCTTTTGGGGCTTTTTGGTCCCTAGCTGGTGACATCGATCCAGCCCCATCGATCCCTGTAATGCACAGGGCAGGCAGCGGGGCAGCGCCCGGCACTAATGTCCCCTCAGGGCAAGGGACGGGACACGGAGCTGGCGGGGGTCCCGGGGCTGTGTGCGCGCAGCTGCCAGGCGAGGCTCGTGCCATGCGTGTGAGGTCACTCCTCAAGGACGCAGGAGTTTCCTCTGGCAGCTGCTGGCTCGGGAGATGCTCGGGGCCAGCACAAACACGTCCAGAGCTCCAGCCACCGAGCTGCCATTCCCCCGCCACAATTTCTGGCTGCTCGTGAAGCACCACACATCGTGCTGGGGGACACTGGGGTCCCTCATGTCCCCACATGCACACCAAGACCATGAGTTGCCCTCGGTCCCAGCACAGCCCCAGCACGGTGGCATTGCCTGAGCTCAGCATCAGGGAGGATAGGATTTGGGACCTCCGCCAGGGGACAGGGGGATGTCAGCTAACAACAAATGGGCCTTGCTGTTGCCACAAGTACGGCTGGACCCTGCCCAGCACCCATCCACTGTCCCCAGCGCCGTCCTTGCAAGCTGGAGCAGCTCCTCTGCCTCCCGCTGCCACGTGAGACACGGTGGTTTCCAGCAATGTCTCCCGATGTTGATCCCACCCCCCAGCGCTCCAGCCCCAGTGCATGGGAGAGCCCAAGCGAGCTCCCCACACCTCCACCCCAGCAGCCCCGTGGCTGCTGGGAACAGTGAGGAGGAGGAGGAGGAGGAAGGCTGCAGCTGCCCTGGGCTCCCATGGGGCCATGCAGCAGGTTTGGACATGAGAATCACAAGGCTGCAGCTGGATCATGGCCAACCCCAGCCCTACTGCTCCATGTCCCTCGTGTCCTCCACTAGCACCATGCCACTCACGTCCCCTCCCAGTACTGGCTCTCCCTGCAGTGCCACCGCGCACCCACTGCAGCCTCCTGCACAGCAGAACCGCGGCTCTGGCCAGGGACACTCGGACGGTCCCAAGGAGCTGTCACCCCTTTCCCATGCACAGCCACATCTCCCGTGTGGCACCAACGTGGAGGCTGGCCTCTCACTGCAGCCCTAACAGCGAGGAGCGAAGCAGCCAGGCCTGCAGCAGCAGCGAAGCTGTTCGCTCCCTGGCCAGGTCGGGAGCTGCGGGCCTCCGTGCTCTGCAGCACAAGTTTAATTGGAAACAACACACATCTGCTCCAGCCCTATCCTGCGAGTCCCCTGGCTCCGATGGCCCTGGCAGCGCACATCTGGAAGGGCTTTAGCAGGCTCTGAGCAAAGCCATAATAAAAGCCAGGTTGGCTGCCGCTAGCACTGCGAACCTTACTACGAGCACACGGCGTTCCCACGGCCGCCTGCCACACCACGGCCCCCCCGCTTCCATCGCTGCCCCACATTTGAGCTGGCTCAGCTGGAGTCACCGAGCTGTCCTGCAGCTGGGGCCGGTCCCTGTGCACCGCAGGGCAGTGAGCTTCGGGCTGGCCCCAGCGCCCTCCAAGCCCTGCCCGTGGCCCCAGTGCAGCTGGCAGCGCTGCCACGTCCCCGTAGGACACAACGCCAGCACCTTTTCCCTACATGTGGGAGAACGGATGGGAGCATCTGCCCACGTGGTGCTGGCAAACCCCCAGCATCAGTTACTGTCACCATCACCATCTCTTTCTCCTGCACCAAAGTCTCACTCCAGCACGACCCAGGAATATCCCCAAGCTGGCAGGGAGGATGGCACAGGTGACACGCTGCAGTCCCAGGTGCTGCGCAGCAACTCTGTGCTGAGCTAGTTGCAAACACCAACTTGCAGACAGGCAAATGGGTCACAGGTGCCTCTGTGGGGCTGCTCTCTCCTGCCCCCCATGACAGTGCTGTGGCACCCATGTCGAGGCCAGCACCGAGGCCATGCTCACTGCTGGTGGCAGGGAACCTTAGAAGTGGCCCCACGCATCAGGATGCTGCTGGGCACATCCCCCCTCGCGCCTCTCACCCATGAGGTCACCCGATGCCTCAGCCTGGGGTGAAGCCATCCTGAGCTGAGGAGTGACTCAGCCGGTATGACATCCCCCTGTGTCACCCTGGGAGCAGGACCCCGGGGGAGCTGCTGCAGCCAGTGCTGCTCTCCATCATTTTGGTGCCTGGGGGCACCCAGCCTGGCCTCTAGCAGCAGCCCCAGTGAGCAGGGGACGCTCTGGACTCCCCATCCAGCTCCTTGCCCACGGAGCTGGCCGTGCTGGAGTTATGCCATGGGGGCACAGCAGCCCCTGCACCAGCCCAAAGCAAAGCACATCCCAAAGCAGCGATTCACAGCCCCATCCAATGGGATGTGGAATGTGCTCGCTGCACTCTGGGACCCGTGCATGGACCCGCTGCAGCCGAGCTCCTTGGCAGGACAGCTCATGGTGACAGAGCCCCTGCTTGCCCGTCTGCCCTGCATCCTGAAGCAGCAGTGAGAAGCAAAACCCGCCCGGGTTTTGACCCAGCAACAGCTCACAGCAGCCCCAGCAGCCTCCTGCCACGGCCCTCGCCGCCCCTTAATCCCCGGGAGCGGCGGCTGCACAAATCGAGGTTAATGCCGCTGCGTCACAGCCAGCCCTGCTGCCACCAAGCCCCCCATGCTGTTGACAAAATGAACCCACACGTGCCAGGGCAGCTCCTGCCTGCCACCACACTGAACCAGCACAGGAGGGAAGCCCCTGGTGTCCCCAAACCCTCCAGGACTGCCTGCGATGGTGCCATCCCCCCTGCACCTCATTGTACCCCAAAGGCAGACGGCTCTTACTGATGGGGCTGCAACGCAACTGCAGCGCAGCACTGGGGTCGGGGTGGGGGACAGAGCACAAACCAAGCAGCACCTAACGCCTGTGGGCCTGGCCCCCTGCTGCACCCCATGCACAGCACAAGCAGCCCGGCACAAAGCAGCTCAGTATCCCCCAGGGAAGAAGGAAAGAAGAAAACAAACAGCGAGCAGGCTGCAAACTGTTCCTGAAAGCTCCTGCAGCATCCAAACAGAGCATGCAAAGCCTTCTCCCCAAAACAAGAGGGTAGCAGGGCACCCCAAAAACCAAGGCCTCCCCCCGCAACAAGCCACTAGCTAAAAACTACACTACAGGGAAGACAGTTGGGTGCCCCCCTCCCCCCCGCCGCCCAGTTCCCCCCGCACCTTCTGCCGCAGCAGCTTGCTGCGTACCCCACCCCAGAGGCGGGCACCGGT
>VXAV01011472.1:64487-81032 GCA_013399715.1 Alectura lathami
GCTTGCCATCGGGCTCCTCCGCGCCCGGCTCCAGGCGCTCGCCCCCAGGGCCGGGGCCATCGTCCGGCTGCACCAGCACGTCGGTCATCGCCACCGCTTCGGCTCCGGGGACGTGAGAGGAGGGGCTGGAGGGCCCAAGGGTGGCCCGAGTGGATCAGGGCAGCACCAGCATCCCCACTGCTTGGGCACGGAGCTCAGCGGTGGCCAGGGACAGCTCGGTTGGGGCAGCAGGCAGGGCTCATCTTCCAGGGTGTGAGCCAGGCTGGCGAGAGGCGGCTCAGCAGCCCCAAAGCCTCCCTCCCACTGCGAGGAAGTGACTCAAAGCAGCCCCCCCGGCGTCCCCCACGCGTTAACTCCCGCCCTGCCGCCCGCCGTGCTGCTCGGGAGGGCTGCGCAGCCCCAGCTGACACGGCTGGGGACGCAGTGTCGGAGCAGCCAGGCTGGGCCTGGCAACGGGCATGGGGATGGTGCTTTGTGGGTGTCCTGCCGAGGTCTGGGGAGCAGGGACCCCTCTACATCTCTCCATCCTGCCTGACCCTCATCACCTCCACTGCCAGTGGGGTGAGGTGGGGACAGCGTGGGGCAGGGTATGAAGATGGGGAGCACTACCCTGGAGTATCACCGCAGCTCCTCCTGACACACAAGGACAGGGCTCGGTGACAGTGTGGGGACTTGCACAGCACCCTGCCCCCATGAGACTCAGCACTGGGCAGAATCCAGCCCCCAGGTCCTCATGGGGGCACGCTGTGGGTCCCTGCAGGTCCAGAAGAGTCTCAGCACCACAAATTTCCCCCTCTGGAGCCTCTGCCAGCCCTGCACAAGGGGGGCTGGCTGGAGGGCAACTCCCTGCGGGTACAGCAGGCACCGTGCCCACAACAACAACACACCCTCCACTTCCAAAGCTGCATCTCCTCCCTCTACATCAAAATGGGGCCACATGGCCAGGAAGGGGCTGCTGCTCCAGCCCTATCGCTCCTGGCTGCTCTGACACCCCTGGATGCAACCCACTGCCCAGCCCCTTGCCCACCCCAGCCCAGCACCTTCCACTCCTTGCTGCTAACTGGAACCAGCACAAGCTCATGGAGAGCCCAGGGACCAAGTAAAGGCTATCCAGGGCAGCATCTCTGCCTTAACAGCTCAGGGCACAGGGCAAGGAAGCAACAACTTAGACACCCACAAGCGGCAGTGCCTGTCCCACCCATACCTGTGCTGACCCTGTCCTTGTCCCTGCCTACCACCACACCAGTCCTGCTGGGGCCAGTCCTGCCCTGAGCAATGGGGCCAGGGAACAGCAGGACGTCAGGGGCACCTGTCTCCTGACATCAGCGACACTGCTCCATACAGCCAGGTCCTCCCTGGGACAAGCACCCCCAGGGCCTCCTCTCTCTCCCTTTCTTTCTCCAGGACTTTCGCACAGCAGAGACAAGCTGTGCTGTCCCCATCCCGACCCCCGCGTCTCCCAGCGTGACTCATATTTGTTGACATGGGCTATTTCCGAGAGCGCAGCTGGGCTGAGCCCTGCGGGGCGCCAAGCCCCTTCCCTGGCCTCCTCCTGCATGCTGCTTGGCCCCGCATCACCCCTGTCTTGTGCCAAGGGGAAAAACAGATGGGCGATTTTGGGTATGAATGAGCCCAGCCGACCCCCACCTCCTATCCTGCACCCAGTGCGGTGCTGCCCCTGCTCAGTGCCTCCATTGCAGCAGCGTTCCATGCTCCTTCCTCCTCCCTGGGGACCTGCCCTCAGTTACTTTCCCATGGAGCAGGCAGCGGCGCTGGGTGCTTTGAAGCAGGCTGGGGTGGAGGGATGTGTCCTCGGCGTGACACTGTCCCCAGCACAGTGGGGAAGGCAGCCAGACTGGGGGTCTCACCAGAAAACCAGGCCGGCATCCCCATCGTCCTGCTCCCGCTCACCTGGGAGCATCTCGGGGCAGGCAGGCCTCCATCCTCCCTGCCTGGCAACTGCCAATCAGAGGCGGTTCAGCCGTTGCCTTGGAAACACCCGTTGCCATAACAGCGGCTGATGGAGGCGCAGGCGAGGCAGATGGTGGCAGAGGGGGACAGCCACGGCTGGCAGGGAGGGACGGCTGTGCTGGTGTGGGAGACGTGGGGCGGCACGCTCAGAGCCTTCCCTGGGGCAAGCGGGCAGGGGGCTCACGGCTCCCCTTGGGCAGAGCAGCCCCTTCCCACAGCCCCCCTGTCATGGTGACAGGAGCTTGATGCACCCCTCAGGGTGGCTGCCAGCTTTGCCACCTCCCCAGCGTCCCCTTGCGCTTGGTGCCACCTCTGCTGAGGCCATCGTTTCTCGGGATCAGCACTCACATGCCTGCTGCATGGCTTCTCCCAGCCAGCAGAGCAGCCCCAAGAGGCACACATCGGGTGAGAAGACGTCCGAACGCCCCAGCACATACCTGGATCTGCCCCTTGCCCATGATCTTGTCCACGATTTCATTGTTGTCTTTGTTGAGCTTGGTCTTGTCGTAGCATTTCTCGTAGCAGAGGATGCGCAGGGACTGGGAGCCTTCCAGCTCGATCTCAAACTCCTGGGGAGAAGAGGGAGGGCAGCTCAGTCCCAACATGCAAATCAGCTTCAAAACCTGGGCTGGAAGGTGGGCACGGTCCGCTCCCTGCATCCCTCAGCCTCCTCTCACCTCGTTCCACTGCGGCTCCGTTGTGTCCCGGAAAACCCTGGTCTTGGCTTTGCTGACGAAGTAGCCGAAGGAGTCCACCTCCAGCGTGCAGTACAGGTCTGGGGGAGGAGACAGACACCGCTGAGCACACAGTAACACGTCCTCACAGAGATGTCACTGACAAGAAGCTGGGACTCGTGGGACACCCAGGCAGAGCGTGGCCACGTGCAGGACCGAGCTCTCGCCCCAGCCCATGCTCAAGGGCGGGCACCCGCACTTACTGGCCGACTGCTTGAAGCCCTTGGCGGAGTGGACGATGACATGCAGGAACCCGTAGAGCCCGGGGGACTCGTCGTCTGCGAGGCAGGGAGCAGAGGGGTGTGTTAGGGCTCCTGGTTTTACCCCCAGCAGCCCCCCAAGGCAGGCTCTACCATAACAAGCACCAGCACAGCCCCCAGGTGCCTGCAGTGACACTCTGGTGTCCCCAGACCCCTGGAGGGCTGTCCCAGAGGTATGGGAAAGGACAAGCATTCCCCTCTGCCCATCAACCCCGCTGTGCATTCTGATGCTGGGGGTGCTCCCAGTGGCCGCACTGAGGAAAACTCAGCCCCGTCCAGCCTGAGGGGACGTCACCGGGACCCCAAAGCCAGTCCCCTGTCACAGCTGGGAGCGCTGTGCCTGGCAGCCCAGCTGTGCTCCCGCACTGCCACCTACTGGGGACAGATCCCCATGCACAGCCAGGGCCACCCCAGCAGGGACCCCACTCCACACAAGGCACCCCACACATCCTGCCACTGTCACCCCTGTGCAGACAGGGGCCACCAGCCCGGGAGACACTCACCGTCCTTATTGCTGGTGACGGGGATGTTGTGGACGGTGCGCAGCTTGAAGCAGGACCCCGTCAGCACCTGCAGCTCCACCGAGCTCAGCACGAAGGCCTGGAGATCTGTGAGAGGAGAGATGAGCTTCAGAGGGACACGGCCAGCGCTGGCCCCAGGGACTGGGAGTCAGTAGCCGCAGTTTCATGGGGCTGACCCATCCCAGCACTCTGGGGGATAGAAGCCCCAAGGGGGCCTCTGGAGCCCAAGAATTACCCTTTTTCTGCAGTTTCTGAATGGCTTCCCTCCACTCAGACCTCTCGTAGTCGGAGGACAGCAGGAACAGGTAGCTCTGGAAGAGAGAAGGCAATGCTACGGGGCTGAGACTTGTCCCTCCGCGGCCAGCGCAGCCCCTGCCCCTCGCCTGCAGCCCCGCTCACCTTCCCGTTGCGGTTGTGGATGCGGAAGGGAATGGCGGGTGAGTTGAGGAGCAGCCAGAACTCGTTCTCAAACATCTTCTTCTTGAGGCGCTCGATGGCACGGCTCTGACCCTTGTTGGCTTTCTGTAGGCAGGGAGAGCACACGGGGGCTGGGTTGGTGGGCACAAGTGGGCAAGATTTCACCAGTGTCCCCAGCACCTCGGTGTCCCATTCTGGGATGGGGACATCCTGGCACCCCATGGGCATCCCGCTCCCTCCTCTCACCTCCTTCTGCACCTCACTCTTGATGGCTGAGATCTTCATCTTCATGTCCTCCAGCTCGTGATCGGGGATGACATGGACCTGCGGGCAGTGCTCTGACTCCTCCGGCGAGGGGAACACCAGGTCGGCCAGGGGCACGTACCACTTGCAGTCGTACTGTTGGTGCTTCCTGCGGCCGAGGCGCGGGCTCTGAGCAATGCCCCCCAGCCCTACCAGATCCCCATCCCATACCCCATCCCACTGGAGGACAGGTCACCCAGCGCACGTCCTCCAAGCTCAGCGCCCTCCTTACCCCACCGCTGTCTTCTTCAGCTTGGCGCAGAGCAGCACGTCGGTGAAGAGGAAGACGTGCCGCAGCTTCCGCGAGCCCTCCGACAGCTCCACCAAGAAGCCGTCCTTGATGAGCTGCCGGGTCTGTGGGGAGCAGGACAGGCGTCAGAGCAGGCAGAGAGCTCAGGGCAGCACACACGGATATCCCTGTCCCTCTCTATGGCTCAGCCCACAGGATCACATCCCCTGGGCACCACTTTCTGTCCCTGGATCTCAGTAGGGTGCCAGCAAGCAGCAAGGACCAGGGCTCAGCCACTCTCCTGTGCCCCCCTGCCTGCCTCACCTCCCCCTTGGGGGTGGTGACCGCTGTCCTCCGGGGATCAATGTCCTCATTGATGCTGGAGAGGAAGTTCTGCGAGATGCGGAGGGCGTCCTGCAGCAGCGGGTAGTCGGGGTGGTCAGATGGAGTGTGCTTGAGGAGGTCCTGGATGGGATAGGCACAGGGTGAGTGATCCTAGGGTGCTGCCAACCCCGCAGCACCCACATCAGGGTGCTTCCCGCAGTGCTGCCCAGGCTGTGGGACCCCAGCAGGGGTTGGGCACGGCAAGACCTGGGGACACAGCCATCACCAGCCATCTCACCCTATGACACCTCGCTGTCCCCATCCCGCCCCAGGACCAGCGTCACACTCACGTGCAGGACGAGGGTGCTCCGGGTGACACGGTCAATGGGCTTGTACAGCAGCGCTGCGGGAGACACGAGGCGTCAGCTGGCACCACTCACAGGGGCTCAGCCCCTCACAGCCAGGAACAACTTTCTCAGTTTCCCTTTTTGTTCCATGCTCGTGCAGCTCCTGCCCCAGGCCTGCTCACCCTCTTCGTGAGATGCTCTGGGGCCCCAGCAGCCTTCCTCCTCCTCCTCCTCCTCCCTGTCCCCTTGCATGGGGCATGCACACGGTCTGGGTCCCAGCACCCCACGGCTGGTTGCTTGCATGTCCCTCTGTGCTATTTATACCCAGACTGAGGCATCTGGATTTTCCCAACAATTCGGATCACTTCCCCAAACTGCAGGGCCCCAGCAGGGACAGGCTGCAACCAGGAGGGGAAGAGGGAAACAGTGCTGACCCCATGCCATGCTATGAGTCATGGAGGGGCCCCTAACGAGCCTGGAAGAGGATGCTGTCTGATAGCCCCAGGTCACAAGGGAAGGACCCCCCCTGTCCTGATGAGCTGGGCTCTGTTCGGGGAGAAGACACAGGGCTGGCCCCCAGCGTAGCCACAACCCCACACCTCAGTGGCAGCATAGAAATCTGGAGCCCCCGCAGCACCCATCAAGAGCTGGGAGGGAGGGAGGTGACGCTCAGGGTGCCGCCCCACCCTGCACACGGGGAGGACGCAGCCTCCTGCTGCCATCGCTACAGGCACACACAAAGCACCTGGCAGCCCAACAACGTCTGCAGGAGGGGCCGATCCCGGGCAGTGCCAGGCCCCCTCCAGCACCATCCCTGCAGGCAGAATGACAGCGGGCAGGGAGGCAGGGAGCCGAGAAGGGCGTCACAGCCTCAAGATGCTCACAGCCTCCAGTGAACAAACAGGAGACCCCTCCCCACTGCCACCCCCACACAGAGCCCCACTGAGCAGCTCTCCCTGTCCCCCCCACCGGCACAAGCCCCACGGGCCAGGCGAGCGCGTGGCCACGCTGCTGGAGCCAGGCGGTTCGACAGAGCCCGGAACAAAGACGCGCCCAACTTCAGGCTGCAGAGCACGAAGCCACTCCACCACCCCGCAAGGACATCAGCTGGCAGCCCCGCAGCAGGTGAATGCCCCCCGCCGCAGCCCCCGCCGCCCCTCACCGTAGGTGCAGTTACAGCAGAGCCGGATGATAACGAGGATTTCCATGGCAGCCCTGTCTCCACGCAGCCATCCCTGCCTCCCCTCAGCAGCTCAGCTCGGCTGCGCCGCGGCATCGGCCCTCAGCACGGCTCCCAGCGCGGGAGGAGGGGGGGGGCAGGGGGTGGGGGGCTGCAGCACGCCCCCAGCATTCTCATAAGGGACGTCCCCCCCTTACACCCAGCGCCGGCACCGCGCGCGGGAACGCAAAAGGGCTCCGCTGCCGGGAGCTGCTCGGTAATGCACACTCGCAGACAAAAGGCTGCAGCCCCCTCCCCAAGCCCGCCCCGCGCATGCCGTACCCTCCATGGTGACTGACGTGTGGCTCTCCTTCGAGTCCTTGGGGCCCTTCACCTTCAGCTCCTAGGGAGGGAAAGGCCCATCAGGCAGCAAAAGGGGGCTGGGGCAGAGCATTCCTCAAGGCTAGGGGGCTCCACACCCAGATATCCCCCCCCGACCCATGCAGCCCAGTCACAAGCTGGAGGTGGCTCTGGCTGTGCCCCCGTGGGACCCCAGGTCTTCCCAAAGCAGCATCACAGCACTGGTCCCACCGAAGGATCCCAAATGGGGAGCAAAGCCTGAAGGATTCAGCACAACACCCAGGGGGCACGACCACCCTGCACAGCTGCAGATGGCTCTGCCCCACGGATGATCCTCAAAACTCTCTAGGGCAGGGGGAGCCCCTCTATAGGGTGCATGTGGTGAACTCGGCTGCGGGGACCATGTTCTGTGTCCCACCCCACGGCACATGCTCTGATCCCAGGGCATGGCCGCAGCCCTGCTCACCTCTGAGATCTTCTGGAACTGGTAATTGCTCTGGCTGCACTTCTCGGCTGTCTCCAGCGCGATTTTGTAGTTATCCACAAAGGCCTTGTACACCCCGAGCTGGCTGGCCTGTGGGTGGGGGGGCATCAGCCAGGTGGCCCTGGTGGCCCCTGCACCCCCAGAGGCCAGGCAGGGCCATAAACCACCTCAGTCTGCCCCTCAAGGAGGGGACACAGGTGACCTGGCCAAGCAAGCGCGTACCAGCTTCTGGAAGAGGTGGCCCATGGTGATGTTGCTGTCCCACTGCTGCACCTTGGGGCACAGGTTGTCGTAGAACTCTTTGTGGATCTCATAGATGTCCTGGATCTTGTAGAAAATAGTCTCAATCTGCTGCAGGGTGAGGACAGGTTGAGACGTAGTGGCTGTGGCCTTCAGTGGCTTCATGGGCTGCCAAAGGAGGAGAAGGGAAAACGTCTGAGAGCGGGGCCGCAGGGACTCCTCTGGCCCGATGAGAGGGACAGCTCTGGGACAGCCCCGACCCCCAGCATGACGGGCAGTCGCTGTGCAGGGACTGCTCCCCGCTCCTGCACCCTCAGACTTCCCCATCCCAGCAGCAGTGACCCTCACATTGTGCAACCGTGCCTCTGCCATGAGGGCCAACGCAGCCACCGGAGGAAACAGGGCTGCAGACGTGGGCTGTGCCGGGCAGCCCGGCAGGGAGCAGCCCTGGGCGGAGGGGCCCCGTGCACCCATCCCTTCTGGGGACCCCCCTGTGGAGGGGCCCAGCTGTGCTCACCAACAGGAGTGCCTCCAGCTGGTTGATGTAGATCTCCTCACTGGCCAAGAAGCCGGAGAGCACCAGTTTCCGCATCTCCAGCCCTTTGCCAGCATCTCGCTCGCCCTGCGCAACACAGCAAGAAGCCCAGCTCAGCCAGTGGCCGGCACGGCACAGACCCCCTCATCCCGCCAGCCCCAGCACCCCCACGAGGACACGTGTCCCTGCCAGCATGGGAACACTGCAGCGAGGGCCAGGCATGTGCCTGCAGGACAACACGGCCAGGCTGGAGCCAGCTGGGAAGTCGGGGCGGCACCAGCTGCGCTTGGCCCCAAGCCCGGCACCGCGGGCAGCACTCCAGGGCGGCACGGTGCGGCAAAACCCTCCCAGGGCAGAGTCCGGAGGCACCCAAAGAAACCATGCCCAGAGGCTGGCTGTGGGAGCCAGCACCACCCTTTTCCCTCATGTGAAAAAGAACAAAAGCCCTGGCTCTCTCTGGGAAAATGCCACCCCTGCAGTCACCGCCAGCCCCTGCGGTCACTGCCCGGTGGCACTGGGGCAGGTACAGTGTTGGGGGTTTCGGAACAGCACCCAGCCAGGCACACCAGAAACCTCCACTTTGCTCAGCAGGGACACAGACCCATCCACAACACCAGGCACGACCCTGAACACTGCTTCTGGGTCCTGGACTGCCTTGAACACCCACTGTGCCCAAACATCCCACCCCAGCACCAAAAATCACCCTCAGGAGCTGGGTTTTGCCACCCAGAGCAGCACCAGGCAGAGCCACAGCCCTGTAACACTCAGGCATTCATCTCCTGCCTTAACCCAGCTGTTACAGCCTAATTTGGTGAGCGAGGATCACAACAACGGCAGCTTGTTGCTCCAGGCAATTTGGGATGGCTCAGGGGGACCGTAGTCCTCTCTCTCTGTCAGCCTAAGGCATCGTGCTCGGAGTCTGGCAGCAGCAGCCGCACGCGGGTGCCATGGGCAGCACGAGCGGCCCCGCCGGCTGGAAGCACAGCCAGGGGGCTCTGGGACCTGTACCGCCATCCCACCCCGTGTGGGCACTGCTCCGCCAGCCACCCCGGGGGGGCTGCTGCTGCGTGCCCGGTGCCCCCCGCCCAGCTGCACCGTTAAGCCCAGGCTGTGGTGAGCAGCGGGGGGAGCACAGGGAGCTTGCTCGGTGCTGGGAGCTGGCAGGCTCGCCGCCACCATTAGTCACAGGCTCTTCCTGCTTCCCCCGAGGCTGGGCCCTGTGTGAGAGCCAGGGAGATAAGGAGGGCCTGTCCGCACTCGGGGCCCACAGTGACCTTGGGGATGGTGCCAGCAGGACCCCACAGCCCCAGGGGGCAGGGAGTCCAACCTCAGGCATGGTCCAGCAGCCACCGTGTGCTGGAGACCCCAAGGAGAGCAGGGATGGAGACCTCTTCCAACCCCCATGGGGCACCCACACTGGGTGGGCAAGAGAAGGCACAGGGCTGCGGCCAATGGCACCAGGACTCCTCCCGGGGCAAAGTGCCGGGGTTGGGAGCAGTTTAGGGGTTCGCTTGTGGCTGTGCGGTGACTCAGTGTCACAGAGCGGGCCAGCGTCATCCCAAGCATCCCAGCTCCGCCAGCACGGCGACCCACCCCAGTGGGCATGCGCAAGCACCAGCTGAGCCCTTGGCACCCACTCCCCTTCCCACCCCTGCCCCAGGCGACCTCATACCCAAGCCCCAAGCCCCGGACCAGCAGCAGCAAGGTGCCCATCTCTGTCCCCACCCTGTCCAGCGCTGCAGCAGGGTGCCCCACGGGTGCCCACCTTCTCGCTGGCCGAGAACGGAGACCCGGGGCTGGTGGGGGTTCCCGGCTCAGAGTCATCTTCATCCTCCAGGACTTTATCCAGGTACCCTATGGCCTCCTCTTCCTCCTCCATGGCCTGCCGGGCACCGGGGGGGCCACGGGGACCCCGCGAGGCTACAGACAGGAGGGCTTACGCGGCCGAGCCAGCCCAGCCTGACTCAGCCCTGGACGCCGGCCACAGCCTCTGGATGAAAGGAGCCATTATGGGATCCCCGGTGCTCCCGCCTGCCCCAGCTCAGGCCGTCAGCCCCGCTGCAAGGCTCTCCCCGAGCAGCAGCACAGCCACCCGCGCGTGACGGCGGCGAGGACAACGAGGCCGCCGCAGCGGGGACCGAGGGCCCGCTTGGCTCTCTGCCTTGGCCAAGGCTTCCCCCGGGTGCTGCGCCGGCGGCGAAGGCNNCCGCTCGCAGCCAGCCCCGCCGCTCCGCCCTGCGAGCTCGCTACAGGAAATGCACGTCTGGCGTGGAGGTGGGGCTGCTCCGCGCTGTGGTCAAGGCAGCACGCCGAACGCTTCTCTTGGAGCCGCCGCACTGGGGAAGCCAGAGGGCAGAGGACTCTCTCGCCTGGAGAGGGGTCCCCCGTACTCCATCCACGCCCCCCGTGCCCTCCCCAGGCTTTGCAGGCAGAGCGGCAAGCAATGGAGCACCCATCCTGCCTGCTATAACCCATGGGTCTCAGCAGAGGCTGGAGGTGTGGGTATCTGCAGGAGCTAACGCAAGAGAGCCGTTGCAGCCGTTTTCCCACTCTCCTCGGCAGTAAAAGGGGAACCAGCAGCTGCGGGTGCTCAGCCCCTACAAGTTGCTCGCCTCCCCCGCCCCTCTCAAAACCTGTAACAAATTCCTGGTGTGAGAAGAAAGGCAGGGATGCAAGCACGGGGACTTTCTGGAGCCCAGCCCTGCATCCACACTGCACCTCAGGCTTTGCACATTTTGGTAAGAGGGGTCTGTCCCAGGCGCCCAGGACACAGCCTCTGGGTCACCAGGGCAGGGAGAGCCACCTTCAGCACCAAACCCAGCCACCACTCTGCACTGTGACCACAGCCTCTGCCAGGATGCTCGTGGTTGCAGATGTGATGAGCTGGTCCCCACACAGCTGGGGGGGGCCCACAGCCACCCCAGGAGCTCACAAGATGAGATCCTGCCAGAAACCTGCCAGGCTGGAGATGCCACCTGTGCCACCAGGTGGACACGGGTGATGGGGTGAGCCAGGCACCCCACTCCACCCAGACGCCAGCTCACATGCGTGTGCCCATCCGGAGGTGCCCTGAGACGGCTGGTGCTGGCACCCAAAGCTCACTCCCCTAAGCCCCAACCCAGGCAGCTGCAGATAAAGGGATCAGAGGCAGAGCCAGCATGGAGCTCTAAAGCCTCCAATCCTGTTAGCGCTGGGCTAGCACTGAGCTGAGATGGCCACTCAAGACGGAGTCACTGCCTGCATGCAGGTGGCAGTGTCCCCAGGGCCATCCAGTGCCCCACTCCTTTCCCGGGACCACCCTGTCAGGGGGCGAGACCCCCTTGCAGTGGGGTGCCAGGGCAGGAGCTGGCTTGATCCCATGCCTGGGGACACGGCAGCTCGCCGTGGCGTGGTGGGACCCGTGGGACCCGCACACAGAGGATGCTGCGCAGCACCCGCACCCTGGGGAGGAAGCCACACCTCTGTGCTCCTCCGCCTCTACATCCGGGTTAGGGCCTTAACTCTTTCCACAGCAAAAACCTCCACATTTTACACTCTGCCTCCTCCCATGTCCTGCCCTCCCCGGCACAAAGCAGCCCCTGTGCGCAGGGAGCAGAGGCAGCCACTGCGTTGCACAGGGCACAGCAGCTCCCAGGTCCTCATGACAGCACTGCAGCCCCCTGGGCTTTAGGGAAACCTTAATACTGGAAACAAACAAACAAACAAACAAACAACAAAAAGAATTTTCTACTTTTAGCTTCCCACTCCAAACCCGTCCAAATTTCCTTCCTTGGAAAGGTGATGGATAAAACCCCAGCAGCTCTGCAAGGATGCTCATGTAAGCACCCAAAGAGTTAAATCTGAGTTTCCCTGCAGAGAGGAGGGGTGAACACGGCCTCCCTCTGCAGCTGCCAGGGTGTCCCGAAGTGCCGCTAGATGGAGCCGGCAGCGCGGCTGCGCCATGTCCCCAGGCTGGACAAACAGGGGACAGGCAGGGGACAGCGGGGTCCCACCACCTGGCACGACTCCAGCACGGAGCCCCTGCTGTCTGGGGCAGGGTCACCCACGTGTCCCATGGACGCAGCACCATCCCCAACCCTGTGTTTGTCAACCAAGGGGACAGTCACCCAGGTCACAGCAGCACCAGACCATCACCACCAGCACAGGAGATGCATCCCAACCCCAATTTTCACAGCCCCCAGCGCCAAGCTCAGCGCCCAGCCCACCTACCCCTGTGCCGAGCCCATCAGCGGGCGTGGGTGAGACGCCGTCCCCGCTCTCCTGGCCCCGGGCGCTGAGCTGGGGGGACATGGTTGGCGACTCGTCGATGTAGGGCATGGTTTCCGAGCCCTCCGGCAGCGCCTTGGGCTCCTCATTGCCCTCAGCGTCGTAGTCATCTGCACCATAGTTGAAATCTGCCAGAGGGAGGAAAGAGAAGATGGTGGTGAGCATCTAGGAGTCGCCAGCCTGCCTGGAGGGAGCTGGTGGCCATCATCTGGGGACAGGGACACCAGGGAAGCCCTGTCACCATCCCCACCTTGTACCAGCCTGCATTAACAGGGGGCTAACGACCCTGTTCCCAGCACCCGGGGCCATGCAAGGACATGCACACCCACACCGTGCCACCTGCCCACCAGCAGGCCAGGCAGCGTGGGACACTCTCCCCTCTGCTCCTTTCCCTATATTTGCATAATTAATGTTGCTGGGAAGCCGCAGGCCTTGGCCAGCTGCTCCTCCAGACGCCCTGGCCCCGCGCCAGCGGCCCTGCCCTCAGCACCAGCCCCAGGGAGCCATGGAGCCAGGCTGGCAGCCACAGCCACCATCCTCCTCACCCTCCCCAAATGGGTGCCAGTAAGGGGACACTGCCACCCCACTTGGAAGAAGGGGGATGACAACAGCCTGGGGGACGTGGGAGTGATGCTCATGTGGCCACGGGTGGCTTGGGATGTGCTAGGGTGGCAGAAGGGGCCTACTCCCCCTCACGCTGCCATGGCAGCACCCTCTTAAGGCCACCACGCACTGCCCCACAGGCCTCCTGACACCCACGGCCAGCCCTGGTGGGCAGAGCCATTTTGGGGACCCAGGGCCCTTGGTGGAGGCCAGAAGCAGCCAAGCAGCGGCGGGAGGCCTGGGGTCTGCAGTGAGGGCCCCGGGCGCAGCATGGGGCCCGGGGTACATCCAAACCCGTTCCCATGGAAACGGCAGCAGCTCGGCAGGAAGAGGTGGCTGCAGCAGCCCCGAGATGCTGACAAAGGGGAGGGGGAAGGGAGCCCGGCTGCGGCACAGGCGGCCGCGGGGTGTAGCTGGCACCCCCACCCCATCACCCTGTCCTCGGCCCCACCGCCCCAGCACCTTGCACCCTTGCCCAGGCGTCCCCAGCGCTGAGACCCCCACCCAGACAGGCACAGGGCCGCATCTGTCCCAGGCCAAACCCTGCACTGCCATCATTTCACTGCCCCACGGCCCCTGCCGAGGAGTCCCCAGCTCCTGCCAGCGCTGGTTGTCCCATTAATATTGCATTCGGCTTAATATTTAAAGCGGAGAAATCTTTAAACCAAAGAGTGCTGGGCCAGGAGCCACACAGGTGCCAGCAGGGAGAGATGGGGACCCGTCCCGTGTCCCCACTCTGCCAGGACAGCCTGGCCGTTCTCAGACCTCCCTTCGTTAGCAATTAGCTGTTAACGAGCAGCCCCCAGAGGCCTGACACTGCCACCTCGCTGGGGCAGGTGCCTTTGCTGTGGTGCAGAGGCCACATCACCTCTCACCGGGCCAGCACAGATCACATCCAGCCCCGCAGCGAACACGCAGAAGCTGTGTTCAACCTGCACTCCCCACACCACCTCCCCTGGGGAAGAAGCCCAAAGCCCCTGGCACAGGGGCCCTTCGCTGGCCTGGGTCTAACAGGGGACGAGGCAGCAGGGAGGGAGCAAAGCCGAAGGTTCCCCCCTGAAAAAATTCAACGCCCCACTCCCATTGGCCAGGGCAAAGCTCTGCAGCTCCAGGCTGATGCACAGAACCCTGGCCCTGAGCCCACCCCTTCCCAGCACCCAAAAGCAGTGATGCAGGGACAACTGAGGCCACGCCAGCACTGCCAAAGCCACTGCCTCCACTCTGGGGATGGAGCAGGCAGCCAGCAGCAACAAGGAGGAGCCGATGCTTAGCCCAGCACTAGCACTGGGACCTGGCCACCTCCCCACCCTATCACCAACCTTGGGAGCAGCTCAGGTAACGAGGAACATCGTGTTAATGAGGCAGCTGGGGACCTCGCCACCTGCCAGAGGTGACACCAGCAGCGGAGGTGGTGCCGATGGCACAGATGCATAGAAGGGGAAGGGATCAGCCTGCAGAGATGGAGGAATGACCCTGGCCCTCAAGCACCTATTGCTCATCCCTCACTTGAGCAGATTTCAGCCCCAGGTCTGACATGGAGACAAGCCCCAGGCAGACACCGAGGGAGAGGGACCCTTGGCAGAGTCCTGAGACTGCTCAGGAGCCCAGCACACACTATGAGGAGGGACCAATGCGTCTCCAAGGCCTGGGCACCCTGGGAACACTGCTAGCACTACATCTCCACCTGCACCGGGGCTGTGGGGCACCAGGACAGTGGGGCACCAGGACACGCCTCTTGAACCCACAAGCAGGAACCACTCTGACCTCCAAGGGGCCTCTGGAACAAAGCCCCCGATGTCCACGGAGCAAGAGGGGCTGCATCACCGTGCTCGCTCTGAGGACAGATGAACACAAGCCAGAATGTGCTGTGAGCAGGGACCTGTAGGGACATGCCATCACTTGGTGCACGGACTGGTGCCCAGTGCCATCAGGGATGGGGACCCTGCTCATGCCTAGAGGACACTGAGGATCTATCCTCTGCACCTCCCTGCCCGCAGGGCCCAGCAAGCCCAAATCGAGCAGCTCCCTCCTCCCCCTGCAGCTGCATTGCCCCTGCAGCCTGTTCTTGTGCCCATGCCAAACCCAGAGCTATTTTTGCTCCAGCAGCAGTGGAAACCCTCCTGCTCCACCCGAGATGTGGGGACGGAGGAATTGGAGTGAGCCTGGCCCAGGGGAGCCACCTCAGAGCTCCCCCCCAGCAGCACTGCAGACCCCAGCCCTGCATGCACCAAGGGCTCACACCTGAAGGACACCAGCACCATTGGGTTCCAGGCAGCAGGGCCTGGAACACGTTTCCCACAAAGAAAATCACATCTCAGCTCCGCCACCCAAGCTGACGCCAGCAAGATGATACCTGAGAGGGAGAACGGCCGAGGGCAGCCACCAGCTCCTCCCAGCACAGGCAGGTGACAGCACGGTCACAGTGGCATAGGGTGGCATTTTCTTTGCTTTCCCAGTTAAGCACACACTGTTTCCAGGGCTCTGCACACCTCAGTGCTCACCTGCCCTATCCCCTCTCCACAGGAGAAGTCCAACATCCACACGGCGGGGGAGCAGATTTTGCCATTCCCAGACTGCAAGGTTTGGGAAAACATCACATTTTTTACTGTGGCTGGGTGAAAATTCACCATGACAACAGGGATGCGTGAGCTGGCCTCAGACCTGCCTCCACAGGCCTCCTCAACACAAACAGCATCTCCTCCACACCCGCGCTGCCTCCTTCCCACCAGTGCAGCACCTCAGGGTGCTCACGAGCCCAAGCCAAGTGCTGAGCACCCACTGCTCCCAAGTGCCGCTGTCCCCGAGCATCCTGAAAGTCCCTGGCACTGTGGGCTCTGCAGGGAGACAGCTCCTGGGAGGCTGGGTCTGGATGCAGCCTCCAGGCTCCAGCCCAGCTGCCTGCACAAGGTGGCACAGCAAGATGTACCCCACTGTGGGGGTCTGCCTTGGGGGCTTTGGGGTAGAAAACTTTGAGGGTGTTGGCCCCATGCATTGTGTTCCCCAACTGACCCCAGCTCCAGGTTCATGGACACAGTGGATTCCAAATTTGTGTGGGGAATTCCCCCAGCTCCCTATCCTGCCTCCCCACCCAAACCTGCCCCACAAGTGCCAGGCTCCACGTTCAGTCACTTCCCAGCAAACATCCAAAGGGGAATTCACACCCCAAAAACCACCCAACAGTGTGCCCAGGCTCAGTGCTCCCCAAAATGAAGGGCAGGGACCCAAGCCCCCATATCTCCCAGCTGTGTCCCAGGCTCTCCGGGATGCTAATGACAGCCAGGCTGCGCTGGGTGCCCCAGGACTGGCCCTGCTGGGGCTCGTTCCTCCCACACCAGGTCCCAGCTGCCCATCCACGGCGCCAGGAGGGATTCACAGCCCTGGTGCTGCTATAGGAGACCCCCAGCTGCCAGCCCTCAGGTCCCGGAACCACAGGGCGGCGTTTTCACATCACCCTCCTGCTAAAATCACTGCTGGGGGAGCAGAGACGTCCCATGCACACAGAGAGATGGGGACTGAAGCAGCATCCCTGTCCCCAAGCACCCTGTGGGCAGAGCGAGCTGTCACGCTGCTCCAGCACTGGTGAGCCCCACCACACCAGTGCCACTGCCACCCATCCCACCCATCCCACCCCTCACAGCAGGCACAGATCCCCAGTCCCTGCCGTAGCGTGCGGGATGGGATGCTCAGAGACAGGGGAGCACAGCCCCCACCGGCATCACCTGCCCCCTGCCCGCCCCCGGCTCAGCATCACCAGCGCTGCATCCACCCGCCACCCAACAGGTAGCGGCGGAC
>VXAV01011473.1:8663-21060 GCA_013399715.1 Alectura lathami
TCAGCAACAATATGCCTTATTTCCATCCTTCCTGTGCATGCAGCCATAGGAAGGTGTCAAGCACCAAACCATCTGCTCACACAGTCCGGCTACATGCCTGTCTTCTCACAGAGTCCTTAAGAGAGTGGCCCCTTTTTCTAGTCTGATAGGGAGCCTGCATTATCACATCAAAGTTAAATGTAGTTCAGGTTACAGTCTACAAATGATGAGTGGTATCTCACAGATGTTTTTACAGCAGTTATGACAAATCCTTCCGTACTAGTAATAAGCTGTGCTACTTGTGTACAGAGGCAAAAAGTCTTTGGGGGCCGAGCACTTGGTGGGTGATGCAGGTTGTTATTTGGAGCAGATGTTACTCAGGAAAAACGGAAAGGGGTAAGACTTTTGACTTACTAACTCTCACCAAGCTGACACACACTTCCTCATACCCTCTGGACCGTAGAGAAAGTGAGGAGTTACAGCTCTGTTACTGTGGCAGGGCACCTTAATATAAAAGGAGCTATTTCAACACATCCACAGGATGAAGACTTCTCTTGAAACAAATGTTCCCAGATCCGAGGTTAGCTTCTACATCTGTTCACGAAGTGCTACAGTCCTTGCAGAAAGATTTATCTAGCTTTCAAAGCAGAAAGCCAATCTGGCTACTGTCCGCAAAGATTAGTTCACTACTATGTCCAAGCTGTAGAAAGTAGTAGAAAAATGTCTGTGACCTGATAGAAAGCAAGTGACTTTAATATTTGTGCAGGCTTGGATTTGCATCCTTCAGCTGAGCAGATTTGTGTCGTTTCTTCCTTCCAGTCCTCAATAGAAGAGAACAGGCATCAGCACCCTGCTGCACTCCATTCTCAGCACAAAGAAAACCCGCACATGGCTGATGGCGCATGCTTTCAGAAACATTTAGAAAGACCTTTTGAATCAAATCTTTACACAACTAGAGGACAGTAATTAAAGTTCCATGTCCTTCTGCAAGGAGTTTGCTTCAAGAATATTGCTCATTACTTGAATTGCTATCAGAAAGGTTCTGCAGCTGTGTGCACAGGAAGAGCATAAACCATTTTAACATGCTAAAGAGCACCTCGTTAATTATCATGTCTAACAAACCCAGTGCTCTGTTTAAAGCTTTGTTTTCAGAACCTTAGCTATGACCCTCCAAAGACCAAAGCAGCAGCCAGGATTCAGACCATGAGCAGGAAAACTCTGAATCCAGCACATGGTTAGAAGTCATCCCCACTCCAAGAAGGCAGATTTATATCTGATTAAAGATAGAACCATTTGTGAAGGCTGTCCAAACTGAACTGTCTTCTTGTGGAGACATATGTCTCTGTGACAAAGCTCAGCAGACATACCCTGTATCATGTTTTTCCTGTTCTTGCTCAGGTAGGAGAGGCATATTTAGCTGGGTCATAGATTTAACCTTTATCTAGGTAAGCAAAGTGCTGATTTGGCTGAGATGCTCCTAAGACCAAACAGCAATATTTTTTAAAATGTGAACAGACACAAAGGGTTTTGTTTTGTATTTCTGGGAGAAGGGAAGAGAAGAAACAGGAAAGAGAAGATTATAGAAGGCTGGAAATCACTCTGTCCTGGTGATTACTGTGTTTAAACAAGCATGGATACATTTCCATACTGCATTATGAAGTGCAGCTCACATGCTCACCACTTTAGATGAGTTGCATTATCAGCATTCCCCCACACAGGATCAGTAGGGTTTCATGGGAGCAGGTCTGTCTTCCTGGAGGAGCTCTCAGAGTTTATACAGGCGCAGTTTAAGGGATGGTCCTCAATCACATTTGCTGACAAACAAGACATCTTCCAGCAGAATGGGATTCGCTCCAAAAGGGGGAAAATCAACAAAGTGCATGTGTTCCAAGCAAAAATAAAATAAAATCACTACCACAGTACGACTGCTTCACTCTCTACTTCAAGGCAGGCATGTACGCACAGTATTTCCTCATAGCACGAAAAACAACTGACCTAGAGAGACTGATAAGGGGGAAAGACACAAGGCATGAAATCTACACTCCAACTAGTCTATAGAAACACATTATTTTTATGGCCTAGGCTCATGACAGGCACTGTGGCACAGAGACATTTAGCACACACGTCTTCAAGTGCAGTATACTGATCCAGGAGCATACTGGTCAGCAAACTGGAAGTCAGCTTATCCTCAAGAGTCCAAGATGATCACTGATAATAAGTGGTATTGATTAAAAACTTCCCAGGGATTTTCTTGGTAACAATCCAAAACACTGCTTTGTGTTGGCAGCACACAAGACTTTCACATCCAACTGGCCTTACACTAGCATTTAAAAGGCTACAGCAAAGGTGACAGTTCTACCCAGATAAGCATGGGTTTGAGCATTGCCTATAGCAGCCACTTGCCATTCCCAAACGTGCCAGTGCTCTCACCACTGAGCTAGTAGAAAATAGCTGTTACTAACACCACGTGCAGCACCAAGGGGGAGTAACCCTCTTTGCCGTTGAGCAAGACCTGCACTGCAGCACACTCCTTTCTCAGGAACACCTCATATCATTCAAAGTTACTAGAAAAGCAAGGCCAGCTATGCAGACAGGGTTTTGAGGGCCATAGAATGTCCTTCAGAAGGGCACAGCCAGTTCCATTAAAGCAGTGCAAGGCAACACTTCCCTCTAAGCACACTGCTAACAGCTTTCTTGGTAGGTGTGACAGAGACAAGCTTTACCATTTGCCAGTGTTCTGATTTTGCAGGCTACTAGCTACTGTCATCAGATAAGCAGTGTTACAGAGGTTTGGCAGAGCTTCAGGCTTCAGTTCAGCTTGAGGCCACAGCAGAGCAGAATGAGAACCAGGCCTGTAAGCCACTAACAGCACTACAGACCACTACAACTTCCTTTTTCTAGGCAGGCATGCTGATTCTCCGTCTCACAAGAAGGCCCACCACCCTCCTTAATTTCAGGGCATCATCTAAAAAGCAAATGAAGCCATTTGCTAGTCACATTTAGTTCATTTTTCTCCTGAAGGGTAGAGTACTAAACACCGTCGTGTTGCCTTTGCTCCCATATACTAGTGTAGCTCTCTTCAGCTTAAGATGCAGAAAAACACAAATCTGAGTCCAGCTGAAGCCCATCTTTAGGGTCTACAGAGACACTACCACTCTCCCTTCCAGAATAGCTTCTCACTCAGTGCTTATTGCTTCACTGAAGAAACAGGGCAGAAACTCTGGATGTGGCTATAAGGCAGTGATCCTTCTGAGACAAATTTATGCATTGAAGATCGCTCTAAGTAGAGCTTTTGGCTGAAGTCTTTCAGTACCTGTTGTATGAATGTTGGATTATTGTCTCTATTTGCAGAACAACTTCAACTAGTCCCAGTAACTCTTGTCCCCTACATGCTTATTCAGGCAGATACTTTATGATTTCTGTGAAATATCTGGCTGAGAAACAACAGTTTTGGCATTACAACATCACCCACAGCAGAAGATAACACCTNGGCTTCAGTTCAGCTTGAGGCCACAGCAGAGCAGAATGAGAACCAGGCCTGTAAGCCACTAACAGCACTACAGACCACTACAACTTCCTTTTTCTAGGCAGGCATGCTGATTCTCCGTCTCACAAGAAGGCCCACCACCCTCCTTAATTTCAGGGCATCATCTAAAAAGCAAATGAAGCCATTTGCTAGTCACATTTAGTTCATTTTTCTCCTGAAGGGTAGAGTACTAAACACCGTCGTGTTGCCTTTGCTCCCATATACTAGTGTAGCTCTCTTCAGCTTAAGATGCAGAAAAACACAAATCTGAGTCCAGCTGAAGCCCATCTTTAGGGTCTACAGAGACACTACCACTCTCCCTTCCAGAATAGCTTCTCACTCAGTGCTTATTGCTTCACTGNATGCTTATTCAGGCAGATACTTTATGATTTCTGTGAAATATCTGGCTGAGAAACAACAGTTTTGGCATTACAACATCACCCACAGCAGAAGATAACACCTCCTTCTGCCCCTCCACTTAGAAAATAAAACACATCCCAAAAATTCATCTGTCAGACTGTTTGGTAAGTTAGTCCGGCACAGGGAACCAACTCATTAAACAGCTACAATTCACTGCATTTGTTTTCCATCCTCAGTTTATCAGTGTTGCTAGTAGCTAGCTTGCTGTTAGTTACTGCCCTCAGTAACATTAAGAGATTCCCTTGTTTTTCAAGGATTTACTAAGAGACTTTTACTTGCAGGTTGCAGCTGCCACCAGCTTCAAGGTGTTTTTTTTTGTTTTGGTTCAAAGGTTTTGTTGTTGTTGTTTTGTGGTGTGGGGTTTTTTTTTGTTCTGTTTTTTGTTTTCTGCCCCATTTCACTGTATTGATGGGAGTGGTTTTCCCCAGCCACAACTGCTTGGAATGAGAGCTGCACTGCAAACCTGGCTCAGGCAGTCGAGTCAGCCACAGCTTTCAGGGTCAAGACAGCTCAGCATATAAGCTCTTGCTCAAGGTCTGCAGAGAACAAGTCCCAGTGATGTGACTTCAGAGAAGCACACAAGTGTCATTTTTAATTGGTGCACTGCCGTCTGCAGACTGAGAGCACATGCAAGTTGCAGCATCTACACTGTCCTTGAGATCGTAAGCAGATATTCATATACTGAGTTACACCTTGCTGCACTGTAAGAGCTCCTGTCTCATTTCCTGACCTATTTACAGAGACCAGTGTCTCCACTCAGATAAGCAGAGTGGCTACTGCGACAGCTGGACGACCTATCCGAGATACCAGAGAAGCAGTCCACAATGCTAGAAGACATGAGTACAATAGCCTCCAAGTTAATCTAGGACCTGATGTCTCCCAGATCAGTAAGTCAACAGGAAGGCTTTGGACTTTATCCTTTACTCCTTGGGCCAGTAGTTGCAGGAAAAATGCTGCCTGAGGTTTATCACAAACCCCTGATGCACCTATAGAGAAAGATGTGCCCAAACAGCTGGGGTGGGGGGGAAGACGTGTTGAATCTGCTTATCCCGCGTACTAGACTCTGCCTTACTCTCCATTAGAGAGCCCAGAGAGCATCTAGCAGCTCTGCTAGGTCTGAGAGGTTCCAGCAGAAGCAGCCTGAAAGATTCTTTCCGACCACCGAGCATAACTTTTTCCACAATGGCTGACAACAAGTCATTGCCAGGATTCACCCTTCTAAAATCCAGCTGAAGAACCGAGTCCCTGTATGTACATTTTTAATACCTGTTTTCAGTGCTCTCTCATTAAACTACCATTAAAGTAACCTTTTTGAAAAGGCTATGAAAGCTGTGCAACACTGAATTAAAGCTCAAAGTACATCCTTCCCTCCATGAAGCTGAAATAAGACCCACAGAGCAGTAATTCAGTTCTACAGTAGAAGCTATGCTCATTTTTACCAGATGGCAAGATTTAAAAAGTAACAGTACTAACAGAGTGACATTAATACAAGTGTTTGTCCAATTAAGTGTTAGCTATCCTTTGTCTTGGTCAGAAAAGGTGGGAATTGCCAGTTCCAGAGAAACTCTTTGTGTACTTAGAAGCTGAGAATCACAAAGAGACCACCACACAGTAATACTAGAGAACCCACAGAGAACACCCTTACTGATAAATTCCTATTTCTATGAGGAAGGCAACTGTAAGCAACATGCATTTCCACATATCTTTATACACGTTTACACCCTAGGCTGGCTACAAGCAGAAAGGAGACAGGAGCCATCCTTTCAGTACAATAACACCGTGTTAGCCAGGTTTGAGTCAGGTCTTTCAATGAGGAGACCAGAAATGACCTGCTAAATGTGTGCACGTAGTGCCACAGAAGACAGAGCAGCTCCTTTAAACAGCTTTCCAAAACTGAAGTTCAAGGAATAAGGCAAGCATGTGGCAGTCAGGTGCTTGTATCTAAAAGCTTCCTGGTTTAAGAAACATGGTCCAGGAACTTAACAACGCCAGCAGCACTTGACATTCACGTCTGCTATGCTTTCCACCTCTCCACGCAGTGCAATGACTGTAGAAGAGGGCTGCAGAATCGCCCAAAATCTGGGAGAACGGCTTCACGCCTAGGTGAACTCTGAATCACTGTTACTTGTGACCCACAGCAACCACAGCCTACAGGAACCAACACTTAGGAGACAGGCAGTTCAACCAAACTAGCAATCCTGCTGCCCTTGGCAGACAGTGTCCCCCTGTTCTCCCGTTGTTTCTTCTCCAGACAAGGTCAGGGTTTCACCAGAAGAAGCCTCACATTCAGAGGTCCTAGCCCAGTCTTCATGGACTTCCTGACATACAGGTGATTAATAAGCTGATGAGGGGAGATGCTTTGCTTAACTTTATTCTTAGAAAAAGTAAAGAACTGGCCAGACACTTGAAGGCAGATGGCTGCCTCAGTTACAGCAGCAAACATGATCTGGTGGAGCTGAGGATCCTGCGACAAAGGAGAAAAGCAAAGAGCTGGATCACAACCTCAGGCTTCCAGGGAGCAGAATTCGGCCTCTTCAGGGATCTGCTGGGAAGAATAATGACTGCCTGGGAGAGAAGAGGCATCCAGCCGCACTAGCTGACTTCCACAGAACACCCCTCCAACCTCAAACCTGGTCCATCCCAATGAGCAGGAAATCAAGCAAAGGTGGCTGGAGGCCTGCATGCACAAGAAGGGAGCTCTTGCCTAAATTCTAATAGAAAAGGAAGTATAAGGTAGGTAAGCAGCAGGCACTTATGACCCCAGAGGAACACAGAGACCCCATCTAAGTATGCAGAGTTGGGATTTGTGGGATGAAGCTGAATCTAGCAGAGGAGGAGACCAACAATAACAAAGGTTTCTCAGGTGTAACCAGCAACAAAACGAAAAGGAAGATGCGGTCCTGATGATGAACGGGGTAGAGATCCAGATGACAAAGAACCAAAGCACACAAAAAAGGTTGAGGACCTCAGGCCCTTCTTCACCTCAGCCTTCACTGTCAGGAACCCGAGGCCCCTAAGGCCAGTGGGGAAGTCTGGAAGAGGGAAAGTTTACCATCAGCTGGGGAGGATCAGTTTAGGAAACATTTCAACAAATCCGACAGACACAAACCCATGGGCCACGATGGGATGGATCCACAAGTGCTGAGGGAGCTGGTCGATGTCACTGCAATGTCAATTTTGACTATCTTTATGATGGCGATGAGGGGAGGTTCCTGGAGACTGGCGGGCAGAGAGGGAAGCAACAACAGCAACAAATGTCACTCATTTCTCCACGAAGGCTGATGGAGGGAACCACAGGCCACTCAGCCTCGCCTCAAATCCTGGGAAGCAAATAACACTGGAAACCTCAGTTTCTCAGCTTCTATACGACTGTCAGGCCTTGTGTTCCTGTAGATTGGAACCAAGCTTGACTCAACTACACTGGCACCATTTCATGAGCTCAGCAGCTTCAGTTCCTGACTTCTTCTAGCCCTCAGTCTCTCTGAAGACTGAGAATTTACCTTCAGCCTGTTTTAGAACAGTACCTGGTGCTCGTCTAAGAGTCCTCATTTAGACTGAAAAGGAAGAGGTTTGTAGAAGCTTAGGCAGATTTATTTTAAGCTTTCAGATTATACTGCAAACTGGTTTCACTTGTGGGTGGATGAAGTTAAGAGCAATAATTAAACTAGCAACCAAGGAGGCTGGAAGCAGAGCTCCAGACTCTCAGTATATTTTCTGTTGGGAAGTTGCCAGACTCCCTTCCAGGATATGAGTGCTAACTAAAAGCACTCCAGCGACCACACCAAGTATTTATAGTAGATCAGGTGCTAATACAGGCCTAAACATTCAGCAGGGCGGTAGCCTGAAATCAGATGAGCAAAGGGTCACATGCAAGCAATAGTTTCCAGTTAGCACACAGATGTTTGCAGTTGGAGTTCTACCGGCCGCCTCCGTGCATTAGCAAATTTCAAACTATGCACCGAAGTCTGGTAATCCACATCCAATCTGCTTGATGCGTTGCCTGTAAAATAGCCTTGAAGATCAGTTCAGCTGCCTAGCGTTAATACAACCAAATCGAAGTCATGCACATATTCAAAGAAGAAAAGCTTCACAGGTTAGAGGCAGTTGGCCACAAAGCACAGAATCAGGTAGTCAAAGATGCCTGAATGAGGACAAGTGAGTCTGACCCCCGGGTGTGACTGCCCACTGGACTCCCACTCAGATTTTCGCTAACGCAGCTACCCTGAGGCCTGATGCATGCTGGGAACAGCACCATCAGATTGAAGCTAGAGCAACAGCTATGCAAGACAGGATGGACAGGAAGAGGTAAAGGTCATTGCACAGCTACCATCACCTGCAGCTCACTGTCTCCTGCAGCCATAACTCTTGCATATTGACTGTCAGCAGTCTCTTCAGAATCCACTAACCTGTGGAAATGGTACAGAGCAAACTTCCAGACTAGAAAATGTAAGTATTTCAGCTTACCCAAAATGTTTTTGAAGTGGATCCATCAAAGGCTGGACCAGAGAGGTTCTCATGCTTCCTGCTGTGATACTGGGGACGTCTGAACCGTGACGGAGAAGGAAGGATAGACGAGAAAGTTGAAGGTCATGAATTACAAGTTAGAGAACTTGCGAGTTAGAAACCTCATTAATTAGTGATTTCATGTTAGACTAGTCTGTATGGAGGAGACTGAGACAACGTTTTCTCTCCTGATGAGCTCATAAAGTTTAACATACAGAATATGTTGTCTGGTAAATATGAGAGATCCAAACAGACTATGACACTAGCACAGCTGGGATATGAGAGCTTTCGGAGCAGTAGACCAGAACTCAGCACTGGGGGTCAGGACCCTGTGCAATGGTTGCTAGTCTCAATGCAGACCATAGGAGGAACAGCCAGTACCACCCCATGCGGAAGCTATTCTCACTACACAAGGCTAGATGGATTGTGAAGATGACAACTACAGGTTAGAAATAAGGTGTTCTGTATGGCTTACTTCTACTAATTCCACCCAGCTTGGCACTTCCATTGTTTAGTAATGGGCTGTTAAATGCATAACCACAGCAGGGCCCCAGACCAAGTCTTACAGTAATGTTACAATAATTTGGATACAATCACACAGCAGCATATCAGGTACTTCTCACCCCTGCTCCAAATCCAGCAAGTTCTTAATAATGCCTTCATGTTCAGTGTCAGTGTTTTTCCTAGACTATGCAGCAGATTCACTATGGAAAGTGACAAGCTGGCCAACTACAGTCATGTAGTCACACACAAGCAGAACTTCCTTTTTTTTTTTTTTTTTAAAACCACCACACTGGCACTTCCCCATTGGTCTTACCTTCCTCTGCAGAGAATCTGCTTTGAAAAAAGCAGACCTCCATTAGCTTGCATGCATGCCTTCCAAAACCTCTGTAAGAGCTGTAAAACTGAGCTCTTGTTCTATGTCTGCCATGCATCCTGAGGGATTGCTTCCTCCTGCATGTTTCCATCTCACCTGGCAATCAGGGGTTCAGCACTGCCTACATTCAGCATCAGCAGTGTCCTTGTTTGGAGGCTATTGAGGGTATGGGGAGAAAAAGCCTGAGAAAGCTGATGGTGGTCAGGCACCAAGTCTAATCGCATAACACGTTGTTTATCCTGAGAGGAGCAGAATGCTTTACAGAAAGATCCAGCCAAGACAGAAACGCTTCAGAGATAAGAGTCTGCAACTCTAATGTTTGTTGCAGAATCACTATCAATGCTAAGTATTTAGCCACATATGTCCACGTCATTTAAGAGGTTAGATGCTCTTAAAACAGTTTTGTTTTACAAATCAGGATGAAGACGTTACTTCAGACAACGAACATTCTGCAGCCCTCTTCACAAAACTCACAGTACTTGAGACTAGTGTATTGCTACTTAGAAGGCCTCCAAACCAGAGAAGCTACTGAAAATAGCACAGAAGGCTTTCCTTCCCTTTCCCGTGACACACTGCTCTAGTATCATCAGTCACTGTTCTTAGAAAAAAACCCAAGGTTTACAAGACTTCAAAGCGAGACAAGGTCTAAGCTACCACATTATTGCCAGGTTTGAATAAAAAGCCAGCAGGACACACATGCAGACAATATTCCTGCTCTCCAAGCTCCTCTGACTCACGATAAAGCAGTGTCCTCCCTTGTCTGCTCCGAAAAGGCAAGAAAACCATGCTTTAAAGAATGCAAAGCTGCGATGGCACAGGTTCAACCACTTCTGGCTACACATCTGTGGCAGTGGAAATTGAAGCACTACTTTAAGGGCAGACAAATTCCTCTGCTCCTGCACTTCTCCCTCTGAGAGGATTCCAGTCTCAGGGCCAGAGGCCTTTATCTCATAGCAGTGTTTAGGAAGTATTTGCTCAGAGCAGATAACAAGAACCCAGAAAAAGCAAGTTATCCTGTTCATGGTGATGGGTCAGCAACTGCCCTATCCCTCTCCTAGGGAGCTGTCCTAGTACAGGCATGGCTGTGGACTGTCTCTTACAGAAGCTTATTGACTCAGAGTCACTTTGACACAAGAGGCTGACCCATGCTCCTCCTGCAGTGCCAGACTGCACCACTCTCCAAAAAGACCCCTGGAAAAGCCAGAAGAACAGCTCCTATTCCAGAAGCAATAGACAATGAGTGCAGAGCTTTAAACCTGAGTCAGACCTGAATATGGACTTCCCTCTGTTACCAGCTACTGGGGCTATCCACACAGCAGACAAGAGAGCTCTTCTTTCAAGAGATCAGTGACCCACCACCAGAGATTAAGCAGAAGAGACAACCAACCACCTAGAAGTCTCCATTTATCTTTGTTTATCACACAGACCACCCAGTTAAGTGCAGACAGCTGAAGTTCACTATTGCCTTAAATGCAGGAACACTTGTTTGGTCACAGAAGTTCTTCCTGAAGTGAGAGAGAAGTCAACTCTCTTTCTCTCCCATGCTTCAGGTATAGTGGAAGAAGGGACAGCCTTCAGACAGCAGGGCTGTTGGGGTCCTTCCATCAGAAGGATCAGACACTTGGCTTTTTCTGCTAATTCAGCTGGAAGGAAAAAAAAAAAAAAAAAAGCTGCCCTCTTCCTACTGGAAATCCTTCTATTTTGCAGGGCTCATTACCCTAGTGCCATTTCCAGGTCAAGCACAGAACTGCTCTCGTCTAAAAATCACTTACCTCAGCCCCTTATTGCTCTCCCCTTTACAGCACTTCCATGCCGCTAAGTGCCCAGAACAGGACAGTACTACACGCGGCTGCTAAAAGATAGTCTTTATTGTGCTGCCAGTGGAAAAACTGATAAGAACCTCCCTAACAAGCAGGAATTTAGCCTGAGAACAGAAATACCTCTTCTGTAGTCAGCTATCAGGGATGCTGGTACACTTATCAGAGACCTTACTGCAGCAAGCAGGAGAGGAGCTTGCTTGTGTGCCAAAAGCCAAAACCTCTGCACCATAGCCAAGAAAAGCGGTTCTATGGATGGGCAACACTGAGTGGCTGCAGGACCACCACCGTGCTCCTGGATGGCCAGGAGACCCACAGAGGCAGCTGCCATCACCAGATGCCTGCGACAGGTTGGCTGGACAGCAAGGCAGCTACACTAGCAAATCCTGCCTCTCACAGAGGAAACACCCCGAACCTTGGGAGGCCAGTAGTTCCCTGCTGCCCAGCAGATCTCCAGGCTCCACAGGGCAGCAGCCACGGAGGGTACCTCCTGTCACCAGCAGCTCCGTGACACCTCCTACACACAGCAGGAGTACTCACAGAAAGTTTCAGCCCTAGCAACCCTTGCTCCCAGGAAATTCTACCTTAATGCCTTCCAGGAAGCCAGCCCACGGCCACACCGTGTGTTTGGAAGCACAGCTAGCAGATGAGCAGCACCGTGCTGCCACCGATGGCTCCACGCTGACAACTATCACACCCAGGGCCCGCACAGGGCAGGGTGCTTCACAAAGCCTGCTAGCTCCCTGCGGACACATGCCACGGTCGGGGAAGAGAAGGGAAAGAAGGCAAAGGTACTCTTTTAACAGTATCCTTCCACGTTAACACCACTGTGAAAGAAGAAAGCAGGGGCTCAGCTTCGGGGCACAGAACCACAGACCACCTCCAGGGAAACAGCAGCCCCGAGCCTCCGGGAGGGCACGGCCAGCACAGCCCTGCCCCTGCACCCGCCCGGAGCGCGGGGAGCCCCGGGCAGCCCTTGCGAGGGATGGTGGCGGCTCCCCGAGCTTCATTTCCCTACGGGGAGCCAGGGATGCAGCCGGGAAGGGGACACGGGCAGACGGAGGCGCATGCAGCCCTTCCCCCTCCGCCCTGTTCCCCCCCCAACCCCCTCCCCCTTGGGAAGCAGAGCCCCCGGCGCACCCCTCCCCGCGGCCGTACCTTGTCGGCGATGCTGCGGGGCAGCAGCAGGTCCGGGCTGGGGGTGAGCGCCGGCCCCATCTCCTCGCTGCTGGAGGTGGCCAGGGGATGCGGCATCTCCCGCAGCGACTTGGGCCC
>VXAV01011473.1:29062-50866 GCA_013399715.1 Alectura lathami
CCCCGCTCCCAGCCGCCCCGAGGCGGCGTTCGCAGTTGCCCGTAGCTGGCTGTAGCGCGGAAAACCACCCCAGTCGCGGCTCTCGGGGTTTGGGCTAGAAGGTTCAGAACCGCGCAGGCGGCGTTGAGCAGCCAGCGGCATGCGCGTCGGGTTTGACGGGCGCGTTGTCAGCGTTGACGCGTTCGTCAACGCCGTGACGGAATTAGACCCAAACTTTGAAAGGAAAACGCTCACCTCCTGTCGTGCCTGGCTTGCAGGCACCTGCGGGGCTAAACGCTTCAGCGGCAGCCGAGTGGAACCGGGCCGGGAAACTGAAGGATGGCAGCAAATCCGTCGGGGCAAGGTAGGCTTCGAGTGACCCACTCAGGGGCAGAGCATCGCCGAAGCGTGAGTTCACTCTGTAGAAGGAGCAAAATGGGGAAGGCAGGTGGGGCTGGAAGCAGCAAAGCGTGGACAAGCTTCCTGGGAGAGGGCATGAGAAGTGGTTAAAGAAGGCCCTCGGTGACTGCAGGAGCTGCGTGAGTCCCTTCACGCTCAGGCTGTGAACGACCTGTGTGCGAAGCACGCTGCCCTGAGCAGCACCGAACGGGGCATGGGGCTCAGAGCTGGGAGTAGGGAACGGGCAGCAGTACGATCTGCTCAGTGTGGTGGTGGGAGCAGCAAGACCCGGGCAGCAACAGCCGTCAGGGACGGAGAGCAGGATGTCCTGGGAGGAGAAGCCAGATAAAATCGTAATGTGTTTCTTTGCATGATGACACCACAGCGCTGCTTCGTTAAAATCGCTCAAGGCATGGAAATGGTCCGTCGGTCTAGCAGGGGCACTCGGAGGGGCTAGGGAGAGGAGGCTTGTCTTAGGCAATTGAAAGAGGGGCTTAAATCGCCCTCTAGGGGTGCTCTCTGGAAGTCTTATCCAGCTCTGAAGCTTCTTCTATGGAAAAGCTAAGGAGAAAGAAGCTTCCGAGGTATGGTTCCTCGCTTACTGGCTTTGAGAAGGGAATCCAGAATTCAGCTTCCCAGCAGCCTAAGGCAAATTCATATACACGGGTGTGTCGGTATTCTTACTGGGAATGCACTGGGAGCTGGGCGTAATCAAGTGCAGGAAGTGCCAGGTCCTTACCTTTTTGTTTCTTTTTCTTTCCTCTGTACTTTCAAAATTTCCAAACGAGCACAGAAGAAATGTGCTGGTCCAGAATATGTGTTTTACTTGCTAGTTGACCAAAAAGAAGGTTGGTTTTGTAAAGTGCATTGGGGTTCTATAGAAGTGCTGAGAGAGGAGTACTGCAGATTGCAGATGGCTGTCTCTTTGCAAGTTTTAAGGTTTTTGTACATAATAGTAAATCTTGCTTTAGCTTGTGACTATGAAGTCAGAATCGTTGCAAAGAATAGGATGTCATATAGAGTTTAAAGCTACTTTTTCTTAAATATGAATTTACTGCGAAGCAGGAGGGGATTTTATTGTCAGAGTGCCTTGGGTTTGCTTCCCCCTAAATCCCACAGGCTATGTTCAATATGTGTTTAACAGTTCAAGGCTTCTGTGTTTTTCTCCTGGCCAGATACAGCCTAATAGTGAAAATGTGTGAGGCAGATATCGTGTTTTCAGCTTGCTGTATGGCCCACATGTGGGTGCCGTTCAAGCAGTTTGTTCTGTCATTTCTCACCTGCAGACAGAGAAGAGGGATTTTTTGCAGCGCTCTATGGAAGAGTTTGAAGAGCAGAACTTGCTCAGACTTAGACTGCATTCAGGACGTTTTGTGCTGAGTTCCTTCTTTCCCTTTAGTCAGTGGTGGCTCTGTGCTTGGATGGACTGAATTCAGTTTCCTGATAATTGCAGGCTCAGACTGGAAGGGGTATGGGACTTTTTGGACCTGGCTTCCGTTAGCTCATTGGACTCTGTTATTAGGATTGCACTCCTTTTATTAGGATTTCAAAGGTGAGAAACTGTAGCTGTCTTGTGCAGCATAACCAGAAAGGATTGAATGAGAGCCTGACTTTGAGGGCTTTGGTACCACATGAAGCTGACTGCATTGATTGCATGAAAATGATTACAGCATTTAAAAGAAAAGGAAGAGCTTTCAGCCTGGTGCATATTGTCCACAAAAGGAGCTCGTTGGCCATAGTGGCGGACCTTGGTAAAAGAAGGATCAGCTTCTGGTTTTACAGAAGTTACTTTCACGTACCTGTAATACGATGCTGCTGCAGCAGCACCTCGCAGTACTTACGCAATAGGCATTTTTGTTTGAGGCTGCAGTCAGTGGCTTATATTCACTGGTGCATGCATCTGTCGTCTGGAGAGACAGACACAGTACTAATATACCCTTCACTGGCTCAAGTTAATTTACTGGATTACTAGTATCTCTTCTGTTTCAGTGTCACAATGTACATGAAAGCAGATCAGAATATGAACTGTTACTGAGCAGTACTGGTACACAGCATAGTGATAGGTGATGTTCTGTGGTCACAAGCAGATGAGAAGATTAAAATATGTTACTCCACCCTTTTTCCTAGGCATTATGTCTTTAGATTTTCCATGGATTTTGTGTTTGTAAGAGTGCTCTGCCTGACTTCATGAAGGCCACCATTTACGAAAACGTGTATTTCAGTAAAGAAGGTACTGGGAAATGCTTTCTGAATTGAGCAGGCGGTGTGCAGTGACAGCGCCTTTTCCTGTACACACCTTAGAGGAGACATCCAGCTTTGTAAGTGTTTTTTGAAGCAGAAGTCTCTCTTGAGCACAGAATGTCTGAAGGCTCTTCTGTGCCTTTAGGCATACATGGACAAATATAACGTGTATTCATTTGAAGTGACCAACAGATCAGGGAAAGGAGCAAGAAACTTACTGTAGATAAAGGCAATACTATTTTTTTATTTTTATTTTTATTTTTATTTTTATTTTTATTTTTATTTTTATTTTTATTTTTATTTTTATTTTTATTTACTTATTTTTTTTTTTTGCCATGCAGAGTTAGCTGGCAGAACTAACTGATACAGAGATCAGTGACAGGGAGGTAGGTTTAGGGGTTAGAGTCAGGTTAGAAAGAGGCTTGCTGTGAGCTCTGACAGGTACTGGTATAGCTCAGCAGGGCTTTGTCCCCTCGTTTTCGCAAGCAGCAAGGGGTGGAAGTAAGCTTCGAGCTTCTACACAGAGCACATAGTACAGTGCTGGATGTCTGAAATAATGAAGTCAGAAAGAACAGGCTTAAATTTCAAATGTCCTGCATCTGGCGCCTTGGAGCTGAGGATCCAGGTCCTCCGTTTGACATCTGACACTGCAGATGCCTTTTTTTTTTTTTCTTTTTTGCATTCTCTTAAATGACTTTCAGTACAGTAGATGGCTGATGGGTACAGTTTGAGTTCTAAAGCAAACTTAGATAACTTAGATATTTACTGTTACTGTTACTTAGATAAAGAAAACTCTTGATAGAGGAGGAAAGAGAAAAATTGTTTGGCTTTCTTCTGGAGTTTCTGACGTATGATACTGTAGCAAGACTTGCATTAAAGTGGAAGATGGTGATCATCTTGCTTGGTTTCTGATCACAGTCCAAAAATAGCATTTAAAATTTTATTCTTACGTATGCGTTAAAGGTTTCTGAATCATGCCATCTGCTTCATGATAAATGTAAGCACTTTTAGTCCTCAGTTTTTAGCTAATAGTAACATATGTTAACAAGCAGTCTCCTTTTTCTTAACTCCACCACTATATTGTCTGATTTTCAAGCATGTGCTTAGATGTGTGTGTTTCATGATAAGCTAGCAGTAGCAGAAGGCTGCTGAGTACTGTGTCAAGTTGTAATCATTTTGCCTCAAAACTGCGTTGAATGAGCGTGCAGACGTGATGACTCTAGCTCGCATCCTTTCAGAAGTACTTTAGTTATTGTGTTGTCTCCAGAATTTGTGAGGAGGAAAGGTGTGGGCTAGCTGCAACTCAGAAATGATGAATCTTAGGTTGTTGGCAAGATCTCACAGCCTTGCATCTCTTAGAGCACACATCCTGCTATCTTTCAGCCTTCTGAACTCATTACAGTTGCACCGTGTTTAAAAAAAAAAAAAAAAAAATAGTGTACCTTGTCTAAAAAGACGCAGAGAAACGTTGAAGACCTGAACCAATACACTCACAAAACAGAGTTTAAGTGGAAGTAATGTGTTGTGTAAA
The DNA here is from genome assembly GCA_013399715.1 of Alectura lathami. Classification (NCBI taxonomy): domain Eukaryota; kingdom Metazoa; phylum Chordata; class Aves; order Galliformes; family Megapodiidae; genus Alectura; species Alectura lathami. The sequence continues at coordinate 33,213 of VXAV01011473.1, forward strand.
GGAGACATGAACAAGTGTGAAAATAACGATTAATGAGATTTAAATTAAATTCTGTTAACAGATTTTTAACATCTGTAAAGATTATTGTGGGCAGTCTTGCATAAAAACACAGTAAAATGTAATCAGGTGGCTCAGCTCCTTTAGAGACAACAAGCATCAGGAGACGCTGAAGCGCAGGGGTGGTGTGTTGGCTTTAATAGCAAGGCAATAAGGGTGCAAATCATTATTTAGGGGAGGAGGTTCTACCTGATAATCATCTCCTTCATGGAGTTGTGCTGGTGTTGGGTTATGCAATACAGCAGCAACAGAAGGTCTCTCGTGTGCATAAACTTTGAGCGCAGCTACTGGAAATAAATCTGAAATCATTGTGCTCCAGTGTTCTGACGCTCGCCTTTCAGGTTACTGATCTGCCTTTCCCAACAGCAGCTAGCTACCCTGTGTTTCTGGTGTTGATAGAAGAGCACTCTGGGTGGGGGCAGAAGGCACCATGTGTGACAGTTTCCAATGGAAACGACTTTGGCTTTTTGTGCAAGAGAAATAGAGAACTTGACTTCTGCATCTATTTTTTATAATAATACAGTGGACTGGTATTTCAGAGACTAGCAGCAAATTACAGAGGAGGAGTTTTCTATATTCTTGGCATTAGGATTGTACTTAGTGTCTCAGAGGGCTGCAAGAGTCATCTCTGTAGCTGTTGCCGCAACTGTGCTGTATGTGGCGTAGTCAGAGGGTGGTGAGGCGCTGGCCCAGGCTGCCCAGAGCACCTGTGGGTGCCCCATCCCTGGGGGTGCTCAGGGCCAGGCTGGGTGGGCCCTGGGCAGCCTGATCCAGTGGGTGGCAACCAGCCCACGGCAGAGGAGGGTGACTGGGTGGGCTTTGAGGTCCCCTTCAACCCCAGCCATGCTGTGATGCTGTGATACAATACTGGGTGACCTGTCCATCTGGTTTATTTGGTGGCCGTGACATAGTTAATGTCGGGATGCAGTGAGATCCTTTCCCATGTAAGAGGCTTGTCTAAATACAGCAGTTTGGCGACGTTTTGGTTTAAACAACTTCAAAAATACATAAATGGAAGACATTTTAGGCATTTTCCAGATTTCCTTAATCACTCTACTTCCTGAGCTCTTCTGAAGTGTACAAGGTCCCCCTCCAGTTTCGCAAAATGACGCACAAACGACTAAAGCCCCTTTCTCATCCTCTGTACAGACTGGGAAATTTGTTCCTCTGTTCTAGCATTGGGTGCATTCTCCAAACTCAGAGGAAGGGAAGTGTGCATATAAAAGGCTATCAGTATATTAAAACTAAAACCTTTCTCCTTGCATTGAATAACAGATTGTCATATTATATACGAGCACATCTGCAAGCTTAATGGTGGTCTCATTCCTACTTATTACATATATAAGATTTGTACTATAGTTCGACGTTGTTGATGTGACAGTTAGGCCCCATGAGCATATTAACACGGTTGCCATTCAGCTTCACTTTCATAGAATCATAGAATGGCTTGGGTTGGAAGGGACCTCAGAGATCATCTAGTTCCAACCCCCCTGCCGTGGACAGGGCTGCCAGCCACTAGCTCACGAGATCAAACTGCCCAGGAACCCATCCAGCCTGGCCTTGAACACAGCCAGGGATGGGGCAGCCACAGCTTCTCTGGGCAGCCTGTGCCAGCGCCTCACCACTCTCTCAGGGAAGAATTTCTTCCTGATGGCCAACCTAAACCTCCCCTCTTTCAGTTTTAGCCCATTCCCCCTTGTCCTACCATTATCCACCCGTGCAAAAAGTCAGTCCCCCTCCTGCCTGTAAGCTCCTTTTAAGTACTGGAAGGCCGCAATGAGGTCTCCCTGGAGCCTTCTCTTTTCCAAGCTGAACAGTCCCAACTCCCTCAACCTTTCCTCACAGGAGAGGTGCTCCAGCCCTCTGATCATTTTGGTGGCCCTCCTCTGGACCCGCTCCAACAGCTCCACATCCCCTCTGTACTGGGGGCCCCAGGCCTGGACACAGCACTCCAGGTGAGGCCTCACAAGGGCAGAGTAGAGGGGGACGATCCCCTCCCTCTCCCTGCTGGCCACCCCTCTCTTGATGCAGCCCAGGATGCCATTGGCCTTCCTGGCTGCAAGAGCGCACTGCCGGCTCATGGCCAGCTTTTCGTCAATCACAACGCCCAAGTCCTTCTCCGCAGGGCTGCTCTCAAGGAGTTCTTCTCCCAGTGTGTACACACACCTGGGATTGCCCCGACCCAAGTGCAACACCTTGCACTTGGCCTTGTTGAACCTCACCAGGTTCTCGTGGGCCCACTTTTTCAGCCTGTCCAGGTCCCTATGGATGACCGGCCTCCACCTGGACGTAGAGCCATTGACTACAACCCTTTGGCTGCGACCATCCAGCCAGTTCTTGATCCAGCGAACAGTCCACCCATCAAATCCATATCTCTCCAGTTTAGAGATAAGGATGTGGTACGGGACCATGTCTAAGGCCTTGCACATTCCAGATAGACGACATCCATCGCCCTCCCTTGCTCCACCGATGCCGTCACTCCATCATAGAAGGCCACCGGATTGGTCAGGCACGACCTGCCCTTGGTGAAGCTGTGCTGGCTGTCACCGCCTCATCTCGCATGTGCCTTAGCATCTCCTCCAGGAGGATCCGCTCCATGACCTTCCCAGGCACAGACGTGAGGCTCATCAGCCTGTAGTTCCCCGGGTCTTCCTTCCTCCCTTTCTCCCTCCTTTCCTTGACTGCATTTTAAATGTAGAATCTGGTAAGTTTACCTTTTATTTCCAAGGGAAGTGACTTGATTGTGTACCTTGGCTATAGCTCCAGAGATGGCTTGGGAGGGTCTAGGGGACTGACTTGAGTTAGCAATCTGTATTTTAAAATGTATTAATATGTATGACAGCTTAAGGAAGCTATTTCTTATTGTAAAAAGGAGAAGAGGAAAATTAAACCTATTTATTAATAGCCTTCAAGGTGGAAGTAAAGCTTGGAAGATTAGCGTGTTCATCGTAGTGTCATATTGTGCAGAGGCTTTTAATTCCATAAGGTTAGAGCTGGGCCACAGAAATCAAGCAAATCATTCTAATATTTTTCTGTCATTCTCACCAGGTTTCCAGAATAAAAATAGGGTTGCAATCCTGGCAGAACTAGACAAGGAGAAGAGAAAATTACTTATGCAAAACCAGTCTTCCACAAATCACCCTGGAGCCAGGTATTTCATGTTCTTAGACCTGTTTGGACATCACCGGTTAAATCAAAGGGAAAAAAGAAACAGCAAGCAAGCTGTAAACTTACTTAAACACTTACCAGAAGTGTCAGAGGCACCTTGCACACTGGCAACACATTAATACTTAAAATTGTTTACAGACTCTGAATTTTGGCATGCTTAGTTTGCATCTGAGAAGGAGTGAAACACATATGCTTGCTCAACTGTATTAAAGGCTACCTTAAAGTAGAATCAGGGAGTAGGTACCTAGAAAACATTTAATAATAATAAAAGCTGAAATGCTCTAAGGAATGCAGATGGCAGTCCCTAAGTGTCAATGTACTGTGTGTCTAGAGTAACAACAAGGACCCAGTTAACCTCGAAACTCCCTTCCCTGACTAGAACTGGAGGGCGTTGTGCTTTGAGAAGCACATGCAGTGCCCTGTTCTAGACACAGTGTTAATGTGTCATCTGTGGAAGAGTGGGGTGCTCTGGATACAGTCCCAGTGCTGTCTGTTGCTCTTCTGAAGGAGATTCTAGGTCACCTTTAATTCCTTCGTACTGTCAAAAAGTGTACAGAATATTTGGAATCACTTCAGTTAGATCACTTCTGTAACTCCACGTGCAGGTAGTACTCAAGCATAGCTACTGATTAGGGAGGAAAACAGAAATAGTCATAACGTTACAACGTACAAGCTCCTTCTGGCAACAGTATTTCCACACTTGATTGCCAGTCCGGCAGAGTTTCAATGAGTGCTTGTTTATTTCGTTAAAGAAAAAAGAAACCAAACATTATGCTAGTGACTGGAATTAGAATCTGCTATTTTCAGAGGGGAACACAGCAGCAGACAAACTCTGTGCTTTGTCATGGCGGACTGACACATGGCTTTTGCGCAATTGACAGTTCTGTGGCTGGGATGTTGTGCACTGGTCTTTGAGTCATGGAGTCAGCAGAAATAAGACCATGGAATTTTTGCAGATTTGGCAGAAAAAAGCTTGATGTACATAACATACCATAGTAGCACAGCCTATGTCAGTGTGAGTGAGTTAACTGGTCTCTAGCATTAGCATATGGGAATCTTCTATCTAAAACCAATAAACATCTCTGGGAAAGGGTCAGCTTATGGCAAAGTCTTAAGACAAAAATTCTATGGAAAACATAGAGGATACAGAATTAGTGCAAAATAAATAGATTCAAAATAACTGAAAATATTATGTTTTAAATAAACCGAGTAGTACTTTTTTCCAGCAGTGACGCTTACCTTAATATTTGACACAAAATGTGTTTAGAAGATTTCTGCTTATCTTGAATGATGCATGCAAGTTTAGCTAAAGGTCTTTTCATGAGCATGGCTGCTTTTGAAAACCTGATTTAGTAAATCAGCTGTTGCAGCTCATTGGAGCTGCTAGGAAAAATCAGCTGATGAGTTTCCTTGGATCCCTTGTTGTCTTTCATATTTCTGTTTCTTAGTGGGCAGAGCTGGACTTTCAGCAGCAGTCTCAAGCGCCCCTGTGAGAAGTAGTTGTCAGCTGTCTTGCAGTACAGCTCTGGTGGGAATCCTCACTGATTCTTATCTGGAGGATGACTGCTCATTTTAATTATGTGGAGAGGAAGAAAGTGTCTCCTTTTACTTCCTTCTTTTTGGTTAGCGAGTTGAACAAGTCTTAAGATATAAAAGCAAAGTAAACTTGCTTGGAAACTTTAATTTGAAACCAAATATATGCTGCGCTGAGATAAGCAAATCAATTTTATGTATCCTAAGCTGTTGTCAGGGGATTGTTATATCAGTTACATCAGTAGGAAGCTCCTCTATCACAAGCAGTGTTCCTGCTGCCCACCTACCAAAGAACTGGTCTTACACTGAAGATTGCAGAGCTCTTGTTAGTGCTTCTGTTTGTAACAGTTATTTAGGTCAATCACTGAGTGACTGAGTAATGGTGAAAACACAAAGCTGTAGTTAAAAAATTACTGGCGTTTTCTAACATTGTACCCCACTAGTTCCACTGACTTCAGTGGGATTCCACCACTGCGAAGAAATCCACAACAGCCTTCAGGACTGTGAGCCTTCCAGGTTTAGTTTGTCATCGGTTGGTTTTGTTAGGTCAAATGATACAGGTGTGATTACTCCATTTTCCCTTTCTCACTCACATTAACAAATAGTTTTCCATGCAACAGTTAAAAATGCCAAGCCATGAGTCCAGTAAATCCTGAGCTGCAGAAGTCATGGAATCCATGGCTAGATTAGCAGTTTTATCTGTGGGTGTGTATCATACCGTCTTGTTCTTTTTTTTGCAGCATCGCACTCGCAAGATCATCTCTAAACAAGGATTTCCGTGATCATGCTGAGCAACAGCACATTGCAGCACAGCAGAAGGCTGCACTGCAGGTAAGCTGGTACAGACAGGTTGAGTTCAGCCTGGTTCTGTTTTAGATGTGCATCCCTTCAGAGAGGAGTCCGACACCTAGAAAGGATGAAAAGACCCTTACAGCGGTTAGGTTGCTTACATTTGTCACAAATTATGGTTTGTCTTCTGTTATGATAAGAGTTTAAATCGGTCAACTTCTTCTCCCTCTGCGTGCTTCACAAAATTGTAGGGACTGGACGGCGCCTCAGGAGATCGTCCAGTCCAGCCCCCTGCTAAAGCAGGGTGCCTACAGGAGGTTGCACTGGAAAGCGTCCGGGCGGGGTTTGAGTATCTGCAGAGAAGGAGGCTCCACAGCCTCTCTCTTTACCCTTATAGCAAAGAAGTTCTCCCCCATGTTCAGATGGGACTTCCTGTGCTCCAGTCTGTGCCCATTGCCCCTTGTCCTGTCGCTACCCATCACCAAAAGAGCCTGTCCCCATCCTCCTGACACCCGCCCTTTAGGTATTGACAGGCATTGACCAGATCCCCTCTCAGTCTGTTGTTCCCCACGCTGGACAGTCCCAGGTCTCTCAGCCTTTTCTCATGAGGGAGATGCTCCAGGCCCCCCAACATCTTTGTAGCCCTCCCCTGGACTCTCTCCAGCAGTTCCCTGTCTCTCTTGAACTGGGGAGCCCACACCTGGTCTCCAAATGTCACCTCACCAGGGCAGACAGAGGGGGAGAATCACCTCCCTCGCCCTGGTGGCCATGGTCTGTTTAATGTGCCCCAGGATCCCACTGGCCTTCTTGGGCACAGGAGCACACTGCGGGTCACCCTGCTGTCCAGCAGCAATAACTATAGGTTGTGGGAATGTAACCTGTAGTATAATCACAGATATTTCGTACATCTCTGCCAGGAGTCAGTACCATCAGATTTACAAATGTCTCATGAACTGTAGGGAGAGCTAGTCTGTCTGAATCTGAATAGGTGCTAAGTAAGTACCCTGCAGCTCTGAGTGGTACAGGCAGAAGACTTGGGAAACTTGATATTTACATAGCCTCTATTTGCTGCTATCCTGCTTATGTCAGGTGAGGATGGTTTCAGTGCTGAAATCAGAAACTGAGCAGGAAGGGCAGTGCGTGGCCACCTGTCTTCCTGTCATTCCAGTGTGGCTTGGCAGAGAGCACAGACATGGGGGAAAAAAACAGAGCTGTATCCTTCAGAGCATGGTGCTGTGGAATTTTGAAACTCTCCGAGGATGGACTTGTCACTGCCTTTCTTGGCTCCAAGTCTGGCTCTGTTTTCTCTATACCCCACACTAAGTGTCTGGAAACAGCCTAAGATTTCCCCTGAGCCTTCTCTGTTGGCTGAAGATGCTCAGTCCTCACCATCCCCTTGAATGCTGAGAGCTGCAGCCCCTAACCATCTCTGTGGCTGGCTCTCTTTTGCTCTCCCTCCAGCTTGTATCTCACGTTGGAGAGCCCAAAATTGAGCACAGGATCCCAAGTGCAGCCTTGTGGGTACTGATCAGAGGGAAATAATAGCTTCCTGTGGCCTGCTGGCTTTGCTGTGGCTGATGCAGCCCACCCTGCTTGTACCCTTTATCAATACAGGGGGACACTGTTGACTCAGGTTCACTTCGATATCCACCACGGCTCTTCCCTACTGGTGGAACGAAAGAATATGCAGGCTGTCTAGCTTATGGGAACTGGAAAGGGCTGCGTAGGATTTTACAAAGGTTGACTAGAGCCATCAGCAGCAGGTGGCCCCCTCAGGTGAACAAGCATACATAACCTCACTTAAGCAGAAGGCTGGAGTCCTGGGAGTGCCCGGTCGTATGACGTTTGTACGTACAGCCTCAGGTTGTGTGTCACTGCTGATGCCACATACGGCTGTGTGCCAGAAGCGTGCACCTGTCACGTACCAGGACGTGTCAGCTGGTTATTGATGGGAGGAGAAGTGGGAGGGCTTTGAAAAGAGTGGTCAGGAGTTTACCGCTCTCCCCACCTCCATGGGGTTTCCAGAGAAGAGAGCAGCAGGGAATAGACAGGTTAATACTGTTGATGGGTGTTCTTCAGGTGTGTCTGATTTGAAATGCTGTTTCTGAATTTGAGTATCAGAGTTGAGGAGCAGACTGGGATAAATATGCAATTAATGCTGCAGAAGCTATGAAGTCTTGAATTGTATCAGTGCTGCAGGGAGTTGTGCTTTAACAAGTGTTTTTCTTTTTCCAGCATGCACACGCACATTCCTCAGGATACTTCATAACTCAAGACTCTGCGTTTGGAAATCTTATTCTTCCTGTCTTACCACGACTTGAGGCAGAATGAGTGATACTGTTTCTCAGAACTGCAAAGTCTGATTTTAGCCATAGGAAGAACTGTCTGATCTTTTAATTCCTTTACTTTTGAATTTTAAATCCTATTTTTTTCTGGATTCTTGTGGCTGCCTTTGGGAGTGCGAGCTCAAATAATGAGAAAGCAGTGTTGTTGAACAGAGATCTCTGTGCTGTATTTCAGGTTGAAGTCAGACATGAGACTTCCTTGGTGTGACAAGTGCATGGCGCTTGCTCATTTCTTCCCTGTTTCCGCGCTTCCTTTTTAAATAAATCTCCAAACTAGAGTCATGGAGAGATGCATACCTTGTCAGCATTTGTTTTCCTTATTATTGTGTGCAAGTACTGTATTTGACTTTAATGAAAAAGAAAGTTGCTTCTGTCTATCAAAGCAGATGTGAATGTACCAAATGCATGTCACTTTTTTTTTTTTTTTTTCCATATTCAGGGATGTTACTAGTAATAGCATTACCTGGTCTTCACAAGTCCTTGTGTACCTGCCTCTTTATTTTGTGAGCTATGAAAGTGAATTAGAGTCACCAAAAAGGGGAAAAAATGATTGTTTCAAGCAGTCGTTCAATAAACAAAGTAGAAGAATCTTCTTTACTTCTCTGGACATTTCAGATTAAAAGCGTGCAAGGATGATTCAGTTCACGCACTTATAACTGAAGTGCCTGTTTAGATACTTCATGTGTGTTTCATATTTGTTTGCTTTATTCCTTGCCTTTTTTTTTTTTTTTTTTTTGGTGGTAAACGATTATGTCTCCATGCTGAAAGAAAATCTGTTGATCTTAATTTTGTGGTTGTGGTTATGTACCAGGTATAAAGTATCTTACAGTGAAAAATAATCCTTATATAAAATGTTCTTGTATCTCCATAGCTTTAGTAATAAAATTGTGTCTTGATTGCTTTTCCTGTGGAGGCAAGATTTAAGAAACAAAGAAGAGAACCAAAGTGAAAATCAAATCGGAACGCATCCATTAAATTGGAGACCATCTGAAGCACATCTGTCCTGCGCAGAACCTTAGCTGTCCCATCTGGTTTCTGGGATTGTAGAAGTAATTTCAGGAGCTTGGACAGCACAACAGGAGTGCAGGGATAAGGCTGCAGAATTCCTTAGTGATGTTCCAGGGTATCCTTTTCTGTCTGCAGGGAATTGCCCTAACCCAGTGAGCATTATTGAGCTATAGGCACTATGAACAATTCCATTCCTTATGTATAAGCAAATAGAGCAAGGGCCAAGAGGTTGGTGTAGGTATGAGGAAAATGCCACCACTTCCATACATAACTGAGTATGGAGCTTTGCAGAAGCTGTGACTTACTGAAACCTTTTTAAGAAGGAGAATTTTGTGGAGGAGGTCTGATAGAGCTTAAAGATGCACAATTTTAATATCAGCTATTCGTATCATGCTTTTTGAGCAGTGTGATGTGGTAAGTCATGGGAATGATGGTGGTTTTTATGGCCAATGGAGAACAGTGCTGTCATTTCTGTTTTCAGTGGTTGGCTCTCTGTAGCTTTTTCTTTCTAATTACCAAGACTAACTTCACCTTGAAGTCCTGACTACTCAAATTATTCTGCGGAACGAGCTGAGTGTCTTAGATGCTTTGAAGAAAACGATCTGGTAATCTGTGTGCACAGAAGAGGATGTATAAATCAGCCAAAGCTGGAAACCTACAGAGGTAGAGAAGGTAACATAGAAAAGGCAAAAAGTTTTTGGTTTTAGTTTTTAGTTGAATTTAAAAAGTAGGCTGCACATTTAACGTTTTGAAGGAGCTTTCTGATTGTTTAAGGAAAGTGCTGAAAGAATATATGCTTTCTATAGAAACAGACCCTCTGTGCTATCAGTGCTGCTGCGCAGACTGCATATGTTCCAAGCAAAGAAAACAGTAAAGATCCTTCTTTGTAAAACTGTAGTTGCTCCACTGAAGTAGTTTAAACTTGCTGCATGTGTTGTTTTCATCTCAGGTAGAGAAAGATCTGCTTTTGGAAATCCAGGGACTATGCTCAGAGGTATTTGTGAGAGGGAAAAAGTCGGCAAAGCTGTTGTAATATTTTTAAGTTATAGTGGCTAAAATTATTCTGGGTAATTGTGAGGGACTTGTTGATACATGTAGGTATAATTAACTGTCAGAGATGCAAATCTTGTATGTGGAAACTTCTGTCTTACAAACCACACTCTAGCAATTAGTGTCAGATGATCAATTTGACACACACACATTTTCTTTTCCACTATTAATCAGTATTAACGTCATCGATCTATCCCTGTACAGTAATCTCAGCAAAAGCTTTGCTCCTTTTGGAATTGCATGTTCAAATTGAAATCATTAGTAGTTAGAGTGTACCTGCACCAGGAAGTGCCTGGGATGTCTTGCTCCTGGCAGCATCCATTAACTTGGTTGCGTGCGAACAGAAGGCCTGTAGTGTGATGCTGACCTGTGTACCTGAGAGTATCTCAAAACATGTAGTCCCTCAAGAATCATTGTATTTGCTGCAGTAGCAATCGCCCCTTCCACTCAGTACGGATTACTCTGTCTCAGAGCCCTAGTATGCCCCAGATGCTGGCGTAGGAGCAGGTCCCAGTGCTGGGGAGGCCTCACACAGGTACCATAGATGAGATGAGCTAAAACACGGTGAGGTTGTGTTTGCTAAGTGATGGCACGGAGTCATAATTTGTCAAGAGGTAAAGAAGTCAAAGATCTTGAACTGAAGTACTGAATGAACTGAACCACAGCTGCTTGCTTCTTAGCTGCCTGCTTTTTAACTAAACAACTTTCACCTCCACACCTTTATTTTCCATATTAAAGATACCAAAGTCACTTACCTCCCTGTTGTAGGCTCTGGAAAATGTTTGGTTTTTATAGAAGCAGCCTGACCTGTGTAATCACATGTGACTCCTGCAGGATTTTAGTTTCCAATTTTTCTTGGTATTTTCACTTTGCCGTTCTCTCAGAAGCACCATTACAAAAATAATGAAACTCTCATTATTAGAAATTAAACCCCCCAGAACCACTTACTGGGAACTTCCTACTTGCTGTGGTGTGCGTTAAATCAGTTAAAACAGCCAAATGCTCCTTGTGCCGTCATGTGCAGTCAGTGCCAAAGCCAGCAGCGATTTGTGAGCACTGTGAACTCGCTTCCATTCTGTTCACGCTGCGAAGCCCTGTCCAGGCTGGACACGTTGGATGGCTGTAGACTTGTAGCAGAATACCTGTGTCCATTGAAGGCAGAAAGTCACTTCATAGAATATCCTGTGTTGGAAAGGACCCACAAGGATCATGGCCCCACACAGCAGCACCCAGACCCAACCCCTGCATCTCAGAGCAGTGTCCAAATGCTCCTTGAGCTCCGGCAGCTCAGGGCTGTGCCCACTGCCCTGGGGAGCCTGTGCCATGCCCACCACCCTCTGGTGCAGACCCTTTTCCTAACCCCCACCCTGACCCTCCCCTGACACAGCTCCATGCCGTTCCCTCGGGCCCTGTCGCTGCCCCCAGAGAGAAGAGCTCAGCGCCTGCCCCTCTGCTGCCCTGGGAGGGAGCTGTAGGCCGCTATGAGGCCTCCCCTGTGTCCACCTCTTGCACAGCAGAGGGAGCTCAGAGGACAGGCTTTTTGCCATCCTCTGTAGAAAGAAGTGGAACATGTGATCAACCGGAAACGGAGAACTTGAACTGAGCTTGAACTGCTCGAAGGAAACAGCCGCGTCTCAGAGTGCACGTGCGTTTGTGGCATTGCAGAGTGCACCAGGGCTGGAGGAGGGCATCTGGTGTCTAGAAGATACAGCTCGCGGTCCCTGGCAGCGTGTGCTGCATGCCTAGGCAGTGACTGTCTCAGTGCATCCCCTTACAGATTTAGGTGTTAAAAACAGGGCTTGGTGTAGTCACCAGGAAGAAGCATTGCTGAGAACAGCTGTCCAGGAACCAGGATGGGCTCCTGGGCAGTTTGGTCTCGTGAGCTAGTGGCTGGCAGCCCTGTCCACGGCAGGGGGGTTGGAACTAGATGGTCTCTGAGGTCCCTTCCAACCCAAGCCATTCTGTGATTCTATGACTTAAACAGATCAAAAGCTTGCAAGCTCTCTTTGCTATGCATTTACATGGTACTATCCAGTGAGATGTGTGTAGGTGTGAGAGTGTTTCTTTCAGTAGGAGAAGACGCCTAATTGTAAAAACTATGTGTAGATTTAGGACAATTTTATATTTTAGAGGCTTTTTCAGTGCATTACCTCAATCCTTACATGAGGAAAGCTAAGTTACTGCTGCCGTCCTCAGTTCTGCTGGCGGAGAAGAATGCAGAGGAATTTCAGTGCATGCAGACACCCAGACAGCCTGTGGAGCTGTCAGGATTTGTGAGCAGGCATGAGGCACCATCTGGAGACTTGCTCCGCATCCCACACCAGCAGCCGGCTTATCCCATCTCTCCTAGAAGGTGCTGAGCAATTTGATTTCTGATTTGTCTCTGCTTTCGTATGCTTGCAGGTCTGGTTTTGCTTTTTTTTTTTTTTTTTCTTCACTTTTGTTTTCCCTAGAGGGAAAGGTTCCCCATGCAGGAGCTGTCTGTGCCCTACTCTGCACAGGGCTCAAGTGTGAGCCCAACCTCCATGCCAGAGGAGAGTGCCCAGAGTCGTGCTCACAGAGGCAGCATGCTATCAGTCTCTGGTGGAGCTCCTTCCATTTGGATAAATGGTGAAATAATCCGTAGAACACAGACCTGACCCTGGGGCTTCCACAGACCACGTGAGAGCCAGACCCACGAGGTCAGAAGTGCAGTTTTGCTCCAAACCAGGGAATGAACATTCATTGTCCATCCAAACAGGGTCATTTCCCAAGAGGAAGGGTGCAAAAGGTGGGTCAGAAAAATGCCAGTCCCATGCTAGTGAGTATTTTTATGCGCAGTCAGTCATAATGCCAAGCTGAGTTGAGTTGAGGAGGCTACACCTCTTCTCAGTACTTCATACCACATGGAGTTAGCACTCGGCTCTTCTCTCACTCACAGGACACAAATCTCCGTCAGGTGACAATTTGCCACCTTCTGATTCTACGACATGTATTCCATGTGCATTGTGCATTCACGCAGATATGTCATTATAGATCTCTTTCCCACTTTTGATACTCAAAACAATGAAAGCTGATGCCTAGCCTCCTCCTGCCCCTCTCCTGTCTTTACCTGGTTTTCTTTCCTCTAAGCTATTTCCTGCAATGTTGATTTCAAGTGGCAGAAGGAAGCGTGCCTGTGGGATTTCCTAACACACACAGTATAGTGTAAATTACACACCTTTCTATCTGACGGCCAAACTGATTTCATAAATAACCCCATAAATAATATTTACAGTGAATTACAAAATGCATCTTGCAGTCCCCCATAAATATGGCAGCTTTTTGAAACTGAGACCTTTTGCATAAGGAACAAAGCGAACACTGTGACTCACTGCTATGGTTCTTATCAGTCTGACATATAATGCATAATTTACCAGCACATGTTAGCTTTCCTGTGTCTCATAATGTTATTGTTTTTTTTTTTCTTTGTTTTCCATAACAGCTGGGAATTCTCTTTAATTCTTTTGTGTTCAGCATGTGGATTTGGAAGTGAAAAGAATTAAAGACAGATGAAGGAAGAATCATCCCCTGGTGACTTAGAGATACCAGCTGCAGGTAAATCAGCTGGGAGATTTTACTCTCATTAGCAGTCAGATGGTGATCAACAATTATGCTAGGGTGCTCTGCTTTATTCTAACCTAGCAGGGGAAAGGTGGGAGCTTCCAACCCTGTAGTAGAGTACTCCCTGCAAGAGGTTAGTTTCCTGCAAGTACAGACCACCTCTTTGCTCCTTTGACATCATTCTCTCCGCAGGTTTGTGGGAGAATATTATCATGCAGTAGCTGTTGTGTTCCTCACTTAACAAAAACAGAAACTGAGCCACGGAATGGGGAAGTGCTTTGCAGTTCCCCCAACTTCCACATACCAGCAGCCAAGTCATTTGCTTTCTCTTCCTCTTCCCTTCAACACGTGCTGAGGGTGCCTGGTATCTCGTACCATACCCATTCTCTGGGCCCAGCAGATCTCAATGCACCTCAGAAAGAAAGAAGATTCCTCTTACGTATCCTCATGTATCCCCCATGTGTCCCTATTTACCCCACGTATCCTCATTACTGAATGCCTCTCCATCTTGTAGAAATTCATGCTTACATTTACAATTGATAGGCTCCCTCATGTCTGTGGCAGGATTAGCTTTTTGTCATGCTTTCTAGATTATCTGTAAAGCAGAAAACATAGTCTTCTACAAATACATAAATTTACATCATGGCAGCAATGATACATTCATTTAACACACATGGCTATGTTGGTTATTCCATGCTTTTAAGCTTTTTTTCTGCGCTACTCTCTGTTCAGTAAGTGCCCTGGGACACATTTGAACACTGTAAGCCACCTCAAATATTTTATTCTTCATCTAACTTCCTCTTCTTCCCTGCCATTTTTAATATCCTTTGCTAAGACTCAATCATCTTCCCTTAAACATTCTACACAAAAATGTGGGAAGGGGAATTTCACTACAAATGAGTGGAGAGTTTCTGTGCTGGACACAACTCAAGAAGAACGAGATTGCAAAAGCTTTCAAAGATGCCTTTATTTTATTTTATTTTATTTTATTTGATATCTCAAGAAACAGTTTTGAAGTGGTTTTGGCTCTGAGTAACAATACTTTTGGATACCTCATAGCTGACATGAGACATCTGCTTCCAGAGAGGCTTAGCAATGCCCTCACTTGCTGCAGAGTGAGAAATCATTCCTCAACAGACGGTCAAATTATTCACATCCTGGGCATCAAGGCACTGCTCACAACATTTGTCCCTGCTGCCTTTCTGGTCTTCAACATCCCACTGAAAATCCCTGGGCTGAACACCCGCTTATGAGTAGCCAAGTGCTGTGTGCTGGATCTCCCAGGGCCATAATCTCACTCTGCTGCTGCATGCAGCGCTGGGGAGTAAAATCCCCGATGGGCGTTGCAGGGCACGTTTGCATTCAGAATGTTGGGACTTGTCCCAGAGAAAGATGACACCTACGGTGATATACGGTAGTTTGTTCCTCTTCCATCCCAAAGTGCTGACCTTGCTGTTCCCCTGCAGATACCCAGATACAGGAGGGGGCTAAGGCAAGACCTCTGATGATAAGGCCTTGGGGATGGTGTCTGTGATGCTGAAGCTCTCTATGGACCACAGCCTTGTTACATACTGCTGTTGGAGCTGGATGGAGCACATTCAGATCTCCTGAAAGTGTCTCAGCCAGTGAGTGATCACAGAACACCACATTGTTTCAGCACTCAAAAATGCTTGGGGAAAAAAAAAAAAAAAAAGAGCAAACAACCATGCAAAATCAGCAGCTAAATCTCCCATCAGGGCTGGGAGCTTCTCTGATATAAAATGTGAGACCTCACCGATGTGACTCCAGGTGTTCAAGCAGTCCATGAGCACCAGCACTGCAAACAGCAAATCTTACTTCTAACCATGGTTTGGCTTCAAGCCTCCAAGATCATGATTCCTCACATGTTAGAGAACTATTATAAAAAGCACAAGAAGGCAGTGCTGAAACTATAAAAATAATTTATAACAGGATTTTTATTGAAGTTTGAGGTAGGCAAGGAACATTTCAGTAGTTTATTAGTTAACATCAAAAGCAAAAGCCCTATCAACTGCGAAAGCCAACAGCACTGGTGTGGGAAAAGCAAATCTTCACCAGAAATGTCTTCATAATTGTCAGGAAAAAAAAATTGTCCTGTCATTTGGCTTTCCTCACAGCCAGGGTGTCACTAGGCATAACAACTAAACAAATAGCACCCGGTAGCCAGGCAAGTTTCCATGTGATGTGATGCAGTGAGCGCATTCCTGTCTCTGGCTGGCCTCTGTTCAGTCCTGCAGCAGCCTGCACTAACGACTGTCTGTTCAGAGGTCACCATTAGGTCCCATTAACCTCTGCCATGGGCTGGTGGCAGACAGTCACACAGTAATCAAACGCCTGATGTAAAGGGCTGCAACGCCCTGACATGGACTTCATGCTGCTAGACTGGAGAGCAGTGCCAGCCAATTGTCAGCCAATTCTGTTTCATCCGAAATTACCAGCCAATTGCCTGCACTGGTAACTGGGAGAGATGTGCTGCCAGAAGGGACTTGCGTGGATAGGAAGGGGCAGGACAATCCATATGCTCCAGGTTCCATCAAGCCATAAAGATGACATGGTCTCACTGAGGGAAATACCAAGCAGAAGTACGTGGTGGGAGGCCAAGCAGCCACGGAAAGGCAGAGCCTGGCTCACCCCCAGGGATGGTGGGAAATGCTAGGGAGTGACAGGTGGCTCAGAGACATCATGCACCCCACAGCCACATGCGGGACAGCGTGCACAGCTCTCAGTGCCGCTATCAGAAGGATTTCAGTCTGGAGAACGAAGGCTGGAGCTGTGTCTTGGACCACCTCTTTAAATGTTTCCGACAAGCTAAGATTGCTTCTGACAAGCAAGAAATGCTCCTGACAAAAACACCTTGCTTCCAAAGCTGATACTGTCTTCAGCACCTAGGTTTGTCATCTCCTGTTTGTCCTCTGCCTTCTTCTACGTTTTTCAGAAATGTGCCTTGCAGCCGGTGAATGGCTGTAAATTCAGTTCTGTCCATGAACAAGCAAGGCGACAAAGCAGAAAAGGAGAAGGAAGGAGTGGCATGTTGCCCCCGCTCTGCCCTTGGCTCCAGACTTGCCCTGGGTGTTGTGTCAGGATGTCACAACAGACTGTCCCTGCAGGGACACCGCCATGCACCCTGCTGTGGTTGAATGGATGCAGAGCGATCAACATGGCATCTCTCCTCCTCACGAGTAAACAGCTGTCCCTCCCCTCAGACCTACTGTTCCAGGCACCACTGCTTTTTTATAATATCTGCAAATGGTTAAAACAGAGGTGCTCTAACTGCATGAGGCACAGCCAGAAAATGTCACTTCTTTGAAAGACAGTCATGAGCTGGCCCCTCAGCTGATAAACATTTAAAAGAGCCAATGTGCAATACCAGTGGAGCTGTCCAGACTCTTCCCCAGCCCACAGCTCCTTTCTTGCCCACAGGGACAGCTGCACCCTGGTGATGTGTCTGGGAGCCCCCAGAAGATGAAGCACCAGGGCAGACAGACAGACCCTGCTGTTAGGAAGGAGGATGCTCTGCAGAGGAGACAGCTGGCTGTCCAGCTGTGGGAAGGAGGACACTGCATCATGGCTGGATGGCAGGAAATGGAGTGAGTTCCTGTCCTCCCCACACACAGCAACAGGCTGAGGATCCCACCAAGGTGGTGGAGGTCATGGGTGCGATTTCTCTTGCAAAGCGAGAGAACTCCATAGAGCAGGGCTAGGTAATAAGTTTTCAAGCACAGCTGTAGGACTTCCTCCACCCCTGTTCACTCTGTGTCTCTGAGAAGGGCTGCTCTGCCCACACCCAACCCCTGCTGCACTGGGAATGATCTGTGGCTCTCTGCTCAGTTCCTGCATCCAAACCATGCCAGTCACTGGACTGGTAAATAAACAACAAATGGAATGGAAACAAGCCACAGTGCGTGGTATTTTTTTAGTCAGTGATACGTCTTTGTGATACACCTCATTTATCTTTGAGTCTGTAAGAAACATGGTTTACAAGCACAAGGTTATTTCCACTAATGAGGGCTCTGCTCATGTCCCCTGTGCACGTGGCATATATAATTCTGCGTGGCCTAGCTCAGGACTGCTGCATGTGGCTTTGGTTTTCTTTTTTTTTTTTTT
>VXAV01011474.1:0-26090 GCA_013399715.1 Alectura lathami
TTATTTTTATTTTTATTTTTATTTTTATTTTTATTCTTATTCTTATTCTTATTTTTATTTATTAAAGCAAGATCCTAAGGAAATAAATGTCAGCCCCTGAGGAAGCCAGCAGAGCTGATGCTGTGCCCACATAGCCATGGGTGAGGACTGCCATCTCCTGCGCCATGCTGGAGAGGAAATACATCAGTATCCGCCCTGCTAATGCTACATTTCATACTTTCCATTTTCAAACCCTTTACAAATGTTTACGTATTTGCAGCAAGCCTTTTCCAGCTAGGGAAAATTGGACACAGGATGTGAGCATTGCCATGGTATGTTACAAGTCCTTGTGAGAGAGCACCTGAGTGGTGAGGCACTGGGGAATTGTAGGGTTTCCCTTGCATGCCTTTAAAGCTGAAGGCAGATCATATTAAAAAGGAATCAAATTTTGGCCAATAAATTCAACTGGAAATTTTGGATTCTGATGTTAATTAAGGAGCTGGAAATTTTGGACTGGTAGCATAATCTGTAGTACTACACTTAGCAATAATATGGGTCTAGATTCTCATTCCAGTAAAAAAAAGGCATAGTTGCTTCAAAGTCTGCTAAGAATCTCTGCATGATTTAGGTGTAACTACAAGCAATGCAGGGGAAATAAGGTTAAGATTGAAAAAAAAAAAAAAAAAAAAAAAAAAAAAAAGAAACCATCATGGCATAGCTTTACTTCTCAGTTGTTNCCAGAAATACCATATTTCCCCATTCAGATAAATTACGTTTGCTCCTTGTCCCATCTCTAGCTAGCTACGAGTGTTCCTGGACTGAAAAAATCCAGAATCCAACCTTGCAGATGCATCTGGGGACAAACGCCCACCTCAGTCTCTGTGGAGTTCCCATGGCTGTGCCATCACTCCAAGGTGTCCACCAGCACCACAGATGAGAGCAGTTGCCTGCTGGGCTCGAGCACTGCAGCAGCTATCCAGCTGCACACTCACGGCTGCACAAGGCATTCTAGGGAGCCGCCGCTGCTCTTTGTGCTGCCCGAGGGGCAGTCATGAGACAAAACTCCAGGCAGTAAGAATATGGTGAAATTGCAAATGAGGGTTTCTGAGGAACCCTTACAGGAAAATTGTGTTTGTGGAGGTTGGGAAGCTGGCATGAAAGCTTGTGGATTTGTGCAGGCTGTGGCTTCTAACTGTGTATGCATGTGCTCTGTTATTTCCAATGCTGAAGAAACTGTGTTTCGCCATAGAACTGCAAAGCAGCAAGCAAGCAATTTTCCTTTTTTTTTTTTTTTTTTTTTTAATTTATCTACAAAAAGCAGAAGGAAAAGAGCACATGAACAATTCCAGCATGTTTGTAGGAAGTTGGAGCTTTCCGAGGGTTCCTCTGAGCCCCGATCCTGCTCCTGAGCCGTGGTCCTGCTTTCTGTCCTCCCCTGACACGCCAGCCAACATTATCCTGTGTAGGTTTTGGCAGAGAATGTGGCTTGTAATGTCATTTGGAGCTATTATAGGGAAGCAGTGGGAAACTTGGTACCACACGGCAATGTGCTGGCGTTGGTTGTCATCTGTAATTGTGCGGGTGTGCTCCTCCCCGCTAATCCTCTTGCTGAAATCCATTAAGGGGCAGCAGCAGCACCCACGCACAGAGCCACGCTGCAGGCAGAGGGACTTGGCCTCGGGAAGTGGCTATTGTTTTGTGATTAAAGGAAGGGATTATATTGGGATTTCCTTGAACAAGGAATTTGCTGCCCCACTTTTATTGCTTGTAACAAGGGGATAGTAATTGCTCTCCGTTACAAAACACCTCAGGATCTTGTGATGAAAGATTTGTTGTAGAGCTATGTGGCGCTCAGTGTCAGTTATCTTCAATGGGCCAGAGCTGTGCAAACTCAGGTTTCTTTGCCCCATCTGACTTCTCCTGCTAGGACTCAGACTCTGCAGAGATGATGTCTCTGAGTTCGGCTTTGAGTCTGGTGCTTGAAATCGGAGTTTCCTGTGGAAGACACTTGCTGTAGTGGTGTCACCCTGTGGAGGATATTCTGCCACCCGGGTGCTTTGGGAGGGCCTGGGAGGCTGAGCAGGAGTGATACCAGCTATGAGGCCTGCTGGCACTGGAGCTGCTGGGGGAACGACATGTAGTGTGGGGCCAGCCGGCCTCAGCCACAAGAGGACAACTGGACGTTGTGCTGGAGCTTGCTGGGACTCCTACTTTGCTAGTTCTTGATGGTCACCCATGGGTTGCTTGGGAGGAAATAGCTCTGAAGGGGAGGAGAGCTGGTATGTGGGCAGTGGCTGGCAGGGGGAGGGGAGCTGCCAGGCCTCTGGTCAGGTGTCCCGTCTGGGATCTCCTAGCTCTGTTGGGTTTTTGGAGCATCCCGCTGCTGTGCGCTGCAGAACGGAGATCCCGAGGTTGAATCTGTTTCTACTAAAAGTGGAAAAATAAATACAGCTCAGTTTGGAAACAAAATAGTCCATGTAAAATTTGATTTTTGATACCATATCTCCCTGAGTATGTTTGCTTTTCAACATGTCTAATTTGAGACAGCTCCACGTTTCACAGTGTTCCCCTTCAGAGTTAACCTCTCCCACAGGCTGCGGTTCATCACCACTGTTGTTCATTAAGATTTGATGGAAACGTACCCTTATTTCCTCATACGTCCTTAGTTGTGCAGAGCTGGATGTTTTCCCATGCTACTGAGATTTGCTTTGCTGCAACAATACATCCAGCAAAGGGGAACCGTGGATTGAATTGGGATTGCTAGAGGCTCTCAGTGAACCCACAGGTTATGGACAGGCTGCGCCCTAGCAGCTTCAGAGGCACCATCTCACCGCGTCCCTGTGTGCTGAGGGATAAAGGCACAGCAGGGTAAGGATATTTTTGCCTGAGGATGGGTGATGGGTCTGGCCTTTCGGTGAGGGACGTGGGCTGGTGCTCCTGGCATGGTACACGGCTGCAGCCGGCAGCGAGCTCGCCAGAGCGCAGCTTGTTCTTTCTTAAGAAAAACAAACAGGCAAAAAAAAAAAAAAAAAAAAAATGAAAGGCATGCCAAACGTTTTCCAGATTCTGTAGGGAATCGTAAGTATTGAATGCTGTGGCTTTGCTGCTCCCCTCTGGTCTCCCTCTGAGCAAACAAACTGACCCGCTCCCAATAAATACTTAACATTTCAAAGGTGTCGTTTTTTATCCTTCATGCATTAAAAATGACTAATTGTTTTACAATTGAAATTGGTAGATGCTTTTAAATTGCTCTGTGTCTGCAGCGATAACTCTGCATGCCGAGGTGCCTATGTTTGTGTTGTATGTCTCTGGAAATGAGGGGTATGATGGCAAAGCTCACAGGCCCTTTACTCCTAGTGTTCCTGTAATTCAACGAAGTCGCACGGTGCCCTTTCATTTGCAAAGCCAGACCTGAGTCAGGCCAATAAATCTGCAGACTCATTATGAGATGCAGCATTAGCAGTGCAAACAGCCAAAAAACCCGTCAATACACCAGAGTTTAAAAATAGGACATAACGAGGATAAAAAGTTAACCAAGCATACAAGAAAAAGAAAAGAAATGCAACACAAAGACACCATGGCAGGCGCTGCCTTGAAATGATCCTTGCTAAATTACAGTCGTGCACTTTCCACTCTCTGTAATTAAACATTAGGTTTCATTTATTCCAGATGCGTTCACTTCAAATAAACCCAGATCTCTTTTGTTTTGTTATTGCAAATCCTTCACAGGTCCCTGAGACCTGCAGACAGCAGCAAAGGAAGGGGAACGTTCGTGGGCAGAGGTACATGCATAGTGGGGGCCACAAGGATCTCTCTCCGTTCTGGCTTGTGGTTGTACTTTACCTACATATTGGCATGTCTTGGTGTGGGTGGAGCTGCGTGTGCAGATGTCTTAGGGGCTGGGCAGAGAGCGCGTGAATGGGACATGGGGAGGGCTGGGAAGTCTTGCTGCTCAAGCACGAGGTATTCAGAAGAAAGGAGGGAATGGTAACTGCCGTGGAACCTCTGGTCCAATGTAATGATAATGTTCATCTGTGTGCTTACAGCTCAAGTTTATAAAATGGCCATACTGCTGCTTTTATTTATTTACACTTTCAGAAGGAAAAAGCCCACCTCTGGCAAGGCTGAGGCACTGGAGGCCATTGCATCCTGCTCTCAGCTCACAGTGTGCACTTCTTCTCTCCCTATCCCTTCGGGTGACCATGCGTGCCTGCAGCTGTCATCCAGGGCTGGTGGCTGAGGATGGAGCCGGGGTTGGGGTGTGGACTGGTGGAAGTGATGGGTCATCAGAGGGCACTTGTGCACTCCCGGAGAAGGCGAACGACACTTACTATTTCACTTAAGACTGTTTACTTTGGCTCACTCTTAAATTCAGTGATAAACAGCAGGCAAATCCCTCCAGTCAGCAGGAATATATCAATAAAATATTGACTCTGAGTTGAAAAGAAAAGAAAACAAGGCAAACTTATGGAAGAGGGAACAAAACACATTTAGGAGGTGGCACAGCCTGCAGAATGAAAATTGTACAGCGTATTTCAGAGTTTTCATGGCGCTGGAGGGCAGGGTTTTGCCTTCATCCTGTGCATGCATTCAGAAAATAAAACAGACTTAGGCTGCATGGCACCAAGAAAGCAGGAACATTGGTCGGGCGTTTCCAGGAGCAGGGTGGTAGAGCACTTGTGCATGTGTCGCAGGCACAATGTGTAATTTTGAGGAGATTCTGCGAGAGTCAGAGCCCAGGGGGAGATTGTCCAGGAGGAAACGTGGAGTGAAGAAACTCGTTCTGCTTTTCTGTCGGTGTTTTGTGTGAGTGAACTGCAGAGGTTTTAGTTGCACCAAATTAATCACTGCACTTAAAAAAAAAAAAAAAATTAACTGGTGCGAATGGGTGTGACACTGACAGCAGGTTTTTCCAAAACTGTTGGTGGCTTTTTTTTGTACCTCTTTGCTATCCAGGTGTCTCATTTTTGTAAGGGTCGTGCATGAATATTGGGCCCATTTTAAGCCTCTGATGTTAGATATGTGTAAATGAAGGCACTTGAAACCCTATTTGCTTGTAAAGTAACAAAATTATGAAAGGTTTGTTTTTCATTAACAGTTGACAACTTTGCAAGCTATTTCTGTGTAAAATGGGCCAGTGCTGCCTGCCTGGCTGAGTAGGGAGCATGGGACTAACCTTAATGTATCTTCCATGGTTAATTTTAAGCTGAAATGCTTTTCCAATTAGATACAGAAATCACAGACAAATCCCTACCTTTTTGCTACACTGCAGTAGTTCATGGGGACAGAAATGCTGTCTACCAAAGTTTTTAAAGTGGATTAGCTAGTGAAATTATTTAAGAACTGAAGCTTAGCCTGAGTAGTCCTATAATCAAAAGTAGTTTATTTTAATAAAGCTTACACTGCACTGGTGCAGGCTAGGGGAATATACAATACTGCAGTTTCAGGGAGTTCACATGGAGGACGCTGTCTGCAGAAAGTGTCCGTGTTTCTTACCTAACCAAATAATCTGCTGTAGCTGTGTGATTAAGTTAGAAAGAATTTCTTCCCTGTTGGCCAACGATAATACGTGAAAAGTCAATAAACAGCACGGCACAGCACACGGAGCTCGTCCCGTGTCCTACGAGAGGGGGTTTCTGCTGACTTGGGTGGCTCGAGTCAGCCAGTATTTTGACTTAGGATCTTTGCTCTGAAAGGCCAAATGTCATTAGCTGTGGTGATAAACATCAACACTTTGCTCTGAATTGAAGAAAATATGTCTGCTGTCATTAAAAGCGAGGTAAGGATCTGGCTGGGATAAACTTTGACAAACCCTGGGAGAGCCAAGTTACAACTGGGCTGCAAGTAGCAGCTCCGCATCCTAGGTAAAGTCACATACACCCTTCCCTTCCTTCAGGCAGAGCACTGCAGTAAGCTCTCAAATAATAATGAAATAGCAATTTAAAGCCTATGGGTGATGGAGATAAATCACTACGTGTCCTGCAAATGGGGAATTGCAGCCATGGAGCCTCACCGCCCTGGGGCCCTGTGTTGCTGTCGTGAGGTTATCACTGAATAAATAAGGGGGCTGCGGCAGCTTTTGGGTTTTTAGGAGGCAGCCACAGGAGGGGGAAGAAGGCAGCCACTGATGCTTCCCTCAGGGGCATGTGCTTATATTTTCTTTAAGAGCTTGAAAGGGAAGAGCGATTTTATTATGGCTTAAACTACATCATGCCACTTCTCATGAAGCCTTGTATTTGGTGTTTTTACATAAAAGCCTAGAGAAAGGTCATGTAGAGGGAAAGAAAAAAGGCAGCTTAACAGCAGATTTGATGTTAAAAGTAAAGAGTTTGCTACGAAGTAGTAGTCAACTTATGTTGCTGTGTAAGGGCTGGGGCATGCCCACACGTTCAGCCGAGTAACAAGAAGAAAAGTGCAATAAAGCTGTTCCCGACAGCTCAGTGTTTTTATTGTGCTTTTCCCCAAAGCCAGTGGCAAGCACAGCTTAGGTAATGGCCTAACACTCTTTTTTCTACTTTTAGGAATGTAATCATCTAATGGTTTAAACTCCTGTACTCGTACCAGAAGTGGGTTGCGCTTCCCCCCACCCCATACCAGAGCCATTACATGTGAGATCATCTGCTGTTCTGAGAAGAGATTTGCAGTCCATCCCACTGTATATGTTAGGGCAGTCATTACTGACCTAGTTGTAGACATAATAATGAAAGGCTGAGATTATGAATTATTATGCCTAATTTGTAAGGGATTCTCCGCTTTTGTGTTTTGCAATTCCCATCAGGCTTGAAGATTAAGCCCTGCTGAATTGCAGGCTAATACCAATGTGCTTTGAATATGTGTGGGTTTATATCATATTTTCCTAATTCACTATTTTTATAAAGAGCAATTTCACTGGAAATATTTACTTTTCACAGGACTGTTGGAAGCCCAACCAATATCTGCTAAACGAAGTGAGGTTGCTGTACCCCCATCTGTTCTGTGTTCTAGGTCCCACGTCCAGTGAGCTCTCCTATGGCAAAATGCCAAACTGTAGCTCTACCAAAGGACGTGCAAGGCTTTTACTCTTCGTTAAAGGGAGGGAGAGATTCCAATGTAAAGCCACTGTTTGGGCTTGCTTTCAATTACAACTCAAGATGGAAAAATCTTATTTACATACTTTATCCAAACGCTCTGACAGTGCAAGCTCAGCCCTTACAACGTGTGTGCCCCACGCTTGCGTGATGGTACCATAAAGGTTCCCGCATAACATAAAGGGCATGCAGCATTGTTGTGGGTATGCATGGGTTTCAGCGATGGAATAAGCCTTTCAAATTCATGCCTCCTTTTCAAACTCCCCCAAACCCTACAGTCTTGAAATGTATCTTTGTGTAAGGGTTTGTTGAAGTCTGTAGTAAGCTCTTCAGCAGCCCTAAATCAGCCTGTAGGATCTATGTGAGTTTGTGGGTAGCTGAGTTTGCGAATGAATGTGTCACAACTAGACCTCGTGCCTTGCTGCTGTCTCTTGAGCAGCGTGAGGTGAGCGGGGGCAGCTCTGCTGCATGCATGGCTTAGCCCTCACCAGGACAGAATCCCTGTTGTTGCTATAGGATGCTCCTGCTTCGCTGCCCGCTGCTCTTGCTGTTGCTGCCGCTCAGCTCCAGGATGCAGAAGTTGCCTACCAGAGATGAGGAGCTCTTCCAGATGCAGATCCGGGATAAAGCGTTTTTTCATGACTCATCGGTCATCCCGGATGGAGCCGAAATTAGCAGCTACCTCTTCCGAGACACACCTAAAAGGTATTTCTGCCCAGGTTAAGTGAGGATGTTGGACTTGGAAAGTAGCAGCTTTATTTTTTGCGTGTCTTGAAATCAAGATTGTTTCTGAGTAAAAGAAATGCAAATGCCGGCACTCTGTCTGGTGAAGTAAGTAACTATGTGAGCTCCATCCCAGTCTGGCCTCCCCAGCTGAGGGTCCATGCAGTTCGTGTGATTTGTGGTACAAGCTCAGAGCCCCTGCAGACCGCAGAAGTTCCCCAAAGTGGGGCCACTGACCATGTCTGCAGGCGAAGGGAGGGGGAGGGAAATTAGCAACTACAGGCTGACCCCCCCACACTTGTCTCTCTTCAGTACTTCACAGTGTGCTTTAAAGAAGCAGCACAAGCCATTCTGGCCTGATGGGCCACTTCCCAGCCTCAGCCCTAGGGTCAGAGGTTACCGAGGTTGGACAGGAAATGGAACTGAGGAGCCAAAGGGTTCAGAGAAGGGCAGCATTGCCACTGTCCTCCGTGTGTGTGTGTCTGTATGTGCTTCTAGGGCCCTTCTCTTGGCATATCATGAGAAGTGTGTCCTGCTTTGAAGAGAATATCCCTAAATTCCAGGAAAGGCCCTGTTTCCTTCACTTGTACCTTTGTGACCACTTATACTTAGTGTAGAGGCAAAAAGTGAAGCTGATGGAGGGGAGGGTAGGAGACCAGAACTCCCTGTGCTGTATGATCTTGGCAGCACCTTGCATCTGGGGCCCTCAGCCTCTCACCTCCTTCGCTCATGCCCACCAGCCTTTCCACATTCCTTCTTAGTGCCTGGAAGTTACGTTTTTGTGCCTGTTGCCTCACCAAGGTCAACTTTAATAATATAAAGTCAGCCTCTGCCGGTTGGTGCCAACAGAGTTATTGACACTAAGGGTCTGTTATCCTTCTTGTAGGTACTTCTTCGTCGTGGAGGAGGACAACACGCCCCTAGCAGTGACAGTGACACCCTGTGATGCCCCCCTGGAGTGGAAACTGAGTGTGCAAGAGCTCCCAGAGGAAGCCAGTGGAGAAGGTTCAGGTAACAACCCATCCAAGGCTTTCTGTACCCTCGCTGAGTCCCACTTTTCTCCTGGATTCGAAGATCCTCAGGCCAATCTCAGTGTAGTGCTGAGGCTCGCAGCAGGCTCATCACTGTGATCTTTGTATCTTCAGCCCTACGGCTGCCTTTGTGCAGGAAACTGGCAGCAGGTAGCAACACGAGAAGGAAGAGAGCTGTAAAAATGTGAAAACAAAACCTGAGGTGAACTGGATGATGCTGCAACAAACTTTGTTTGCCCAGAGAACTCAGTTTCACTGAGGCTTTGCAGTGAGCTGCGCACATGAGATAAGAACAGGAGAGGCAGGAGTGGCCTTACAGCGAGGCTCAGCTTGCCCCTTTGAAGGCCTATCTGTAGGCACAGAGCTTACTTGGGGACAGCAATATAATCCCTACTCAGGAGAGGAAAGTTCTCTGGCTTCCAGCGCCTCTCACGCAATTGCTAAACGCCATCCACACCAGATTGTATAAGGGATAGTCACCTATGTCCCTTATTGTATTTAGGCACACAGCTGTAGAGGGATTCAGAGGACTGAAGGTGAGGGCCTAAGCCCAGAAACAGGGAGCAGAGTTGGTTTCCTTGGGGGTGGTATGGCACATACAAGCTGGGTGCTTGGAGTAGTCTGGTGGAGGGTATAGCTGCCATCCCTGAGACTCCATTAACACTGGTCAGGTGCATTTCCTGCTTAATTTGTGTTTAGCCTGAGTGCCAACTCTGTTTAATTTGACAGAACTAATAGTAATACCTTCCTCAGAAGACAGAACCTTTTTTGTCGCACACTTGCATTTTATGTAGAAGTGTCTGTTATATTTTCTCATTTGCACAGAAATGAGCTGAGAATATGTTTTTCTTTGCTTATCATCTAGGTGAACCAGAACCTCTCGAGCAACAGAAACAGCAGATTACTAGTGAAGAAGGCACAGAGCTGTTTTCATACAAAGGCAACGATGTAGAGTATTTTGTGTCCTCTAGTTCCCCTTCTGGTTTGTACCAGCTCGACCTGCTGTCAACAGAGAAGGACACACATTTTAAAGTGTATGCAACTACTACTCCAGAATCTGACCAACCATACCCTGAATTACCTTATGACCCCAGAATTGATGTCACTTCTCTGGGACGTACAACAGTGACGCTGGCATGGAAACCGAGCCCCACGGCCTCATTGCTGAAACAGCCAATTCAGTATTGCATAGTCATCAATAAAGAACACAATTTCAAAAGCCTCTGTGCTGTTGAAGCCAAGCTCAGTTCTGATGATGCCTTCATGATGGCTCCAAAACCAGGCCTGGATTTCAGTCCGTTTGACTTTGCTCATTTTGGCTTTGCCTCAGACAGCAATGCTGGCAAAGAACGTGGTTTCCTAAAATCATCATCAAAGTTTGGGCGCCAGACATACTCAAAGCCAAGAGTTGATCTGCATAAAGTTTGTATTGGGAACAAGAACATCTTCACAGTGTCTGACCTGAAGCCTGACACACAGTACTACTTTGACATGTTTGCAGTAAACACTAACACAAACATGAGCACTGCATATGTTGGCACCTTTGCCAGAACAAAGGAGGAGGCTAAACAGAAAACAGTCGAGCTGAAGGATGGTAAGGTTACAGACGTGTTCATCAAGAGGAAGGGAGCCAAATTTCTGCGGTTTGCTCCTGTTTCATCTCACCAGAAGGTCACCTTTTCTGTTCATTCGTGCCTGGATGCTGTTCAGATCCAAGTTAGAAGAGACGGCAAACTTCTCTTGTCTCAGAACGTGGAGGGAGTACGGCAGTTCCAGTTGCGAGGAAAAGCAAAAGCTAAGTATCTCATTAGGCTGAAAGGAAGCAAAAAAGGTGCTTCTGTGCTGAAGATCCTGGCAACAACAAGGCCTAACAAGCAGTCGTTTCCTTCTCTTCCCGAAGATACAAGAATCAAAGCCTTCGATAAACTCCGCACGTGTTCTTCAGTCACGGTTGCGTGGCTTGGCACGCAGGAGAGAAACAAATTCTGCATCTACAAAAAGGAGGTGGATGACAATTACAACGAGGAGCAGAAGAAAAGAGAACAGAATCAGTGCTTGGGTCCAGATACGAGGAAGAAATCGGAAAAGGTTCTCTGTAAATACTTTCACAGCCAGAACATACAGAAAGCAGTTACCACAGAGACAATTCGGGGCCTGCAGTCTGGCAAGTCCTACCTGCTGGACGTGTATGTCATCGGGCACGGAGGGCACTCTGTCAAGTACCAGAGCAAACTGGTGAAAACGAGGAAGTTCTGCTAGTGCCCCTGGATGTAGAGATATACAGAACTCCACTCTGAACGTTATCCTACTTCCCAGTATATGGATTGACTACTTGCACAGCTGAGAAGTTGTGGCCTGTATTTGTACTGTGTAGAGAAGATATCAACTTGTATATTTATGTTTACATAAGTAATTGTTTGGAGGAACTGAGGCCAGTGCTCTCTGGCAGCATCTGGCAGCTGTACTATCATGTGTCCGGTGACCCACATGCGATGCTCAGTAGATGTCTGAGGTAGCAGGAAACCTTGAAGGAACTGGCACTGCTTCACTTCCGCATTGCATGAACAGCTTCTAAATTATTTTATACTTAAAAGGCTGAGATAAATCATCCATACACCTTGTTATTTACACTCAAAACACATAGGCATACACCCTTTCTCTCACTGTAGATGGTAGGGTTTCTGTAAATTATTTTATAGAGTCTTGTTTTAAATGTTTGTTTCTATGATTGTAAACTATTAAAATTTCTCCCCATTAAATTACAGATTTAAACTATATATTAACTGGGCTGCACATGAATCAATTTCATTGCTAATGTAAATTCTTACCTAGCTGATTTTCACATTTAAATACTGTATGTATTTCATGTACAAAGTTGCCATAACGTTATATTCCTGTACAGAAAATTAAAAAAAGTATTAGATTATACATTGTTTCATTTTCTTGTCATTTTAAGGGAGAAAACAGGCTTGGGGTTAAGAGACATACTGCAAATTGACGTGAATTCAGCTAGCACACACTTGTTTTTTGTTCTTCATCTTTTGGGGCAAGGTGGCTGAAGTCCAGGAGCAAGAGTTACTGATGTTACAGAGTCAGAGGTTAAAATCTGTAAGGGAGCCATTGGAAGAGGGGCATTTGTGATACACTTTGAATCTGCTCTGATAGTGCTAGAGGAACAGGACAGCATGGAAGAACTTTGTTCCAGGTGAGAAAGGGTGCTGCTGGCACGTTTTATGCCTCAGAAGTTCACAGTCTGAGTTAGAGCAAGCATACAATTCAAACAAATAACACACCAGAGAGCCAGACATTATTTTTGTTAGATTATCATTGAAAACATTTGCTTTCTGGATGCTGCTGGTTTTGACCACAGCAATAATAGACTGAAGATTTTTTTCCATTTTCAAGAATGGTAGTACTAAGAAAAAAATGAGTACTTTAATTTAAACTGCAGTTATTTCCATTGTGTAGATTTCTTTAAAATATTAACTGTCTGGATCTCATCTTTTCTACATTTTCTTATTTCTTTGTTTTTCCACGTGTCACCTTCACTGACTCAGAAACTTGTATATAGCTGCTTAATGGGAAACACACTTCTCAGAAGCAGCTAGAACAACCCTGTTTCAAGTGGCTAGGAGCAGGATATATACGGCATCACTCCTGGTACTATAGAGTGGTTCAGAGCCTCAGGGCAGGTAACTGAGACTTTTTTTTTCTTGGTTCCATTGTATATATCAGTCCAAACTGCTGGGTGTAGCACTTAGGCAGTGGATGTTGGGGCTTATTCAGAGACTGTCTTTTGCTTAGGTGCCTGTCCATATAACGTCGTGTGGTTCTGGTATTGACAGCCCCTTTGGGACTCTGACAATATACTTGGAGAAACTGGGAAATGAGGGGGAAAGGGACCAACACCTGCAGAAAGCAGATCTCTCGCAGGCTGCTTGTAATAGGAGGGACAAAAGCTCCATCGTAGAGGTACTTGCTAGTTTTCCTTGGCTTCTTGGTGCTGAGGTCTTCAGGGTTTCCCGTCTGCTGCCCCTAGCAATTTCAGTTTGCAGACCAAGGGGCAGCAGCAGGTTTTCATGGCTGCACAAGATCCCGCCTCATTCCATATGTAGAGTTTGCTGTTGTGATTCTTGAAGATGCAAATACTTTATTATGAAGTCTGACCAGAAAACAGCTGTTGTGTTTATTTGATTATATAATAAAGCCAATAACTCAAATTTAGATTTCCCTGGAGATGATCTGTTCTTCTCATTTGAAAACATCTCTACGATTTCTTAAACATAGTGGTTTTGGTAACACGCAGTAAACCCACTGGATTATGCTGGTGGGACGCAGGTGGGCAGTCGCTGCAAGTGGGAATCCCTCAAGTACAAGTGACATACCAGAATTGCCTCAGTGGTTGCAAGGGAGATACTTTCACTGTCCAAAAAGCCACTGAATCCTTCAGATAAAGTCAACACTTCCACATTGGTGCAATTTTTATTTATTTATTTATTTATTTTGGCAGGGAATGGTACCCCTTCCATTAGCATATTACAGTGTTTATTTCAAAACGTGTTTTGAAGCCATTCCAGCTCCATGTGTTCCATTTAGCCAGATTTCTCTGTTTGGGTATTCATCCACCTCACTTGGCTTTTCTGGCTGCTAGTCACTTCTGTTCACAGTAGGTAACAAAATGAAAAATTTCCTGAAGATGTGTTCATCTTCTATATCTGAAAGCTGTATTTTCAAAGAAAAATATCACAATATTTATCTTTACTCCCAATGGAATTCTTCTTTTCCCAAACAACTCGTTGTATGTATTTTTTTCTGCATGAAACTGAAACCATACTAGTATCTCATTTACTAATAATCTCATGATTATTCAGCTCTTAATGGAGTCAACTGGATCTTAGAGAGGCCTGAGGGAGGCTGTTCTTTTTGAAGGATGGAATGGAAGGACACCAAAGTCTGTGTGGCAGACACAACAATCACCCTTTGATGGGAGGTAACTGAGGTGGATTTTAAAGTTAAATAGGTGCCTGATGGGTCAGTTTTAGACAACATTTGTGAAGCACAGAGGCCAGGTAAGGCATGGGCAACTGAAGAGCTTTCCTCATGCCCTATCACTGCCAGTCAGTCTGGACATGAATGCAGTTCAGATTGCATGTGTCCTCATTCGCTGGCTTAGCTTGCTGTGAGATGACAGCTTTCTGTCCAGTGGGAAATAAATAACCCTACAGACTCATTTCATATGGGCCACAGAACACCGAGAAATAAGTGCTGCCCTGTGTTGGGTCTGCGTTAGTCACCAATCCGGATCCTGTTGCTAGTCCACTGTCACATCTATATTCCTAGTTTCAGGTGGATATATATCATAAAAGGGCAAAAAATAAAGTATACCAAATACCTATACAAATAGATACATAAAAATATATTTTTTTAATCTTGTGGATTTTAAGCAGTAGGTTTGAGAGGTGATAGAACTGAAACATGAGCTTGGAAATAGAGAGTTAAATGGAGTTTGGTGTTTGTAGTGATAGTGTATTTCTCATTGGGAACCTATGGCATGCTGGATTCTGCAGCTGAAGAACATGCTGGACTATAGGTGGCCCACACTGGTAGCTCCTTCTTAAGGTGTATTGGATTACTGTGATTTAAGAATTATTTAAGAACTAAAGATACATTTCAATAAAGCAAATTGTTTACACTTGCTTGTACTGAGCAGAGAACTTGAGACTGAAGGCTGATCACTGTAGAAAGATTTTACCGTAGGTTAGAGGACTGGCACTGTCAAATGTTGTTCATGTTGAGAGTGGTCAGGCATTGGAACAGGCTGCCCAGGGTGGTCTCCTTCCCTGGAGGTGTTCAGGAGACGTGTAGATGTGGCTCTTAGGGACATGATTTAGTGGGCATAGTGTTGTTAGGCTGACGGTTGGACTAGATGATCTTAGAGGTCCTTTCCAACCTTTATGATTCTATGATCCTATATATTAGCAAGCTGTTGGTCTTTGACAGAGACTTAGGCACGGTTACTTCCCACCTGTCATCACTTCCCTCATTCAGCTGTGTTAGAGACACACGCTTCTCTCTTTACCACAAGTGGTACTCATTTTTATCTTATCTTGTAAAAAATACACTGCTACTAATAAAAACAGCCACAGACCTTGTACTTGTGAGTGTAGCATTTAGTTTCAAATCCAGACTGTCACTCAGTTACGCTAATCTGGCCAGCAGTCTTGCTCAGGTTTTAAGGCCAACTTCAGCAAGCACTTCAGGTCACAGAGTTACTCCAGAGGGAGCTTCTTTTTACATTTCAGATAACAGAATCCAAGCCCATAGATTAGACACAAATGCATGTTTTATTGTCCTGCTTGTCGAGCACCAGTAACATAATTCATGGTTGAAAAGCACAGTGTCTGCTCGCTTTGTTTTCGTCTGCTTCAAGCCCATTTCCCAGAGAAATAAACAAACTCATCCCTGGCATAATGAATGAAATTAGCAAATGAAAAAACTATGTTGGGAAGGGTTACCTTGCCAAAAGGCTGGGTTTTGGTCCAGGGGAATATTCTCAAAGCCATCTGTCTGGCAAGTTCCCCTGGTGTGTGTATGGACTTTATTAGTAGCTACCTGGTGAAATTCATATCAGCTGGGTCCCCGTCTGTAACAGGATGCTTTCTGTCCGCACAGGGACCTGCTGTGGCTGGAAGTCAGCATAGGGGCAGGGGTTCCTCTAAGCAGATCCCATTTCAGGATTTGGACTTTAAAATATGAAGCCCTCTGGAGAGCACAAGGGCAATGTGGATTGATAGCATTTGATAAATAATGTGTGTAGTCTAATTGAAATTGTTTCTTTGGCCAAGAATTTATTTTAGTATTTGGAAAAGGGAGGTTGTCTGGGTTCTTTTTTCCCCCTACTCATAATCTGCATTCTTCTCAACCACAAACTAATTGCTTACGGTGAATTAAAGTGGACCATTTAACTGCGTACTTCCACTCGTTTCCCGTTCCCAGTTTCACCGAGCAAGCATTCTTGCAGGTCCAAGCTAAAATCAACAGATAAAGTCTTGGCATATACAAAGAAAATATTTGATAAGATTCTGGATGCCAAAGCACACATTAAGTTTTTGTCCTAATGCAGAAAGTTAGGAAGGAAAGGAGTACTCCTGAGGTATTAACATTTTCTTTTATGTCCTCTTCCATTTCATAATGTTTGCTGTCACTTAAAAGGTCTCCTGGCATTCCAGTCATGATAGAAGTTGTTTAGAGGAATGTGAAAGTTTTTTCTTACTATATTTTTTTTGCCTTTTATATTTTTACCTCTCACTTCTTTCTCCGGTTTTCACTCAAACACTTCTACTTAGAAAGTGCAGCAGAATATGATGTACACTTATGCCTAATGAACAACTCAGAGCAATTTAACTTCTTCTGGGAGGCAAGTAACAATGAGCTTGCTAAAAAATGCAGGGCTGTGGCATGTCAGCGAAGTCATTGACTAAGACCATTGGAAACCTAAGGAAAATCCTGTAAAAATTCCCTTCCCTGCTGACCTTCCCTTTTGCACAGACTTTTTATGGTGGTGTGGGTGCAAAATAAAACCACGCCAAAGAAGATGGCTTTTTACATCTGCTTCTACCTTGCTTTCACTGATTTGAGCAGCTGCAAAAAGTACAAGCCCCTTACACAGGGAAAAGTCAGCCTGTTGCCCAGGGTGTGCAGCTCCACCTCAGCTCCACCAAGCCCAGGAGGATGCATCTGGGCTCCATTACCAGCCCACCACTGCGGTCAAGTGGCCCTGCTTCTTTTAACAAGCCTTTTAACATGAGCTGTAAAGATTCCTATCCTGCCTTGGAAGGAGGGAAAATAAGAGTGAGTTGGTGGAGGTAGGTGAGTATTCAGCTGCTAAGGAGAGGTTTTTATTATTATGATACTGAAATTTCAGCCAATTGTTTGAGCATGACTTGTAAATATGGCTGTATTAAAAATAAAAAAGTGTAATAATAAATTATTATGCGAATAAGTACTCCATATGAGCATGCCTTAATAACGTAATAGTAAAGCTGTTAAAAGGCTGATACAGAGAGAACAAATAATTGCTGGCTTTTGTGGGTACTAATGCTGTGTTGATGCATATGCTGATCTCATTACCTGTTTTGCCCACTTCTGCTGTGCCTGTATTTTAACTGGTTTCAGATGGCATTTCATGCTACTCTTACATAACAAGACAAGGATGGGCTGCAGGCTGCTTCAAGATACAGGTATTCAGAAGCTTGAATGTTTTGATCTTAACAGCCACTAAACACATCTGTGCAACTTGTGTGCTAGTATTCAGGTTACTTGCTTAATTACAATGTCAGCTATACACTTAGTGCTTGAAATATAATAGAAAAATCTGAAATAAGTTTCCTTGCATGTAAAATTTGTCTTAGCTTTTGCTGTATCATCAGAGAAATTGCTCACACCTGTATGTTGGTACAGCCTGTAAGTGTCACTGGGAAACAATCTCAAACACCTGAAGTGAAATCTTGCAGCTTTTAAAGCCAACAGATTTCTTTCTTGACTATGTCAGTCTTGTGTAAATGGATTCAGTGTAGGCAATTTGAGAAAAGTTCACATCCTAGATTTAGCAGGTGCTAATCCATCTTTCAACTACAGCAAATGAAACTTGTTGTATGTGGACTAGCTTTAGGTGAGGCTTTTCCAGAAGCTTCTAGTTCTCATCAAACTTACTCCAAGAATTTTAAGGATAGGTAGGTTCTGCCATCAATGAACACTCTTGAAAAACCTGCCATAAGTACTCTGGTTGCCAGGTGAGAGATGCAGGTACAGAATTTGACAGGGAGATTCTCTTGTTACATGTGAAGCTTTTAGTTATCAGTAGGATCTAGTATAACACCTGCTAGAAGTAACTAGTCCTGTGACTAGTTGTCTTGTTTTATTAAAAGAAATGTGTCTGTAGCAACAGGCAGTTGAGATAACTGTAAATTTCTGCTCCAATACCTTAGTTCTAATAAATGTTGACAGGTTTATTAACTATTAATCTTATAATACATACCTTCATAATGGACCAGAATTCTCAGGTTTTTCATATCACTTCCATATGAAATCTTTCCCTAGTAGCTCCATGTTATTGAGGAGAGCCTTTCATTTGTTGTCTCTGGGTAGTGTATGGATTTTGGAGCCTGTTTAGAGATTCAGTGAAGCTTCAGTGAAGGTTAAGATGGTGTTAAGATAGCACCTGGTACAACTCAGAGATGGCTTAGTCTTCTAGATATGTGTCAGACTGGTTTGTAAATTTGTGGTATTAATCCTGTTGGAGATGCAAGTTCTTCATTTCAGCTATTCGGTAGTTCCAAATTCTTTTGGAAGAATGCTTTTATGGCTTCTCCAGAGTTCATGTGATTGTTTATATTAATCTTAATCCTTAGCTTGCATGGACAACCAATGCTGGCATCAGGATATGTAGAGCATGTTCCCTCCCCTGCCCTGTTACTTCTTAAAAACCATTTCTTTTAAAGAAAAATGTTATTAAATATAAATCAAAGTGAACTGATAACACTAATAGGTTTTTGAATGCAGCTAGATATTTCTTTTCAGCACAACTTGCTCTTGAATGGTAAGTCTATTAAATGGGTAGAGACCTACCTATCTTGTATTATAAGCATGATTCAAGAATGAACACATAGTTGACATTCTGATCTTGCAATCATTGTGTACCTTGAAAGTCTACTGATTTCTGTCTGGTGAAAATTGTAGAGTTGATATACCTTTTGATGAACTGCTAGATAAATGTTTATCATGCACGTCAAAAAGGTACCCTCTCTTACCCTGAAAACTTCTTTTGCTGATCCTATCTACTTTGAAAAGCTGAAAAATAGCAGGTGTGAGTGTTATTACTTGAATAGTCACTGTTTATAGAAATAAAACAGTATGGCTATTAAAAAGGGATGTTACATCTGAAAGGCAGATAACTTATTGTCAGGGAGGGGTGATGTTGGTGGGTGTTTCAGGTAGTTAAGCATGGTTCTTACTTTTGCTCTTAGTTTAATTTGGTCTTATTTCCCAGGACATGGAGGGTGGGTTAATTAATTTTTTGAGGACATAAGGATGAAGATCCTGCTGAGCACAGCTTGCACACAGGCTGTGGGCACTCTTGCTATTTTTCCTCCCACACACCCACACATGCCAGCGTAATTTGTCCCCATTATTATTACTGTGTTTATTCTCCCCAGTTGCCTATCACACATCTGGAAAGCTGAATGGGAAATAAATACAAATACATTTACTTCAAGGTTTTTTTTTTTTTTTTTCCCTAGCTTTATAATTAGAAACTGGAGGCATCTCTTTCTCTTCATTGTTCAATAGTGAGGCATTGTTCCTTCTCTTGTTTTTTCTTTTCCTGAGTACTGCATCTTTGTAGCCATCCTTTCACAGAACAAAAGATTGTTTTAATGGCTGACACATTTAAAACTGATGGGTAGGTACACTAAGCTAGAGCATATATTGTGCTGTTCCAAAGAGCTGGTATAGCCTGTTTTGAGAGCAGGAGTGGCTGCAGGCTGCCTGCAGATGTTGACCGAATGGACAGTTGCTCATGAGTGATTCCATTATGTTTCCTCAGATCCCTTTCTGAGTAATGTTGGGCGACTGCTCCTAACCCCTAACAGCTTCCTTATGTTCTTTCACCCTCTCTTGTTCAAACTGTGTAGCTGGCTGCTGGGGCAGACAGCACATTGACAATGTCTGGTGCAACACAGATAGCAGGCAGACGATGTGTGACAGTATATTGACGATGCAGTGGTTCTGTTTCCTCTGTAATTGGTGACTGCTCGGTTATTTGGCTCATGCCATTGTCAGAGAGAGTGGACATGAAGAAAATGCAGTGCCTGCTGCTTTGGTTTGAGCAGTAGATTAAAGCAAGTTACAACTGTTTCTGGATCCTGTTCAGTTGCAGATTCTCGGTTGGTACTGACAATCAAAGCCCTTTCTCCTATCGTGTTTGGGATGTTTGATCACTTTCCTCCAGCCTTGCACATGCTTCATTACAGCTGATTGTATAACAACTCAGTCTATCATTCACAGCATGCTTTGTAGGGCATTCTGCCTGGAGGTTTTGATCAGCAGCTCCTAGTATGAGTGAAGGATGGGAGAAGTGGGGGAAGACTGGAAAATTATGAAATTGGAAAATTATTTTTGGCATATCCTCATGTTGACTTTACATCAAAATATGAGGGAAATGCTTCTGAGATCCTTGCAATTTCTGAGCTCAGATTCTATCCTTGTTCATAGTATGTGAAATTGTCACTCATAGAATCATAGAATGGCTTGGGTTGGAGGGGGACATCAAAAATCATCTAGTTCCAACCCCCTGCCATGGACAGGGCTGCCAGCCACTAGCTCACTAGATCCAACTGCCCAGGAACCCATCCAGCCTGGCCTTGAACACAGCCAGGGATGGGGCAGCCACAGCTTCTCTGGGCAGCCTGTGCCAGCGCCTCACCACTCTCTCAGTGAAGAATTTCTTCCTGATGTCCAATCTGTACCTCCCCTCTTTCAGTTTTTTAGCCTGTTCCCCCTTGTCCTACCATTATCCACCTGTGTAAAAAGTCAGTTCCCCTCCTGCCTGTAAGCTCCTTTCATGTATTGGAATGAACTCAGCCTTCTCTAAGAAGTACGGCTTGATAAACCCATTACTAATATGCTGCACAAAGTAGCTGGGTATTTGTCATCATGGTTAAGTGAAACACCAAAATACCTTCGTTAGCAAAAAATAAAAAGCCCTGACCAGAGTGCTGAGGTAGATTTGTCACCACCTCTTCCCTCAGTCAGTGTGCCCTGACAGACAAAAGGGCCAACTGTACCCTGGGGTGCAGCAGGCCCAGCACTGCCAGCCAGGCAAAGGAAGGGATTGTCCCACTCTGTTCTGCCTGGTGTGGCCTCACCTCGAGCACTGGGTATAGTTTGGGTGTCACAGTTAGGGTGTAAGAAGGACGTAAAGATATTAGCATCCAAAGGACAGCTACAAAGAAGGGTCTGGAGGGCAAGACGTGTGAGGAGCGGCTGAGCTCCCTTGGTTTGTTCAGCCCAGAGCAGAGGAGGCTGAGGGGAGGCCTCATGGCGGCCTACAGCTCCCTCACAGGGGAGCGGAGGGGCAGGCGCTGAGCTCTGCTCTCTGGGGCAGCAACAGGACCTGAGGGAACAGCATGGGTGTGCATCAGGGGAGGGTCAGGCTGGGGGTTAGGAAAAGGTTCTGCACCAGAGGGTGGTGGGCTTGGAACAGGCTCCCCAGGGCAGTGAGCACGGCCCCAAGCTGTCGGAGTTCAAGGAGCGTTTGGACACTGCTTTCAGACATAGGGCCACCCAAAATTCAAATCCTGTGTGGAGCCAGGAGTTGGACTCAATGATCCTTGTGGGTCCCTTCCAACTCAGGATATGCCGTGATCCTATGAAACCTCACGTTTTCTTTGAACAAAGCCTACATCAGACAAACCTCTTACAGAAGAGACTAGAGAGAAAAGACAGACTAGACATGGGGAGGGGTTTATAAACCAGTCTCCTGCTGCTCA
This sequence comes from Alectura lathami, assembly GCA_013399715.1. NCBI lineage: Eukaryota > Metazoa > Chordata > Aves > Galliformes > Megapodiidae > Alectura > Alectura lathami. The sequence continues at coordinate 21,349 of VXAV01011474.1, forward strand.
CTTTGTCCTTGCATCCAGTTTTGGTTTCAGTCAGCTCTGCGGCTTTTAGTGTTGAAGCAGACTGAGTTTAGTCATGTCCCCATCAAGTTTTTTCCATTGCTGCTGGGACGTTCTTCTGGATTCTCCTGCAGCTGTTGGCCAGAGCCGACACCTCCAGAATCTGCACTACATGCTCCTGTCCCCTTGCTGTTTGCTTCCGTTTCACCTCAAGCATACCCAGTAGCTCTCAAATGTAGGTGCCCAAGTGGCTCAGCTGAATTCTATAAGGAGAATAACATACAAAGAGAAACAAGTAAATTGGATGTCATCTGTCCCAGTCCCTAACAGAGACATTTTACTTTTCTGGGAAAAGAGAGCATGTTGTGATAAATGTGAAATGTGCAGTATAAATATTTAGCTACTGTTATTTTATCTTTTGAGGTAGAAAACTGTATTAGAAAATCATGAGAGGAAGACAATAGCCCTCCCACCCCCACTCTCTGGGAGTTAACCACACCCCTAGTTTGTGTGAAGGATTGGGAATCTCCCTAATGACTGCCTTGTACCTCAGACAGAATTTGGGCTTTTCCTGTGAGGTCCTTAATTTTTTTTTTTTTTTTGTCCAAGCTGCCGATTTCTGCTAGTTAGGAGAAGTGTACGTAATGAGGAGTAGATGTTCAATATTTGGTGTGTATTATGCACGGGATACGTCATTCTGTTCACATTTGGTACTGTTGTAGTAGATCTCCTGTGCAAATACGGCTCTACTCATTGTAGATCAGATGTGCTAAGATCAGGTTAATAAGATTGATCAGTCTGATGGTTAGCAATTTGAGTATAACAAACCTTACAAATATTTCTCTGCTAAAGTAATGTAGTAATATAACTCCCACACGGTCCTGTACAGTGAGTGCAGTTGTTTTTATCTTACTCCAGTCCAAAGCTTTCTAATTACCTCAGAAAAATTGTTATGGTGGAATATATGCATCTGCAAATTAACTACTAGTGTAATGAGAAGTTATACCAATCTATAATATCTAACCAGTTTCATGACAGCTAGATAAACAGCAAGTTACTTCACAATGTGATGGCAAACAGTGGTAGGGAAGAAGGAGGAGGAACATATGTGAAAGATACAGCCAAACAGCAATAAAAAGAATAGAGACACATTGTCTTTAAATGAAAACATCTTTGAAAATGACCTTTCTGAAAAACCACAGAACCACCAAACATGCAGCCTTTTAAATAATTTCATACTGAATTTTTGCACACACACCCCCTGGAAGCTTAATGCAGTGCAGTTCAAATGCCTGTCCTTTGGACAAGGCCAGTGAGTGTATGGTCAGTTATGGCTGAGTGAGCAAGTGTAAGTTTGCAGGTTACTCAGGCCAGTCACAAGAACTGGAGAGAATTTATGTTCCTTCTCTCCATTTGGATGATTATTTTGCACACTTGATATTTTCTTTATCCATGTCTTCATTTTTGTGGGAAGAAAGTGCAGGGGAGAGAGAGGGAACAAAATTGTTAGTGTGTGATCTGTGTTGTAAAAGGTATGTTTATTCTGCTAAGAATGAGTTGCCTTTAATTTAGTTCAAGTCACCTCTAGGTTCCTACTGACCCTGGGCTACCGGAGCACTGAATATCATTGCGTCTGAAAAGGCCAGATATCTTAATTTATGATGCCTAGAATTCTATCTGCTTTGTCTTGTTACGCATGTAATCTAAACTGGAGATGGGGATGTGGGGGGGAGAATCCTGGGATTATACCATAATCAGTGGCTTTTTCTTTCTAGACTTTTCAGAGTAGTACATTGCTTATGCAGAAAGTACTTCAGGTTTACGTTTATCTGTTTATTGAAACCTTACTAATTCTCGCTTCTTGCTATCAGCTTTCATCACAGGGATCTATTGGATCAAATAACCATCTGGCTCTTGCATGAAGGAGATACTATGTGACTTTAATCTGATATAACAATAATTATTAATAAAAATTTTTCAAAAGTCAATCCAAGAGTATCAGATTAATTGCACTCAACCTAAGTGTAGACTATTAAGTGTTGAAGTCCTTGCAACGAACAAATGATTCATCTATGTTTGTTTCATGTTTTGCTCCCAATCTTTCAGGTTTTTCTTTTTCTTATAGCTTTTATCATTGATCAAGGATAGTTATTATAAACAGTCCCCAACATTCAAAACTTCATTAGAAATAGGTTCTGCCTACTACTTACAAATCCATAAAGGTACTAAACAAATGAGTTCAGATAAAAATAAGCAGTTGTCATTCTTACTTGATGATGTTTTATTAGAATTACTGTCCTATGTATCTACCCAGTAACTTTTACTGCCGTTTGTAGACAAAATGGAAGCAATGCACTGTCAAAAAACTATTTCACAAATGACAAAATACGACTCCAAATAGAAAAATGGTAGCTACTTTCTAAGAAAGCATGAGACTCCACTTCTGTTCTTTGCTGGGAGCTCAGTGTATGGATGTGTGCCTGTGCCTACATGAGGAGTGTGATGGCTGGGTTCGAAAAGCCTCTGGTCAGACAGGCAAGACCCCAGCAGCTGCATGCTGAATACTCCGCACTGAGTGCTTCCTTCTTTCCCCTTCTTGTTTAGGGTACCTTCATGCTGTAGCAATAACCTCACTTAGTCACAAGGCAGGGAAAACCATGTTAGTCATGCTGTGTTCTGTTACTCTGCATGTTGTTTTTGTCCATGTGAACAGGACAATGAAGTATGTTGAGCATCCAGGTTGGCCACAGCCATGTTGTACAACAGCGGCGAACTGTGGCTGCTTCTTGAGTGTAGACAGCATTTTATTTGGCTTTTTTTTTGTGATGAATTATTATAGCTTGGACAGGCTTTCATAGAGTATCGTAAAGGGCATGTTAATATCTTGTACCTCCTGAAAGACACGCTTTTAAATATGATGCAGCTGCACTGTATTTTCAGTCCATTCCCTTGCTGCTTTATGAGAAAAGATTACTAATTCATTTACGGCAATACTGAGCAGAAATAACCTTGAATTTATAGGGCACCCAGTGTCTAGATGCCTTAGGGTGCCTGACAGGATATAACTTAAAACATAGCTTTTAAAAAACCAGTGTGATTTAACACAATAGAACGAATGGAGAAACAGAAACCCTATTGTGTGATAAACAGAACAGAGTCCCACAAACAATATCAAACCAAAGCTCTCTGCAGCCTGACTCAGAGGGGTGCCATTGTTTCCTCTGAAATGTCAGAGGAGTGCACACTTGAGCTAAGAGAAAGCATTTATACAGGCTGACTTCACACATGGTAAAAGAGGACCAGCTACAGCTTTAGCCTGAGCTGCAGGATTCGTTGGTCTTTTTAACCCAGGATGAATACTTCTGTAATGAAGTAACATTCAGTGGCTGATATCTTTCAAACTTCTTTCTATAGCTATCACTTTTCTTTGAAAGGATACTTTCAAAGTACACTTGTCTTATGTGTACACATGTGCAAATTAATAATTTTTCAATTGGACCCTCCTTACCAATTTTAGATAGTTACAGAACTCCTTTAAAAGTCGGTGAGTAGTTATTAATCTGCTCTTGGAATTGACTTCTGTCCAGAATTGTGGGTTTACAGGATTGTGTCAAGCTTTGTCAGGTTCTTAGTGAACAGCAGAAGTAGGAGGGTGTCACATGAGATCTTTTTCCCCAGTTACTCCAGACATCTTTGCTTTGTGAAGCCAAGTAGACCCATAAAGTTTAGACAGCATGCTTTGTTTAAGGGTTAATTTGTTTGACTCATTCTATCACTGCTTGTAAGAAAGACAAACGTATTTATTTCTGTCCCAGTTTTGCAAATTAAAAAAAAAAAAAATTGTGAGGGGGTGGGGCTAAAAAAGAGAACAGTGTTATTGTCCAGTCCTTTCAAGACTGAGTAATTTCACCATGCAGCGTTAATCCACATAAAATATTTGTAATAATACAACTTAATCTTTGAGATAAATATTGGTTTTCTTCACTTTTTTCTTGTTTTCCTATTTTCTAAAGTACATTAGTCATTTTAAGTTGGATCCTTATAGACCTTGGCAACAATATCTAAAAATCATTTGAGCCAGAGTTGTGCACTTGAGGATTGCTGCTTGTTACATCTTTTCTAGTCAGAAAGGATTGTACAGAAGGTCTAGCCTGCCATCTTGTATAATACAGACTTGGTAACAAGACTTCTTACAGTTAAGCAAATCATCCTACTAAGTATTATGAAAGATCGTCTTGTACAAATTTTATTTCTGATAACAATAGGACTGCTGTGTTTGTAGTTTTCTTATTTGATACTGTGCCTGTATCCAGGGGGGAGAGAGGGGAAAACTAGGCAGTCTCTTGAGTCAGGGATACAGTTTCCAAAACAGTGCATTTCAGTCTTGTATGTCATGTCATCCTAGTCAAATAAAGCTAATAAGAATATAGTGCCAGAAATTTACATGTCAGAGCAACAGAAATTATTTATATTTTTGTGATTTACAGTGAATTTTTTATATTGTGGCCATTTAAAAATATGCATTATTTACAAAGATTATTAGAGCATATGGGAAAGCACTACTTAATTTTATGGAAATTGATGCTACTCAGTAAGTGTTCATAAATCAGAGTAATAGTTATTGAAATGCATTCCTCAGAATGTTATAACATTTGTTTTCAAATAGTGGCAACATAATCTAGTTTTTAGGATTCACAAAGAGATACTGAAGCACTGATAATTCCAGTGAGCATTGGGTTGGTGCA
>VXAV01011474.1:58789-69494 GCA_013399715.1 Alectura lathami
GCCCAAAGCAGTTGGTTCACAGACGCCAAAAAAAAAAATATATATATATATATATTTATATATATGTCAGCTTAGGAAGACAGCTGCTTTTGATACAGCTTCCACCATGACCTGCCTTGCTAACTTTAATGAAACACTGTCAAAGACCAAAGTAGTTAGGCTACACATCTATTTGGAAGCTTGTTTATTCATTGTGGAGAAGATTTTGGGGCTTATTATTACATAGTTTGTCCTCTCATGCAGAATCTGCACTGGATCCTTGACCTTCTGTGATATAAACCAGCAGAGGGTTTTGATCAAGTGGTTTAAACTGTAATTAATAGATGTGCTTGCTAACCTGATAATGAGGATAACTGATCAGGATTGAAGGTCTGTTCATGAAGAGGGCTGGGAACCTTTCAAAAACCCACTCAAAAACAGTATGTAAACATGCTACTGAAAGCTGACTTATAACTCATGCAGCCAAGAGAGGTCAGAGCTAAAGCTTATTGGTTATTGAAATCATTATTTTTCTAATACTTGAATGTTTCATTTTCGAACTCGGAAGCTCTTGTTAGGAAGAGTGTGGCAAGAGGGGAGGACTTCAACACCACCTTTACCTTGGTCCAGGCTACTGTGCAAATTGAAGAAGCCTCCTAGGTGGGATGGGACATATTTCCAGAACACAAAAGCACTTTACCCATGCAGCCACGCTGGGAAAGAAGTCTTAGAAGGGCTGTTACAGCTTTCTGTCCCCTGGGGAATGGAGCCAGCCCTTCCATAGTTCAGGGCTAGTGTTAGTTCAAGGTCTCAGACTTGACTCTAAATTTTGCTTCTTCTAAAGTAATTATTTATTGCTTCTACTTCTGGTTTGCAACAGGAAGGGGAAAATATTTTCTATCTGGCCGTGGATGATATTGAAACAGACACAGAACTTCTGATTGGTTACTTGGACAGTGACATGGAAGAAGAGGAGGAGGATGAGGGGGAAGTAACTGTTATCCAGGAAGATGAAGACAGTGGCAACAATAAAGAAGTGCAACCAGTTGGTGAAAAAACTGCAGGTGAGCAAGATGTGAAAAACAGTATAACTTGAGAGTTTAGGAGTAGAATTGTAGGACCACAGGAATGGTTTGGGCTGGATGATCTTTAAAGATCACCTAGTTCCAACCTCCCTGCTGGGACATCTTTCACTAGACCAGGTTGCCCAAAGGCCTGTCCAGTCTGGCCTTTGAACACTTCCAAGGATGGGGCATCCACAGCTTCTTTGGGCTACCTGTTCCAGTGCCTCAGCACTCATAGTGAAGAATCTCTTCCGTATATCTATCTAAATCTACCTTGTATTTTTAGTTTAAAACCATTCCCCCTCGTCCTGTCACTTAAATGCTCGTCTAAAAAGTCTGCCTTGATGTTTCTTATAAACCCTCTTCTAAGTATTCAAAGGCTACAGTAAGGTCTGTCTATAGCTTTCTCTTCTCCAGGCCCCAGTGCTGTCAACCTTTCTTCATAGGAGGGATGCTTCATCCCTCTAATCGCTTTTGTTGCCCTCCTCTGGACCTTCTTGAACAAATCCACGTCTTTCTTCTGCCAGGTGCCTCAGCAGTATTCCAGGTCGGATCTCACAAGGGCAGAATAGACCCCTTGACCTGCTGGCCATACTTCTTTTGATGGAGCCCAGGGCACAGCTGGCTTTCTGGGCTTTAAGCATGTGCTACTGGCTCATGTACAATTTTTCATCCACTAGTACTCCCATGTGCTCTCTGCATGGCTGTTTTCAATCCGTTCATTCCCCAGAAGTAACAGGGAAGTAGTAGTAATAAGGGAGAAGGGGAACACTGTATGGTATTGGGGAACTGGAAGGTTCCCCAGGTTTAGTCTGAACTCTTGTATGATTTTTGTCTTACTTTCATTTGGGTTGGGGTTCTTCTCTTCCCCTAATTATGGGAAAGCTTGTCCTCTGAGTTACTGAAAGAGTGAGAATGAACCTAGAGAACATGACAAGTTACCAGGTAGGTTTATGATCTAAGTAGGAGAGAGAGATTCCCTCTATCACAAATTGAGGGAAATAAACCTTTTCATAAAGCAGGTCAGCCTATCCTAAGGTAAGATGTCTAAGAAGGGGTAAGTGACCTGAGCTACTTTGTGACTTCTCAGTGTATTTATGGGCAGTAGAGACAACCCAAGTGACCAGCCTTGACTAGCAGCCTAAGTCACACCTAACTTAATACTTTATATCCATTTTCAGTAATTCTGATTGTAGTCCACTCAAGACAGACTGTCTGTTTAGAAGAAGTAGTGGTGCGTCTGCCACCACTAGTGAGTAAAATTCAATGTCATGTGCACAGGGATGCAGAAATCCAGAAAATCTGTGCCACAATTGCAAGACAAGTATAATACTGCAGATTGGCTAATAAGATTTAAAAATCTGGTAAGTCCTTGATAATAAGTATTGAGCAGAGTAACAATTAGTATTAGCATGCAAGAAAGGAGACAAGATGGTTTCAAAAATATGCAAGGCTGTTACTCTTAAGTATTTCTGAGAGAAAGACTGGTTCAAGAAGTAAAAATAGTGGAAATAAGCGAAGTTTTTACATAGCTGATTTACTGTAATCTTCTTTCAATTAACTAAGCATCTTCCTTTCGGAAGAAGAAAATCTTTCTAGGTAACATAAATCTATAGCAAATGACCTAATTTGGGGACTTGAAATAGGCTGGCTTCTGTGACAGAAGGGTTATATGCAGGCTGATTCATGTTGCCAAGAAGTTAATGGCATGCGGTGAATCTGAACTTGCTTGTTAGAAGAGGGACAGATAGATCTGTTACCTACTGCATTACACCAGTGTCATCCTGAAAGCAGAATGAACGCTGTTTTCCTACACTGATTCGTTTGGTCCTCTTGAACTGGAACTTTAGCTAAGATGTATTAAGTTATGCAAATTCTCCTCTTCAAATAGAACTAATACAGAACAATTATTTCTTATGTCAGCTTCATGGATTGCTTTGTGTCTTGTGCTAGTTGCAAAACCTGTCTCAATAATACTGTGCTAATAGCAAGCTTGTCTTACTAATATTTTGAACCGATCTCATTTGGAGCCTTGATGTTGTCATAATATGTCAAGCTTAGAAGTGATAGTGTTCATTCCAAATTATATTGGTTTGTATTCTGTTCACAAAAAATTATTTTTCCATCACCCGTGAGAAAGGACATAAGACAATTACCTGGAAGAAAAAGGTAGTTTGTGTGAAGTCTTTCTCTTTGCTTTAAACAGTATTAGCTTATAACAGATTTCTGTCTCAGATCCCTGTTCAAAGAGAATCTAGAATTGCTAACTCAAAGAAGCATGTCTGCATTGTATCTAAGCAGTATACAGGGATGCTACTTTCTACCCCTGCTAGCACTGCAGAGCCTGTATAACAGCAGGAGAATCATCTGGTGTTAGATCTTTATTGTGTAATACAAATAAGTCTTTAAACCTTTGTTGAAGTGAATAAGATAGCACAGGTGTACCTGTGGGCAAAATCTTTATTGTTGTCAGTTGCCTTAAGCAGGAAAGAGCACAGTTTACTTGAAGTATTAGCATTAAATGCCTATCCTTTATCTGCTGGTGTTTTGTATGTATAATCTGTTGAAAGACAATCTTGCCTGTGAATTTAATCATGTCATTGTGCATAATTGGTTTATGACAGAGAATCCCTTAATGTAACCGAAATATTCCATGAAAGTCTTGCTGTTCTTTCCTCTAATCATGCAGATCCCCTTACTTGTAAAGAGGACCATGCATGCCCAAACTGTGAATCCAGTTTTGCAAGCCAAGAGATTCTAGCTGAACATCTTCAGACATTACACCAAAAACCCAGTGAGGAAAAGGAATTTAAGTGCCGAAACTGTGGGAAGAAATTCCCTGTTAAACAAGCTCTACAAAGACAGTGAGTAGATACAAGAATGTTTTTCAGGGATCGCTTCACTCAATTATTTATTTCTCTTGGCTTAATCACAATTTAGACTTTAATTTTTCTGCCTACGTATTTGTGTCATCACCCCTTTCATGAATTCTTAATATGTTAGTTTCTTGTATTTGTTGGAGACTTCAGTTTGAATCAGAAAAAGTCACTCATTTTTAATATTTTAAAATCATACACTGTAAGCCAGATTAAAGCTACTATTAAAGTTGATACAAAGTCCTTGATCTCCATCTCCAGTGGACTATTTATTATTATAGGAGTTGCAGTGTTTTAGCTGGAGTTATCATTAGAGAATTAGAATAAGGTTTAGAAAAATAAATACTTTCTTAGAAGGACAAGGAAAGGAAAAGTAATGCTTGATATTGGATTAATTAAATATTTGGGTGGCAGAAAAAAAAAACAAGCTTAAACTTACTCTGGATGCCCAAGTATCTAAGTAGAAGTAGTACATTTAATCTAACTCTCTCATATCAGAAAGAGACTCATATTGCATAGACTGCAATTAAGACTACTATTGTAGTGTATATATATATATTTTAACGTCTTAATAATGTTAATGTTCCTTAAACTGGCAATTCTTTGTGAGCTCCGTCATGGAAATAAATAAAATTATATATCAGAGAAGTATTTGGTGGAGGTAGTTAAATATTTTCTATTGAACATGCGCATGTTCCTTCTAGTCTGTAGTGGGAGCTGGATTTGTATAGCTAGCTAAGTAAATCTTTACATCGTGCAAAATAAAATTAATCTATCTGAGGCTACAGCAGTATGACCCCTACTCTTGTTGTTTATGCATCTGGTTAGTACCACTAAATTCCAGGGTACCTTGCATGTAAGACAGATTACTCACATACTTAAATGTTTGTAGTTTGTGTGTTTCAAGCTACTGCAATTCTGTACAAGTTGCAGAATGTTCCCTTTATTTTTATTTTTTTCTTTTTCTTTAGTGTACTTCAGTGCACAGAGAATATCAACCCAGGAGACTCTTCAAGAAGTTTTCAGTGTTCTGTTTGCAATACTTCCTTCAGCTCAGAATCGAGGTTTTGTGTCTGAGTTACTGGACTGCTGTCATATCATTGTTGGCCTCCCTTTGCATGTTAGCTTTCAAGCTGGTTAGTGTATTTGAATCCTAACAGTGAGAGAAGGCAAATGCTTTCATTCTTATTTGCTGTAAGTAATGCATGAGGTGGCCTTGGAATCTCTGCAGTGCAGCATGTTAAGCTCAGTGTACTTGCTGTATGTCTGGTTTCTGCAAATACTGCTTCATGTGTTGTTTTTATTTGCTGGTTATCCCATATAGTTATGAACAACACAAGGAGGCATGCAGAGGGGATGCCAGATTCATATGCAAGGCAGATAGCTGCGGGAAGAGGTTCAAGAGTAAGGATGCCCTGAAAAAGCATAAGGAAAATGTTCATAGTGGTAAGAAAGAGTTTGATGTTTCTTTGGNATTTCTTTTTTAATGGATTCATTTGTACCAAAAAGAAAATTAAGTAGTAACTAATTGCAAGGGTAAGTATTCTTCCTCCCCTAGAGAGAAATTACTGTATACCAGATGAATCATTAGTCTACTGCAGAAAATGTAATGGGAATCTGGGGATGTTTAAACTAGGCAAGTAACAGATAAAGCAAAACATTTCGGTAGTGAGGAAAATCAACCCCTGGCACAAATGCCTACAGGAAGTGGTGAGTTCTTGGTCTTTTGGTATTTTCAGGACACAATGGGATGCCTTTCTGGAAGCCATGCTTCACAAACAATTAGGCTTGATGAGGGTATTGCAGGAGATTGTATAGCCTCTGCTGTGCAGGAAACCGAATTAGACAATCTACTAGTCCATCTAGGCCCTAGCTTTTTTTATAGTTCTTCACTGTGAATCAATAGTTTTCAATCAAACTTGACTCTGTTCTCATGAAAGGGAAAATGCTTCTCTTAGGTCCACAAAGCAGATCTCAGTTCTGTCATTCTGCTCTCTCTGCATGTCCCCTCTCAATGTCAATGGCAAGTCAGTATGTGTGAGGACAGCAGAATACCAGAGTGCAAAGAAAACAGTCTTTAGTTGATGAGAACACTGAGATGCTTTGTAAGATTTTCATTACATGAAATGTCTTTCTTCTGGCAAACTCTTACAGTGTACAGAAACCCATCCATAACAATTTTTATAAAAGATTGTCTCCTTTTCACTATCAGTAAGATTTTTCAGCTGTGAGCATTGTTATGTTTAGGCTCAGCTTTGATCAGTTATGTGTAGGTATACAAATTCCGCAATTTTCCTCTTGTATGATCACTCCAGGTGTGACTGAGGTTAGATGTCTGGAGGATGTTTTTATTCTACCTACACAGTGAGCAGAGCTTTTATTTTACCACTTGGAAGTTATAGAAATTACAGCTGGTGTCAGTGCAGTAGGGAAAATAGCCTATTATTGTTGATGGACACTTCTAGTATTCCTTCATGGCTTGCAAAACCTGGAGGCAAGGGAAAGTAGGAAGGATTGCTACATGTGCAGTCCATTATGCAAATCTATGAACAGAGGCATAGGTGTTCATTATCACCTTCCTCTCCTGAATGCTGTTGTAAGTTAAGGTACTAACTGTGTGTCTGTATGTATTTCTATCTATCTGTGTATCTCGGCATGTCAATACTGACAAAAACATGCAAAAACATAAGTTTTATAATAGCAAATAGAGACATGAGATGAAGTATTTGTGTATTACTGAGAATTTAAGTATTGAACTGATTGACAGCGTACATTGTAGTGAGAAGTGTACCTTGTATTATGCTTTCATAGTCTGCTCATTACACATGGGCAGCTTTCCTCGTGATTATTTCTTTCACTCCTCTGATCTATTGTGGTAGTATGACCTAAGCTGGGCATACTGAGTTTACATTCAAAGTCTTTGAAATCCTGTATGGTCTTAAAGTCTGCTATTAGATTCTTCCATTTATTTGTACAAAATGTTCATTGGAAATAAAATTCTTTATTTGGAAATAAAACAGTGGGCAATGAAATGGTCTAGAAATGAATAACATTTTATACAAATTCTCCCATTAACAGCAGGCTACAGTAAATCAAGGTGAAATATGCAGCCTTTATTTTCTAGTTTAGCTTCTTTAGTTTTATCCTGATCAATCATCACCTGAATGGAAACAATGAAGACTAAGATCATAGAATCATAGAATCATGGCTTGGGTTGGAAGGGACCTCAGAGATCATCTAGTTCCAACCCCCCTGCCGTGGACAGGGCTGCCAGCCACTAGCTCACTAGATCAAACTGCCCAGGAACCCATCCAGCCTGGCCTTGAACACAGCCAGGGATGGGGCATCCACAACTTCTCTGGGCAGCCTGTGCCAGCGCCTCACCACTCTCTCAGTGAAGAATTTCTTCCTGATGTCGACCTAAACCTCCCTTCTTTCAGTGTTAGCCCATTCCCCCTTGTCCTACCATTATCCACCCGTGTAAAAGTCGGTCCCCCTCCTGCCTGTAAGCTCCTTTCAAGTATTGGAAGGCCGCAATGAGGTCTCCCCAGAGCCTTCTCTTTTCCAAGCTAAACAATCCCAACTCCCTCAACCTTTCCTCATAGGAGAGGTGCTCCAGCCCTCTGATCATTTTGGTGGCCCTCCTCTGGACCCTCTCCAACAGCTCCACATCCCCTCTGTACTGGTGGCCCCAGGCCTGGACACAGCACTCCAGGCGAGGCCTTACAAGGGCAGAGTAGAGGGGGGCGATCCCCTCCCTCTCCCTGCTGGCCACCCCTCTCTTGATGCAGCCCAGGATGCCATTGGCCTTTCTGGCTGCAAGAGCTCACTGCCGGCTCATGTCCAGCTTTTCACTGATCACGACGCCCAAGTCCTTCTCCGCAGGGCTGCTCTCAAGGAGTTCTTCTCCCAGTCTGTGCACACACCTGGGATTGCCCCGACCCAAGTGCAACACCTTGCACTTGGCCTTGTTGAACCTCATGAGGTTAAGATGCATTTTGCTAGTCTCAAAGGGCTAAGCAAAACTAGTGTTTCTAGTTATAGCCCCCATGGGCCGTTTGAGATTAGAAGTCGTTTCAGCATGTATTAGCAAAATGTTATGTATCTATTTTCATTAAATTTTTAAAAAGTGGTTTTATTTTAACAATATAAATAACAAATAATTCTTGTTATCAGTGTCACTTGAAAGACAGTACTTTTGCATAAAAGATTACTCTTACTGAAGTAGTATGAAATATTTCTGGAGTTGCAGTGTTTACATTTGTGCACACACTCTTGGCATCAATGGATAGAAGAAATACCAATTAGGAAGACATTATAATTTCAGTTAGCCAAAAGACTGTTTACCTCTTATGTTAGCACACCAAAGGTGAAATTTATCTGCTCATATTGTGTGCCAACTAAAAGGATGTAGTAAAACATGACATCATTGTTCTTAAGTGAGCCCAGGTAGAACAGATCCCTTGTCCAGGGCAATTCCTGGTGTCCTCTGTATTTTCTCCTTTAGCTGTCACACGAACAACTAAGTGGTTTCCTTTTGATTAGATTTCTAAGAGAGAATTTGGCACACAGACTGCTTTGCAGCCACAGACAACTGGTGTGGTTGCCTCATTTTGCTTCATACACAAAACTTTTTGAGTGCACCATGTGCCTTCCTGAGGCATCTTCAGGTGAGGGCTGTCATGACAAACTTCATTAACCATTTTTAATTGACTGTTTTGCCTGTATGTATGCTTTAATGTGTAGTCTAGAGTAGCACTTGTGGTCCTGTAGAGCTGTTTTAGTACTGAAATAGATAAATGAGAGGGATTGTCATTAAGATTATTAATTAAAGCTTAATATTTTGGAAGGGAAGACAAAAGTTTTTTCTTTTTGAAAATTTTGAAAATTCCTCCAAAGAAATAAACTCGAAAACCAAATCAGAATCAATCTCATATCAATTTTTTAGGACAGCAAGAGCAGGAAAGATACACAATGCTAAGAGTCTGATAAATAGAGCTGGAAGCCATCAATGAGTTTGTTTAGGATATACTTCCTCTGTGCTTGAATAAACAATGCTTGCCTCTCGTTGTTTCTGAGTCAATTCTTTTTAATGTTCAATGTAACATGAACATTTTTTATATAAGCTATGAAATATCTTGCATGGACATGTAATTATAAACAAAGAAGTAGGTTTGTGGTAGCTTTGCCTTGTAATAAAACAGCTTTGTGGGTTACTAAAATGAATTTCAAATAATAAACCCAATTAAATGCTCTGTCAGTTTTTAAAGCAACTGTGAAAAAGGAAAGAAAGTATATCTGGTAGCCGACCACTTGTATTTTGGTAATTTACATTACAGGCTATATTTGAATTCATGATTTGGAGCTAATGCAGATTGCCTGTCTTGTTCAGTTAAGGACCATAAATGATGCATTATTTTATTCTGGAGAATTCTTAATACTTTTTGAATAAAGAAAAATGGGAAATAGTTGTTGGGGATTTTTTTTTTTTTTTCTGGTCATTGTTGCACTAAGTCCCTCCAGCAGTGTTAAAGCTATAGTGTAAAGTTTTTGAAGATATTAGTTGTATTGTCTTCTGGAAGAAAACAGCTGTTCAGTTGTAAAGTTAATTCTTCTTAGTTGTGAACTGTACTCTACATATTTGGTTGGTAATGTGTGATAATATCTATATGGGGAATTTTTTTCTTTATTTTTCTAGTTTTCTTGATTTACATTCCATTAGTAACTGGTTTGTTGGACACCCACAGAGAACTGCTGATACTGAATACTTTCAAGATGGTATACAAATGTAAAGATCTTATGTCAGTGAAATGACCCGTGAAAAGTCACAAACTTGGTAGAAATATTTAAGTTCTTTCTTAGCACTTCCTTTTTAAGGTGTTGGTGGTATTTTATTTCTGTTTCAGGAAATTCTAGGAAGAAGCTGATGTGTTCAGTGTGCAATAAGAAATGTTCCTCAGCAGCAAATCTCCAAGAGCATCGAAAGGTCAGTAAGGTGAAGGCTAACCCACAGCAGGCTTTGACTTCACTGAGCTGTAAATGCTGTGATGCTTAGGTCACTTGAAAGGTGCTGCAATGCAGACCTTTAGCTAACCTCTGTCATGGTTACAAAACCAATGGGTTTTTTTGTGGGTATTTATTTTTGTAGTCACGGTTTGTTGCACTAAAAATCTTCCTAATGTTGTAGTGCATCTTTTACCAAAACAAAAATGTTTGTGCTTGTATCTTTTGAGCTGTTCAACATAAAGTCAAACATGCATGCTGTTCTTTACCATTCTTAAACACTAAGCTAAATGTAAAAGTATGTTATGTAACTATATATGATACACACAGGCCTTAAAATAGGTTCATGAGCCTTCAGTTTTTGTACAAAATGCAGTCCGTCTTTCTTATTACCTTCTAACATAACAGTAAGGTCATTATTTAGAATTTAGTTAGGAGGTAGTAAAAAAAAGTGCTTCCTCAAAAAGAAATTTGCAGTGCCTTTCTGTTTTGTGTATAATAATTTATTACTAGAACAGGAAGGGTTAACGATTTTGAAAGCATCTATTGGAAATAAGGGGGTTCATATAGAAATGCAGATGGACTATGAATATGAGATTCTGAATCCATTATACCCAAAGGAAGTCCCTGCAAGATTAATTTGATAAATCGCTAAAACCCAGGAGATACTGTTTTTACAAAAAGCTACATTGTACTGTTTATCAGATTAACTGTAAGTATTTTAATAATGCCCTGCTTATAACCTGAACCCATTGAGGATATAGATGATATCAAGTAAAATAT
>VXAV01011474.1:87290-104584 GCA_013399715.1 Alectura lathami
GAAAGGCAGCCTAAGGAAAGGCATTCACACTGTTTGCATTTCTGGGGGAAAACACTGTAGGATATATTACACCAGGGCTCCATTTCCATATTTGGAGGCATTTAATGGTGTTGTAGTTTCATGTCAAGCACTCTGAAAAAAATTCCCTCCTTTAGTTGCTTCAGGAACTGAAGTCAATGATGTGTTTTGTTGTTTATTTTATGCTCTAGAGTACCTAATCATGAAGAGAAGGTATGTACGTTTTTCTGGTCAAAGTAATTATTATTTTTGTGTGTGTGTGTGTTTTTTAACGTAATGATTTAGCCCAGTGCAAGCCTATTGACTGGAAATGCAGAATGGATATACTTTTTTCGTTTCTTATACATGGATATACAGAATTTATTTCGTAGCTTTAGTATTACTCTTATTTACCAAAGGCAGTGGGATGAGTGGTTTTTGGTAGTGACAGTTCTTAAGCAACTGACATGTTCTTACATTTATCATATGAAGTCTGTTTATCACATCACAACCATGAAATAAGGTTTGTAGCTCTATTTTTTTTCCTGCAGTCTTCTACAAGAGTACTTTCTATACTGCTCAGGGGATTTTGGCACTCGTTTGTTTTTTTTGTGGAGTGATTTAGATTTTTGCTTTATGCAATTGAGGAGCCTTCTGAAACTTTCTGTAGCAGTGTATGAATGTTCTTTATGAAGTGCTCATGCATCTATGTCTATATTTTTAAATAAAACAAAATTGAGCAAGAAAGTTACCTCTTTATAAATAAATACACATATATATATGTATACCTCTATATCATTGCTGCTGGGTCAATAGGCTGCAGCTCAGACCTGTCCTGATAGTTCTGAGCTTATGGTGGCCTTTCTTTGTAATGCAATTGCTGCTTTGAAGGTTTTTTGGGATATAGGCACTCAATTTCCAGTTTAGACTGTGGCTGTGGACATAACCCTAAGCATCACTGGTTTTTCAATGTGTGCCATGTCGCAGATGTTTATTAAAATGTAATCTTTAATCAAGAGGTTAACAAATAGAAGGGAATGTTCTCTTCTGCATTACAGTAGCAAAATAAAGAGGAGGCTCATTGTGATGATTTCTCTGCAAAATTATGTATCTTGTTTTTTTTTCTGAAAAGCTGTTTGCAGGTTTTCACAGTATGATGTTTTTTCCTCTCTCTGAGGTATTTAATTGAATTTTAAAACTATTAGTAATATTAACCTTTTCTCTGCCATAACCTTTAACCACACGGCTATAGTTTGAATAGTAATACTGCTATAACACATTTTTTTCATCTTTGTTATAGAGTTTGCTTCTGTTGATGTGAATGAGAAGCAAATATTTCTCATTTGGAGAATTCTTTTACATTAGGAAAGATCTTTCTTACCATTTAAGTTTCAAAAGATGAAGCCTGTTATATCTTTTTGTTTATTACCAAAAGGAGAATCTATTACTGGAGGTGCTGATAAAACCTGTGCTTGTTTTCACTGATAGTCATTTCACTGTCAGCTTTAGTTTAATCTCACAGTTCTGGTTATTTTATTGTCACAACTACCTTCTGCTTTCTTCATTTCCCAATGACGTTTTTACATAATTTGGTATTCCTCCTCTTTTTGTTCTCAGGACCCAGGTCTTCACTTCTCTTTGCTGCTTTTTTCATTTTTAAGAAAAAATAAGCATTTGCATATTTCCACTAAAAGCTATCACCTTTAAATCTGATTTTCCTCTTTATAAGGTGAGAGGACCTTCAAGTGTGATCATTGTGATGCTACTTTCAAAAGAAAGGACACCTTAAATGTTCACATTCAAGTTGTACATGATGGACATAAGAAATACAAATGTGATCTCTGTGACAAAGCTTTTGTGACACCTTCAGTCCTGAAGAGTCATAAAAAAGTGAGTAAAGTCAGTTTTCATGTTTATTCCTTCTGTTGTTCTTAAGGTTGTGACTGAACATAAAATTCCTAGGTGCTTCTGCATTTCTGTTTTTTCAGTATGAAACCGTGATGGTGCTTAACATTCTAAAATACTTATTACAGTAGTGGTGTTACCTGTGGTATCCAGAATGTGCTGGAGGTACGTATGTATAAATTGAGTGTAGGTACTCCAGCGTCAGATGTGTAGCAGATGAGACTTGCCACGCTGCAGTTACCACACTCATCCGCCAATCTCTGCAATGGCATGGGAGTCAACTTCAGACTCAGCTTGCTCACTGGTTGGTCTGAGATAAGATGTAAGTTACAGGGAAGAAATTCTAAGAAAATAATTGAATCAAGAACAGATCAACCTTAGGTGTTGCAACCAAATGCACAATGTGAGAAGCTGTTGGAAAATGTTGTGTGTATATTCTTGGCCATATAGTATGCAGTTCACATAGTGGATAAAAATGTAGTAAAAAAAAAAATTGGGGAAGTGTAATGGAGTAACTGGTACAGTATTTTCAGTGCACAATTAGGGTAAGCACTATGCATTATCACACAAATATATGTCCAAAATTGAGGATAAAATGTAAAAGATTCTTGAAATGCCTCTCCAGCTTTCCCGTGTCTTATAGATGTGGGAACTAGTGCTTATCTTTGGAGTTTATATCACGTTATTGGCAGATAAGAATCAACTGAATTCTATAATGTAATGGACAGCACTGTCTCCTTACCGTGTACTTAATTTTTAACACAGTTATGGATTGAAAAAAGTAATGGAACCAAATGGGTACAAAGTCACTAGTGTTTTTTTAAAGATCTTGATCTTTCATTAAATGCGCATTAATACATTTGCTATCTGTCTTTGTCTTCATTCTGTGCTGCTTGTTTTGTATTGAATATGCATTAAGTTAATAATAATAGTTGCTGGAAAATAATGTTTCCTGTGACTAAGTGATGTAACTGTATAACCAAAATGTATTTCTCCCAGGCTGACATAGTGGAAGAATTTCACATTTACCTTACAAGAGCTAGAATGACATAGGGTTGCCTTGTTTGTGGACCTCAATCCTCCATCCATGTGCTGTAAAATGACTGAGATTCAAATGTCCTGGTTAATTATGTATGGTTTGGCCTGTGAAATAAGTTGAGTTTTGTTGTAATAAAGGAAGCTCTTCCTCTTTTCTCTTACATTAGTTTTAAATTAAGGAACATTACAACACATTTGCTTCTTAATCCCCAAAGATATTGGTCTAAGGAACTCAAAAATGAAGGTTATACAAAATAAACTTGTAATTTGTTTCTGATTTTTTACTTCAGAAGCAAGTCTTTCTGAAGATACAGTATCTTTCATCAGACAAAATTATATGTTTTGGAAGAAACAGGTTTTCAGGCATGTGTTCCTTTTTGTCTCTTATCTACTAGTTTCAATCTCTTTAGTAGTAGACATAATAACCTATAATATTGGTACTTTGAATTCTGATTAAAATTTTTATGAAGGGTTTTGGCAAGTTGGAACGTAAGACCCAAAAATCAAAAATATTATCTGGAGTTTTTGGTGAGCTCTGCATAAATCTTGAAACTGTTATTCCTCAGATTTGTTTTTAAAAAATGTAATATAACTTACTTTATCACATTAATGATGGAAAAAATGGCAACTTACATATATGTGTATTTTAATGAGAAACAGCTACCATTTATCCGTATTCTTTCTTTGACATTCCATCTTATTTGTAACTACTATTGCTTTGTGTTTCTGTCAGACTTGAGCTAGCAGTATGTTTGTGAGTATTGAAGTCATAAAGTGCTGCTTCTGGAAATCTTTTTTTTTTTTTGAATGAATGAATTGGTGTCTGTCGGGTATCCCTCAATGCTGCTGTTGGAGATATTAGTGATTTCTAAAGAACTCTCTTCTAATCATGATAGATTTAAGATTCATATCGCTAGTGTCAGAATATGAAGATTATGCAAGTCCATCCAGTATTGAAGTGATATCTTATTTACTCTTCCTTTAGCTGCAGCAATAACATGCACGATGTGAGTTAAGGGTCATCTAATGTAATGAAGAACTTTGTATCAATTCAGTGTCTCTCATTAAAAAAATACTTATAATAGTTTCCCACTCTGAAAAGGTTCATTAGAAACCCACTACAAGAGCTGTCATAGCTGTGAGGAGAAATTATTCAATAGGCTAATGAATCTTCAATTCAGAACTGGGTGTTGAAAGTAGTATCTGAAAAATGATGAGAACCTGTGCATGTAACTTACTTGAAGGTGGTCTTTCTTTTGACCACAAATAGTGGATGGGAGAATGTGAAGTAATTCTTTTTGTAAAAGGTGCTCTAGCCTTAAAAGCTTCATTTCAAAAGGCAAGCTTATCTTATAATTTAGATTTAGAGACAATTACAATATACTTCTCGTGATCAATTCTGATTCTAGCATGTATTACAAGCCAGACAGGATTCAATATGCCATTTGTATTGACTGAAATCAGCGAAAACTTGCACTTTGGAGCATTGCTGTCTGTCATATTTCAGATGAACTGATGTCTGTGATTCATTCGTGTGAGATGGTGTCAGAAATCATTTACACAAATCTCCATAGAGACCTTTTGAAGCTCCACTTCAAGTTCTGAGTGGGAAAAGTTGTACTAGGTTTGGTAAAACTCTTAGCTACATTTAATAATGAAATAAAATTCTGAGAAACTATAAGCTTTATAAAAATAGTCCCATTGATTTGGGTTAATTTTATTAGGTAATCAAATTTTTGTTTCTTGGTTTAGAAATTACTATCAGATAAATCAAACAAAAATGGGTGGCTTATTATTTCAATCATGGAAATAGACAAAGGTGAATCAGGCATTTGTAATAGTAACTATTTAGGAAATTGTAAACTTATGAACTATCAAAACAGTTTTTTTGCCATTAATAATGAGATTAGTTTGGAAATTTTAGAAGAAAATTGAAAGAACACTTTAATTCCTTATAATCTCTGCCTGATGTGATGGAATAACATATGTAATGGTTGTTGGAGAGAATAGCGGTCAATGTGGAGTTCAGTTAAACTGTTCCATATTTTGCTTATTTTAAGACTATGCTGAAACTTTCATTTTCATCTTTCCTCACCCCATTTAGACTCACACAGGAGAAAAAGAGAAAATTTGCCCATATTGCGGACAGAAGTTTGCAAGTAATGGAACACTGAGAGTTCATATTCGAAGCCATACAGGTACCATGATATTTCTTATAATGAACAGAAAAAAGTGTCTAAGTATATACCATTGTATCTGTAAGTTTGTCTACAAACGTTTTGTCTAATACAAATAGAAATACAAATTTACAGCTTGGCCTAACACAGCATGTTCTTCAGATGTTTTACATGCTGGATGTGTAAAATCAGATTCTATTTTGAACTGCAATTAGATATGAATATACGTATATATACACATATATATATTTGGTTATTTATGTGAATGTACAATGTGAATTCATTCATCTGTATGGATAACTTGTTTCCAACATAAAATGGTATAGATTTGCTTTTGTCAGCCAAAGCATCAGTTAACAAATAGTCTTCCTGTGACATTCTGTTCATTTCACATAAGCAAATTTGGTTTGCAGGGAGATGACAGAATTGGTGTTTCTAATAATTTGGCTTTCCACAATTTTTTGGCAGAAGTCTTGGCCAATTCAGTATATCAGGACCACCTGTTGAGGTTACAGGTCTTTACTAGTTTGATGTATTTTACAGTTTCAGATTTGACTCCCACAGCTACTAGCAAATTTTGTGGTCCTGTAGTCAGGATAAAAGACTAAACTTCGGTTGAATCATTTGCTCTTTTTCTTTGCTAGATTTCATGTTTGGATCGGTTTTCAGTCATGTCGACTTCATGCATGTAAGCCTGTGTATGAGCATTCTGCTCAGGTGGTTAGTGTGTATTGTAATTATAGACACAAAAGTCACCGAAAGTCGAAGCTGGTAAGACAGAATCACAGTGCATCAGCTCTCTTCTGTTCATTCCTCATCCTTATGTTTGTTCTTCTTCTACAACTCTGCCTCCTCAACCTCTTTCAAAGTCCTCCCTGCACAATCTCACATACTTTGTCTTTCTCTTCAGTCTTCTGTCCCTAAGATGTAGTTTGGTCCTCTTTTGCTGCTTCCTCAAGGTGCAGAGAAGGAGTGTGTGGGGGGGAAGCCAAAAAAACCCACAAAATATCATTAATGGAACATGTGGTAGGAGGGCTGACTGTGCAGTTGGAAGGACCAACTGCTTACCCACCAGGGCTGAACCTTAAAGAACCATGTTGTCAGGAGTAAGAGGAAGCAACTTGCTAGTGTTGTTAGTCACTTAGCCTGTCAGTACAGACTTCTAGGACTATGACTGCCTCAATTTCAATTTTTTTTTTCAGAAGATTATTTTGTTATTTAATTTGTGGATATTTCTTTGCTTTCACCTTGCCATCTCATGAGGGAACTGTTATCCTTTAATTTTCGTGTATTTTTGCATGCTAGACTTCCATGGAGATTAAGACTTTTATAGATTTTTTTTTTTTTTCCAGTGCTTAAGGGAATATCAAAACGTTACTCTAATTCTTCAATTAAAATCTCTGGATTCACATTCTAATGTGAATTGCAGGCAAGTCTACTTTATTGACTTTTTTTTTTTTCTTTTTTCCTTCTTATGTTACAGGCCTTTTTCTGAAACTTTAGGTATGTTTTCTGTGTGCTATGCATGTTAAACATCAGTTTGCAAAGAGCACTGGCCCTAGTTTTTCAAGCTGATGGCACAGGTAGCTCTTGGGAAAAGGTTTTATAGCTGTCTGAGTGAAAATGCTTTTCACACATGTTCTACTACCAGTTGCATTTAATGTTTCTGTGCTCTCAAGCAGATTGTTCCAAAATTAGGAGTTAGGCTAAGGTGAGTTTCATGAAATCACACACCAGAGACCTCTAACCTTGAGGAGAGAGGCTTATAACATTTTTAACCACTATTACACTAGAAACTGTAAACTATGACATTTTGAACTTGAAGTAGAAAGGCACTGAAGCTTTTAAATACCTTTTGTAAATTAAATATGGTGGGAGACAATGCTTTGTCAGGAGATGATGCACACTAAAGTTAACAATATACGCAGTGTGAAAACAGCTTATGAAAGAATCTTACTGCAGAAGAAAATGAAGGAAAATTTCAAGGCATCCATCTTAAAAAGCTTGAAGTACTCCTTCTAAGGAGAGCTACAAATTCAAGACAAATGGCTTGCTAAATTAATTTACAGTGATCTATGATAAACTCTGATCTTTTCCTTGTCCTGTTGCCATGGTAATGTCAATGATGCTTTTGGTGAATGAATTTGTGATTTGCATCCTTCACTCTGAGAATAAACTGGTACACATTTTCACATATTTGTTTCATATCATTCTCATGCAGGTCCTGACAATTTTGGGATTATTCTGATGAAAGGTGGGAAAAAGGAGAGAGGGGGAAGTCACCTCTAAGTTTTGACTTCCCAGTGGTTAAAAAAAAAAAAATAGATTATATGGCGCAATACCTTATACTAGGGCTAGTGAGAAGATGCCTCCTTAGATTCATGTTGAACTTCAGGAGGGAAGATATTGGCTTATTCTGTGACTGAAGACTTCAGCTAAGTTGTTTGAGATCATAATGCATGCAGACCGATCACCAAAGGAAAGTGCTGTTCAATGTCGAAGAGTTGTGCTGTATTCGGTGGGCCTGAGAGAAACACAATTTCTGAAGGATAGCTTATATTATTTCTAAAGAAAGTAAGGGTAGTTGGTAAAAGGGAATCATCTGGAAACAGTAGAAAGAAAAGTCAAGTACAGATTTGATACCTTTTATTAGTAGAGTTCACTGTATTCTGAAAAGCTTTGTCAACTTTTTGGAGGTTTTCCAAGAAATCTTCATCAAAGAGCCACAAACTTGTTATATACTCAGTGATGGATATTTGGTTTTGAAACGTTGTGGTGTTGAATACTTCTTGCTCTTGATATTTATTAAATTTATTGGTTTTAAATTAATGAATTCCAAACAGTGGCCTTCTTTTTTAAATCAGGTTTCAAAGTATCACTTCTCATTCTGAGCTAGAAGCGAAACAGCGAGCCACTGTCCATTTGCAAGAGATTATTAATCTTTGTGAATAAGCCTTCAGCTGAGGCTAGGTTTTCAGTGCAGCTAAACAGTGTACTATAAGCATAAATATTCCAAAGAACTTCATGTCTTAGAGATTAGGTTTGAGGTCCTGGTGCAGATGTTTGTGTTATCGCATTTGCTGTCATGTGGTCAGCTAGACTTTATTAGCTACTTTATATAAGAGGCTTTGTTCTGTGTTTACAAAATAAAACTAGGCAGAGATCTTTTAAAAAAGAGTTGTGTATCAATTCTTTCAATTCTTATCTTTTTTTTTTTTTTTTTAATAGGGCTGTTCTTTATAAAAGCCAAGAAGATTCTTGGGAATCCTACTAATTCTGCTTTGAACTTGTACTTTTGTTGTGTTTAATAATTCATATACAAAAAGAGAAGCTTTTATTCAATATGTAGCACACATTCTGTAATACTGTTACTTGCACATGTATGCATGCTTCCTCAATAAGCAATTTTCTTCCCTCTTAGAATAAGGCTCTGTAAATGAGCCTTAACAGTACTTGGCCTTTTGCAGAAACTGAGCTGGTTTGGGGTGAGTGAATATGTCTGCATGTGCATGTATAGAGGGAAGGGGCTGATGTTTGCGTCTGAACCTAGCATATTGCTCTGTAATTCATCATCTGGGTTTCCAGCCTTGGAATGACAGAGATAGCTCTCTGTAGGTCAGCTGAAACACTATAGCACATTCTCCCTCTGCTGTATCCTGTTGGTTTATGACTTCTTAGGGTCAGAAGGAGCTGAGGTTAATTCAGCAAAAGAATCCTCTGACTGTGATATAAATTCCTTGGCTTGTTCATAAATTGTAGAAGAAATTCAGTGGGCAGCTCCTTGGGTTTGAAGACTGTGGGCCAGGAGGTTGTTTACTTGCCTAAGATTTCAAGCAGCTTTCAGTGTTAACAGTTGCTGGCTGTGGTTTGTGCAACTTTGCAGTTGCCTTATACGTAGGTATTAAAATCTGTTAATTGCTGTATTGTGTGTGAGTTTGTGTGTTTATATATATTGTTGTGTGTGCCTGTGTTATATGTATACATGCATTTTATCTGTCTGATGCCAGTACTGTTTCTTTCCTAATTAGCCTAATCCCTACCATCTTTGGGATGTAGCACATCAAGTTGTGCAACAATGAAAGTTGTGGTGAAGTAGTTAATATGTGCAGGTTCATTTATTTTTGACAAAAGAGAGTTGAGTCTGTTTAAACTGTAACTCAGTACTTTCCATGCTGTCTTTTTCCTACTCCATTACACAGGGACTGGTGAGAGACAACTGATCATTATGTAAGTCTCTTAGAAAATGTTTGGGCATAAAAAACATAGCTTAAAAAACGTATGTTAAAAGTGAAGGGCATGTAGCCTTTTTCTGCTTTTTCCATCACATTTAGTCAAACTCCTGATAAGACAGTAAGATAATGACTTTACATGTCTTAAATGTATTCTGAAAGGATTCACGTTTTTATTCTGTGCCATTTTAAAGCCATTACTTAATGTGACATTCTTCNGACATACTTTGTGTCAACATAGCTAAGCTTACTTTTTTCAGTTTCCATCTCCACAAGTTAAGTGTTTTATAAGCTCATGGAAATATTTTATCATACTTGTCCCTTATAACGTTAGGTGCTGATCCCTTCTTGAGATATCCCTTCATCTCCATTGAGAGCCTGATACAGTAGTCCTAACTTTGCTATTGTATTTGCTGCCGCAATTTGATTAACTAGACATCTGAGCATATTTAAAATCATATTTAACATATGACTGTTTAAAAGTCTAGGTGAAATTTTCCAGTCATGTCAAAATTCCTGTGTAATCAAAGCAAATGTCAGTTATGGAGTTAAATCAAAATTTTTGCTTATTAACATTAGTTCAACCATCTATGAAAATGAAAGACTTCAAAATACTTAGAGTAAGTATCTTAAAAATAGATCTTAAAGAAAGAAAGTAAAGTTCAAGCACAGTGTGACTTCTGCTTATTACTGCCTAAAGTATGTCTCCAAAATTTTAATAGCTAAGCAGGTGACTTTTATTCATGTACATTAGAAAAGATGTATAGCCAGGATTGTCATTACAGCAAATCATCAGGCAAATTACATTTAAGTCATTTATATTTCCTTATATTAAAGAAAGGTAGAAGGGGAGCTTGAAGGAACTTCCTCTCATATCACAATGAATAATGTGAAAAAATGCATCTGTGTCTAGTCAGTAAACAGCTTGCCAATGTCTGCAGATAGGTGGTTTCTATTCAGTAACTTATAGACGATCTCTCTTTTATCTACCACATTTAAAATGGAACTTGCAGAAGGCCTCAAAGGTAAGGATTCTGCGTTTCTGAGCCTTTCAGTTTATACATCATTGTCCTATTTATTTCTAGACAACAGTTAAATCTTTAAAAGTACCTGTAAAGTTTCAGGCAGCTGTCAGCTTCTTCTTGTCTGCTTCCATGAATGAGGAAATGTTATTATAAGGGATAGGTTATTTGTAAGGTAGTGACATCTTTAGATCAAATGAATTACACCACCTAACTGATTGATTAATGTATATACTTTTAAAAGATTTAGTTGACCCGAAGTCATAGATGTTAATGGTCCATTCACAGGGGAACCAAATTGCTTAGTTCACTGACAGATGCAAAGAATCTAACTGCTTTATTCTTTAAAGTATGCTGGTTTTTCATTTGTGATTAAAAATCCTTATACAATTATGCAACTGGTAAGTAATTAATAATGATCGTTCATAATTTGCTGTGCCTCTGCGGGTAATATTGGTATATTTAGCAGTAAAGATAATAACCTTTTACTTGGTAGGGTTTTTTACTAGTCTTAGTGATTTATTTAGTTACAAATAGCTAAAATCTCAATTATATAGTGATAATCATGAAGAGCCAGATAGGACAAACATTTTGACTATAGATCTAACAATGGCTAATCTGAATTCTCTGGGTAAAACCAAAACTTTGGACTGAACCAGCTTTCTCAACTGTGAAAGTATTACTTCTGTGCTTCAGAAAATAAAAAGGTACTTACAAGAAAGAGTATTAATTCTCAAAATTTGTTTTGGTTAAATTTGGTTATATTTTAGAATTTCATTAAAATTATTATTATTATTTTTTTTCCGTATAAAATATGTCCATTGCTAGTGACTGGAAAATATATTTGGTTGAATCACATCAAAGAAATTCTTGTTCTCCCTTGTGTCTACAAAGTACATAAGTACTGGAGCTTGGTTAGAAAGCATTCAGAAGTACATAGTATTATTAATCATCAAAGAAGAAAAATAAATACAGAAATATTTGATCTTTTGTCTTCTGGTCTGCCAAGTTTGAATATCGGTTAAAATAAAGAATGTGAAGAAATTAATCAACCCATACCTGAGTACTGTTTTTCTGTTTCTCTTAGGCAATAATTGCAGCCTGCACAGGACTATTCTCCTCCTACCAATCAGAGAATCCTATCCCTTTCTTTATCAGGCTGACTGAGTGTAGAATTACAGGTGTTTTGGTGTTTCTGGGTTTTGTCTCAGCTGACATCCACAAATATTTTATCTTTCAGATCATGAAGTTATTTAGTTCTTGGCATATGAAAGCTACTCCTGTGCGGGTACTTCTCTACTTTTGAAGTGCTTATTTTGAGTTAAGTTCAATGGCTGAAAATCAAGCAGGCCAGAATTTTGTGTAATCCAGATCACTGTGTGCATTGTCTAGTCTGGTGTGGCTTGTAAAGAGAGCAGCTAGGTACTGCAATTAGCCACACTTCTTGATTACTGCACCATTATTTTCCATTCCTAGAATCCTTGGTTAAAATTCTAAAAAATTCTTAAAAGAGCTTAAGCATTAAAAGACCTTAATGTTCAAGCGTATTAAACACTTTCAAAAATGCTTCAATGTATCTTGAAAACAGAAACCTATACACAAGAGTAATTTTATTATTTTGAGGAAGTGTTTGTATTCTCAAAGGCCATTTGACATGCCGCTCAGCACAAAGGTGTTTTAATTTAGTGAATATTTTCTTAAAGTGTAAGTAATCTTCATTTAATAATAAGTTTTCTGGCATCTTCTGCTTTAAGTTCTGTCAAAGTCAGTTGATTCTTTGAGTTCATATTTAACTTAATCCTATTAGTTCCTAATGAAGTCAATTTCATTTGGAAGAAATTCAGTTCTGTGAATTTTAGGTTTCTATGTCTATGTGCATGTACGTGTTTGTGTAATACAGTAACTGAACCTCTGTATGGTTAATGGCACAAACATCCGTCTTTCTTTGATGGGAGCTCCGTATACAGCGCAACAGCAGCTGAGGATAGATGTGTAAAGTTGTCAAGTGCTCTGTATGAACAGATAATGTTCCCAAGCATATGTCACAGATTATAATTCTGTTATATCCGTTAACCTTTTGCCCATCCTTACTTGCTGTTGAATGCTGTCATCACCACAGATTATCTCAAACTGAAAAAGCACTCTAGTAATTCCCTTTCTGGGCTGCCCTGTTGATCACCTGGTATGGAGTGTTGCATGTGTGATCCAGATGGCCCCTTTGCCTCCAAACTCCTCCCCAGGTGAACTGTCTTCTTTCTACCAGAGCTGGGTGATGGTGGATTCTCCTTTCTTTCCCTCTCTCCTACCCCAGTCTTAAGTGTTTAAACATGGTTATACTTCAGCATGGAACACTGACATTTGAAAATAGTACATGCAGATTTATTTATTTTTTTTAATGTTAGTGAGTGTTGACTAAGACCAGTGGTGCTGAATGCCAGCACAGAGGTACTAAAATTTTTTTTTTTCTTTAAAACAAGCAAAGCCAAAAGCAGCTTGATAATTTCACTGTATAATTCAAATTCTTTATCCTTCAATACAGCAATTCCAATGAAGACAGACAGAAAATTTGTACATTAAGGGTACTGTACACAATAGAGAATTTCAGCAGTGACCAAGCAAGCTACATGGGAATGGGGACAGTAAATATGACTCAGAATTAAACAGAATGAATACACAATTTGGTGGAGCTCTCTCAGACAAAACTGAATGTGATAGCTCATGAAATGAATACTTTTGCATGCTGTTGATCTTCTGCGTGCCCCTCTCTCTCCCATTTAGTTGGTCTCTTCAGGCTTTTATTATAGTTTTCAGATTAGGACTATTTCTGTGTTGCACATATGTGAATTACAGTAGTCTTTTCTGATTTGATAGGAATGTGTTCATCACCTGCAAAGTACAGGTTTGGTTGATCCTAGTTGAGGTTATTGTTTCAAAGTGAATACTAACATTATTTTTTGTTTGTTTGTTTTCAATCAAGTTTCCAACTGCTTTTTTAATTAACTTTTTTTTTTTTTTTTTAATAATGTGGAAGTAACAACACATTGGACTAATTTGAACTATTATGTGTTCAAGTCTTTAAGTGTATTTTTTAGCCACTGAGAACTAATAATGAGTGTTTGGTTTTGTTTCTTAATTGTTTTGCTCTCAGAAGTGTCTGAGTGTTTGGGAAATCTGAGTTCTTAACTCATTGTAAGTATTGTCTTATTGCACCTTTGATTGCAAACATCTCGAGTTGAACTGAAATGGAAGAATCTGGTCTTTAAATTTAGCTTTTTATGTTATATTGTCCAGTTGACATTATGATCTCAAACTGGAGATGCACATCAGGGAAAAAAAAAAAAAAAAGATACCAATTCTATCATGGCATCTTTTCAGATCAAAATCCCATATGGTTTTCCATTGTGGAATTATTTTTCATAATCCTCGTATTAGGGTTAAATTTATTTTTATTATGTTAAAAGCTTTGTTTTTATTCGTACAAATTCTGGAAGTAGAATGTCTAGACTTTGAATTACATTAAATCCACTGCAGTTTATCTAAGGATTATTTATTTGGGGTTATTTGTACAGAAGTGCCCTTAATGTGTTGAGCAGTTTGTTCTTGGGCAGCAGGGACATGACAGTCAGCAGTAACTTGAGGGTAATCAAAGCATATATTACTTCCATCTTACTTGAATGCTTTGCTATTTTGATAGGAATTGTTCTTAATTATTGTTGCATTTACAGCATTACTACTGGGCATGTTGACTGAAAAGGCTGTGTTTAATTTGCCTGCTAGATTTTGATATTGTAGTAAAATAGAATGTGTGGTTAAGTGTTTTATGAGGACTGCAGACCATAGTCTCAGTTGTGGTTTAATGGCAGAATTGTGGCATAATAATGGCATAGAAGGTAGCCCTCTTTTCAGATATTTTCCAAATGTGAAGTTTCAAGATTAAGGCTTGGTAGTGTGTTTGATAGTTAAAGATTTTTCTCTCCATGTTATTTGTATTTTTAGTAAGCAAAATTTTAAACAAAACAAAACTCATACCAACCCTCATTTAGTGAAATAACACTATTTTTGAAAACTTATGTTCCTGTTGAATAATTGCAATAAAAAGGTGTTACTTCTGAAAAATGGTGCGTTGATTTACTTCAATATGAAATGCCTGGTAAGGATTTGTTACTGTCTCCAAACATAAGGATACTACTATATTTTATATATAATTGTAAGTAACAATTTATAAGTTAAAAAAAATGCAGAGTGCAGATAGTGTAGGTGTTTATCAATACCCTTTAGCATCCACAAGTTTACCTAAGGTGCACCGCCTCTTAGTAGGATGTCACATGTAGACACCATACCTTATAAGCATACTGCTAGCAGTAAATCCAAGCAAGGCCCCCCAGAGCAGGGTGCCCAGGCCCACACCCAGGCAGCTTTTGAAGATATATGAGGAGGAGATTCCACAGCCTCTCTGGGCAGCCTGTGCCAGTGCTCCATCACCCGCACGGCACAGAAGTGCTTCCTGATGTTTCAGTTGTGCCTGCTGCCTCTTCTCCTGGCACTGGGCAGCAATAAAACTCCCTGCCCCTTCTCACAGGAGAGGTTCTCCATCCCTTTGATCATCGTGCTTGCCCCCACGTTGGATTCTTTCCAGTATGTCCATGACTCTCTTGTAGCAGGGAGCCCAGAACTGGACAGTGAACTCCAGGTGCGGCCTCACCAATGCTGCATAGAATTTGCTCTTCAATTTTTCTTAGTTACAATTCTTCATTTCACTGGAGTACAAAAGCCCCTCATTTGTAGACTATTGCTATACCTTTGTATGAAACTTTGCACTTCGGCAAGCCGTGAGTGAGTGGGAGTATACTTAGTGTTAATTATTTGAAACCCCTGTGTTTTTTCTCTGTTGCCATCTTATGCCCTTTGCATATCACAGTACTGCAGAAAGGAAATGCTACTATTTATTCAATAGGGCTTAAAGTGGGATAAACTGTAAAAGACTTTCATTAGGAATACCTACATCACAGGCAGTCTCATTGACAAATTTGTTATTAGGGTCATTCTTATGAGCAACTGACTGGTAGCATGAATAATGTTTGCCTAGTCTAGTTCTGAAGAAAGGAGGAAAGTTAGTTTTTACCAGGGATACAGAAGGTAATGAGATTTATGGTATTGATCTTGCAAAAATTTGCTATCCCAAAGTTTAGACATCTAATCAGAATTAGTTGCCTTGGTACCTCATGAAGTAAAGAGAAAAAGATGCATTGACAGAGGTCACTCATTCTAAGAAAGGCTTTTTCCATACAGCAATTCATCTGAACTTTTAAGATCACTGGCATTCAGTACAACTAGTTAAAATTTAGACATGTTTTCACACCTGATGTAAATAAAGTGAATCTTATTGTTCTCATATCAAATCATCCTCAAGTACAAGTAATTTTTTATTCAAAAAATTATAGATATCCATATATTTCATATATAGGAGCAGAAACTCACCTTTGACTGGGTACAAAGAGACTAAGAGATTTATTTGAAAAACCTTGCCTGTTGCAAGCACAAATGTGACCGTGGCCAAGCCTTAATCTTGTAAAATCTTAAAACTTTTTGGGATAGATAAGTTACACATTGAAGATGCACGTGTACAAAGGAGGCAATTGGTTATGTAAGTACAAAGGCACTTGTATGTATTTTGGGCATAGAACATGCAGGCTGCAAAGAGTAATTGAAATAAGAGCAATAGTAAATTTCATTGGGATCATCTTTTAGGTTGTTCTACTATCAATTATTGATGACAAATGTGTGGGAAGTTGTTTGTATAATTTAGAAAAATAGGATGTCGCAAATGTCAAGTCAGAGCTCATAGTCTTTGTTATGTAGTAAAATTAATTTCTGGACCAGTAGAGGTTTTTGAAAACTTGGTACCAATAGCTGCCTGAAGCTGGTCTATTTTCAGGTATAACAAGTTGATATGAAGTCATACTGGTGCCCTCTACTGGCATCTGCTGAAAGCTCTTAAGGCTTTATTCGTCGGATATCATCATCTCCATGGTTAGTTTCTGAAATATAGTGTTTATCGACTTTCAGACAAACGCAAAACCAACCCTCAATTGTAAAATACTTTCTTTTTAAAGAGACTTGGGGACTGATAGGGCAAGGGAGGAGGGATGCAACTCCTACCTATCAACACTCATCTGTTTACAAACTGCTGAAAGCTTCAACTTCTACATTCACAAGCCATAGAACATAAAAATGTCTGTTGAATCTCTGTGTCTGCCACTCTCTTAAACTCTGATAATTGGCTAATCAGCGAAAGATGTCTGAGGTCTTTTTTTTTGTTTTAAATTGTGATTGAGTACGAGTGTTAATAAGTGTTCATCAGACATTTGAACTATTAATTCTTTCTGTATATGCAAAAGTTCTTTCATGAGCAGAACTCTGTCCATTGACTTGGTAGAATGATCTTTGCTTCCCCTGGATTTTCAAATAAAGCTTTATTACATCTTCGGCATTATCATTTTATAGAACAATTTTGTTAGCAGAAAGTTGGTTATTGTATCTTGATATGTTGAAATATGTTTTTGTACTAGAAACATTCTGATATTTGCTCTTAAATCTTTGTATATTGGAAAGAGGAGATGATAGAGTGAGATTCGTACATAGCCTGGAGTTCAAAATTAAAAGACCTTTGGAAATTACAGAAGAAATTTGGAAATTTCTTCCAAATTATAAAGCTGGCTTAGAAACTCTTAATTGTGTGATTTTGAATAGCTTTGTATCCACATTACACTGGGTTTGGGAAAATCAGCCAAATAAATGCTAGATAACACCAGTTTAATGGAGCATTAAACTAAATACCGTCAGGATATGAGATGCTGCAAGGGAGATGCTGAAAGAGCCTTCTGCTTCTGTTTCAATTACAAACTATGACAGAAGAATTTCAGAAG
>VXAV01011474.1:128976-140883 GCA_013399715.1 Alectura lathami
TTTTTTTTTTTTTTTTCCCCTAATGGACAAGTTCTTACAAAGAACCATCCTACTTAAGTTTCAGTGTACTAGTTGCCAGCAATGTGCTTGTTTGCTATGTACTGTGATCTGAGTTTTATTGCCTGAGTCTTTTATTAGCACAACATCTTAATCTTTTAGGGTTAGCACATGATTTGGTTTCTTTATAAAAGACTAACAGTGTAAGTCAGTATTTTCCTATTCAAACATGTACATATTCATCCAAATTAAAATGCCGTCAGTAAGCAGAAATTCAGCTCTTAGCCAGTAAAGCAAATAGTTTCCAGTCAAATGCTAGAAAACAGTATTTTTTTTCCAGAAATACAAAATTAAGTCAGGTTGAAGAGTCCTTAGTCACGGCTGTAAATTGCTACTCCTGAGTACTCCTACTACTAATCATTGTAAGTAACTGGTTAAATGAGTAAATGCACTGAACCTCTGAAAATTTAACAGAATTCTTTCCTAATTGTGGATAGCTGCCCTTGTAAATAAATAAATAAATAATCCAGTCACTAGTCAACTTTGTAATTACAAGTTTCATATCGTTAGTTGTACTGTTTTGTATATTAGGTCTTGCAAGTTCTGCTCAGGATATGGGCTTCTGTCATGTCCACAAGGATGTGGTTCATTTTAACAGTAGTTCTGCATTATTAAAGGGTAAATTCCTAGATGTTTTTCTTCAGAAGATAAACAACTTATGAAAGCATTCACTCTAAAAGAATTTAGAGTTGCGTATTTGGTATGCACTGGAAATGACTGTGGCATTTGCCTTTGCTTTTTCAATAAGCAGATCCTGGCTGGATAAAGTGACTGTTCTTGCCATCCCCTTGACACTCAGCATTCCTCATCACATATTTTGAGAAGACTCAGACATAAAGAACAACATTTTCTAGAAACCCAGCAAAATAGATCACAGATGAATCCTTGAGTCTCTGTTCCTTTTCAGACTTACTGTAGGTGAATCCACAGATGCTGTAGATTTTGGCAATGTGCTCACAGACACATGGAGAGCTTTAGTCTGAGAAAACTGAAAATGTTTTCTTGTTCTTATCTCATACATCCTCAGTTTTACTTCGGCAACATGATTTATACTAGTGTAAGAAAATGAGAGGTTGAAGCCAATACATACGCAAGTAAATTTAGTAGTAAAATTTACGCAAGTAAAATAGGCACGAGCAATATATTTAAGTTCATGTATGTATGCATGCATGTGCATACACAGAACAAAATGTGCACATAGTATGAAGGGTATGTTATAAATAGAACTGAAGTTTTACATAGTGACAAAACAAGACAAATTGGGTCCACCTTTATATATGAAAAGATGAAAACCTGGTCTGCATATTGAGCTGAGAACTATCTACCTTGTGTCTGGGAGAAAAAATTGACAGTAGTGAGGAGGCCTTTCATTGATAAGGTTCACTGAACAATGTGTTAATGAGCCACAGGATATGGCTACCATGTCCACCAACTAGCAGAAACATCTCTGTGTATGAGTAGATAGATTTCTCCAAAGTGTGAGAATCCCTTAAAAGTACTTACCTGCTCGGCTCACACTGCTCTTGCTTGTGTCCCTTTGCATCACAATTTTCAGTACAAGACTATATACATGATCAGTGGCAAAAATTTAAAGGCATGTAAGCATGATGCAGAGGTAGTTGATAAGTCAGATGGCAACTTAGCCTATGTTTATTTGCAGACCTTTTGCAACCTGGACTGTATGCATCTAATTTGTATTGACCTTGTGGTGGGAATTCCCAGAGTAGATACTTTTGGGTACTTATGCTAATGGAGAAGAGCAAGAACAGAAAACAGATTGTTCATCTTGTCGGTTATGATAACATTAATAGAGAGGTTGCAGTGGACAGGTTTCTTTTACGTGTATTTTTGTCCTTGCTTGGTACTGTGGAGAAGAGAATTTACACCAGACAATCCCAAAACAAGTAGGTCATTACCTGCTTTGAAATGAAGGGCCTGGTCATTCTTCTGACTTTGTACTGATTACACAAGCCAAATTCCCTCCTGCAGTTTGTTATCTTATATTTTCAATATGTTTTACGAGATGGATCTTGGCATCTAATTTGGCACTATAGGTTCTGCTGGGTGAAGTAGGGTAAGTCTGTTCATGGCTGTAGCCCCGAATACTTCAGTGTCTTTTGGAGATTTGTTTTAGGCTTCCAAGGCAGTTAGGACAATTTTGGCCTGTCCTGTCAGCAAATGGTGTGACATACTGTATGTGAGAGACAAAACTCTCCAGTTGCAGCTTTATTTATGTTGAGCTAGCTGTTGCACAAACTGATCATATTGTAGCCAAGCTGAAGATGCTGGCTTCCTCTCTGTGTTTTTAAACTCATGGTATCATTGACAGCAATTAATGACTTTCAGCTGAAATCAGTGCTAAAATATGAATGACTGAACTGTGGTCATTTTGATTATCTGTGGAACCAAAGCAGGCCAGTCTCAGAACAAATGCAGAATTGTCTGAAACTGGTTAATGGGATTCATATTTTCACCATATGGCAAGGTTATATGTTTAAGTAAATGCAGTCAGGTATCCAAATGCAATTTTGAATATAATTTCCTCTAGTAAATGATCAAATTATCCTTTAAAAAACAACACACAAACGAACGAAACACCGCACAACCAAATAACAAGAATAAAAGCATACACAAAACCCACCTGTATTTCTGAACACTAATGTATTGAGCAAGATATTCTATGTTCTAGCTTCTCTATATCTGGTGTCTATATATATGTCTTCTTTATACTTATTAGTTTACCTGTACTCCTGCCCTCTTGTGGATTTTGAATGAATTAGATACTATAGATTTATATTATCTAGGTTTTAAGACTACAAGTCTGATTTACGTTATCTAGGGAAAAAAAAAATAGGTGTGCATGTTCAGGGATTCTGCTTTATTTCTTAGTGCATTGTCTGACTAAAACAATTGTTCAGCCTACCCTCTGGTTTGGGAATCTTTTATTCTGTTTCTAAGCCATATTTGTCAAACTGGCATAGCTGCTGAATCTTCTACATGTTGTTCTTATTTCTTATCCCATTACTGTCACTCGACTGCTCTTCAAGAGTAACTGTCTCAGGAAACCATGAAATTAAAGTTAATGAGAAGACACATGAAATATCATGAAATATCATTTATTCAAAGCTTTGGGAACTTTTTCTAATGTCACAAGGTGAAAGTCCCAAGGTGAACAGATCAGTCTTCTACAGCATAACTTTTTGCCAGTACTATCTATAACTTCTATTTCCAATATTGCTGCATGTGCAGAATTAGGAAATTGCTTCAAAGCTGAAAGTCAGGGAACACTCCCTGTGCCAAGTATATGCAGGAGGATTAGTGTTAGTAAGCCTATAGTAAATAATGCATATAAAGTGAATTCCAGATATCCAAAATGTTATGCATATGAGTGGTGTCTTCCTAAGTCATCCAAATTATCTGTCACTTTCATTGTGTTTCTGTTTTTTAAGCCAGTATAGTTTGGAATTTTGATACACGACTAAGAGTAAGATAGGTGGCATGTTCATCGTGTGTAGCTGAACACAGGAAAACACAGCTAATGAAAAATAGCGATATAATGTTCAGCACAAAATTTAGCCTCTTGTTATATCTGGTGAAATACAACAGTCAAAGGACAAGAAAGGAGAAATAAATAGCATGGGGTCAAAGTGGGGAATTAAAAATAAGGGTGAAAAGTGCATTCTCAGATAGGAATGTGAAGTAGGTTGCTAGTTTCCTTGAAGGAGGTGGTGGTCTAGCACTGGAGAGCATTCTGAAGGGTCACTCTTAGGGGCTTTATACCAAAATGGAGGCAAAGACAATAGCCTGGTCTAGTCCCACTTTTTTTTCGGTCCTACCACTATTGCTGTCAGCAGCTCAATTAGCACAGCAGCTAGTGATACTAGAGAGCTTGTCACTGACAACAGCTTGCATCAGTTGCATTATATGATTGGAATCTTGTTCTCTTCAGGATGTTCGCATTGCTGGCCTACTCGAAAATTTCAACACGTTTCTAATAGAAGGTGTGAAAAAATGGGCAGAAGGCCGTGTTGGAGATGTCCCTAGGCCGTTATGGGGTGTGAGTGGGTGGCCCCAGGAACTTCTTTCTCTGCGGTTCCCACTGGGGCCACTCTTTGTTCCTGGGCTCACCCTGTCCAAGGTGCTGATGACACCTTGCAGGAATCGGGCAGCCTCTGCACAGTGGGAAGGGATCTCTCTTCTGGGACCAGTAAGCCCTCAGGCAAAGGACAGATCTATCAGATGCAGCACATGCAGGCTTTTTTTTTTTGTTTGTTTGTTTGTTTTGTTTTGTTCTGTACAACAGCAGGTGTAGGTAACTGTCAGAACCTGTCTTGCCATCTTATCAATATATCCAATACTGTGATAATCTCTATTTTCAGGTATGGCATGTAGCCCAACAAAAATACAACTATCTGCATTTTGGCAAGTATTTGGCAAGTATTTCCATTATTGCAACCTTATTCCACTGTGCTTCCATTTGCAAGGGTAAGAGAAGAAAGTTTGTGTAGTTTCTGTGCATTGGAACAATGCCTTTCAGTTGAGTCTGTATATATTAAGAGTAAAAATGTGAATGTATGGGCACTTACTGTATTCCTTTTCCAATTTTTATCATGGACAAGTGCTATCCATGCAGAATTATTAGCTGATGGTCCTCTAATTATAAGGCACTTCTGATTACCCACTGTGCTATTTTCACGATTCTGGTCTTGGGAGCCAAAGGAACAGAAGAGCAAGAATATAAGTATTTGCTGAATGCTTCCGCTGATCAGAAAGGCAGGAAGTGTGAAAGGGC
Organism: Alectura lathami; assembly: GCA_013399715.1. Lineage (NCBI taxonomy): Eukaryota > Metazoa > Chordata > Aves > Galliformes > Megapodiidae > Alectura > Alectura lathami. Next base: position 133,826 of record VXAV01011474.1, read on the forward strand.
AACCATAATTCCCGTACAAGTGCAATAGCATCCCTCATGGCATCTTCTGACATGGATCTTGTGATTCTAGGGAGATGGGTTGTAAAAACAGCCTTCTGGAAGCTGAAAATTATTTCAGATATTATACCTTTTCTCCAGGTAAGAAAAAAGAGTGTTTTAGAAGAGTAGAAGTTGGAGAATCCAAAAAATGCCACAATTTCTGAGTAGGAGATTATGGGTATCACAAGATATGTAAAATATCCTGATGGCTAGATGAGAAATAACATTTGTGTAATTAACTTTTTTTTTAAAAGTACATTAATCTCTACACATGGAAACAACCTTGTAAGAGTTGAATACTGTTTTGATGATTAAGACTTTGTTGTAGTTATGACCATAAGTTTGTGATTTATCATAATTTGTCCTGCTGTGCTGCATGTTTTTTTTTTTTGTTTTGTTTTAGTCACTATCTAGCAAGTGTGTATTTGTTGACTAAGACTCTAAGAGTGCATGTAAGTGCAAGTCTGAATTCTGTAACAGTCCATAGGACTCAGGTACTTTTAGAAAAATAAAGAACATTCAGACTCCATCCTGATTAGGAAAGGAAAGAATGTGAGGAACTGAAACTTAAACTTTATTTTTAATATATACCTGTTCTTGCTATGTAACAATTTACTTTTTAAATGCATTAGGGTTTTTTTTTTAAGTGCTACTTTGAATTAGTGAGAAAAACTTTCATACGTGTTTTAATCCTGACCACAAATTCCTTTATTCTGCCAACATAACAGTCTCATTTTGCTGAAGAAAGGTTAAAGTCTGTTGCTCTTTTTGTGCATCTCAACTTGCAGTTCTAATAAATCTTTCAGTCATTTCTCTTTACATCTTTACTTTCAGCACATTTAGATAATCTGTAGGGTTTTAAGTTGTTTTAGCTTGGGTCCATTGTGAGACATTAATATATTTTTGACAAGGTACATGGTGTGGAACATTTTGGTCTATCACACCAATAAAAACAGATGGGGAAGCAGAGCTGCGTGTGACGTAAGGCACGCAAAAATGTGGATCTCACCAATTAATCATGTCATACTGCTGACAAATAAGTGACAGTAATTGATGCAGCCCTTTGAGAGGCAATCTGGAACTACTGCAGCCTGGGAAAGCTCATACATTTCTTTCCTTTGCTAAGTTAGTGGTGAATAACAGCCCTATTTAACTGCTGCCCAGTGTTGCTTTAGAAGGTAACAGTGCCACTGACAAGCCAGGAAATAAGAATCTAGAAGTTAGCGCTATCTATTTAATGTTTCTGCAAACAGAATTTTTTGTAGAAAAAAATGTTCAATGTATTGGCCACCAAAGGGCCATGCATGTAAAGTGCATTTGAATATCTGAATGAATTCCGTTAGGTTTTCTGCTTTTCAGATTGTACAGGTTTCAACTTAACAGTCTAAGTATCTAATTGTTTTTATCATTGATATTCATCTTATACTGTTAGGCCTTAGTGTCAGGATTTCTAAGACGCCCAGCAGATTCCAGCAATAAATGTACGCGCTCTGACTAGATCTAACTTGCACCCTGTGCTTTGTTTTAGGTGAACTTGTCTGACTCAGAGTAAAGGCAGAAGGTTTTACAGCTGTAAGAAAATGTCTAGCTGTTTTAATAGGCATTATGCCAGCCCAAGGCAACATATGTTCAAACCACTGTCTGCTGCTAAAGTCTCCTTCGCAGAGCATTCCAGTTTGGTTTTTTTTTGTTTTTTTTTTTTTTTTGTCATCAGGGAGAGAAATCAAAGCTCAGTCAAGAGTATTAGAACAAAGAGATATTGCTGCTGAATTTTCTCTCCAGTAGGCTGTGGCTTCTTCCATCACATTGTACCAGAGTGACAATAGTCTGCCTTGGTTATTATTGGAGTGAGGCCAGAGAACTTCACTTCTATGCAAAAATAGTTTTACAGCAAATGAGCTGCTGAATGGGGCCTGATAGAGCTATTGGATTTGCTGGAAGGGCCACATCCTACCCAATCATGATTTAGATCTGCTACCATTTCCTTGTAATTATCAGACAGAGGAAGGTAGTATTCAAATCCCTGTTACTATTGCCATAAGCTCTCTGATACTTCCCTTTATGATTTTCTTGCCTCTTTTCTGTTGCAGCAGAACACGTGTTCACAGCTCTGAGAAAAGGAGGAAGCAGCCAGACAGGTGGCAGAAATAACCCTGTGGGAAGAAGCACAAATAGGAAGAGTGTTGAGGATGTCCAGCCATTGCTCTGGCTGCTTCATTAAACAGAAGTGCAGCTTGGCATGTGATAATATGGAATAAAGCAACTGGCATAATGACAGACCTCTGTAGTCTATAGGAAATAGGAATAATCAAACTGTAACAGCAGTTTTCTTGTAAGATTTATAAGAAAAAAGAATAATTCCTCCCATTTTGTGGATGTGAGAATTGATGCACTGGGCAGTTAATTGCTCTGTTTACTGATAATCCAAACGTTTCCAAAGTCTATTGAGTAGAACAGGAGCTGCAGATACTTATGACCTCCACAAACCAAGCTGGCTGCATCTGATTTGCTCAACCTGTGTAGTGACTCAGCAGCAGAACAGAATGAAGGTCTAGACACAGAGTTAAGAAGGAAATGTGGGGAAGATGCTAAAAGTCACATTTCTTTACACTAAACTCCCTGCAGTGGCTATTTGAATCTTCCTAGCTCTTCCCATCAGCTTCTCTATGGCCACAAATGACTGATATGAAGAGCTGCAGAGAACTGGAAATGCTACACAGAGCTGAGAAATGTGGATGTGCTCACCTGCGTGTGAAGTAACACGGGAGAAGAGACAGCTCCCATGTTGTCAGAGAGGCTGCATCTAATACTGTTATTTCAGTAGAGTACTTGGGGTGGATTAGATATGATGCAAAATCTGTTTCCCTAGATGTGTTTTCTTCTCTTTGCTTTTTCCCTTCAGGTTATTGTTGCTGTTTTCCCTGGCTATCTTTTCTCCAAGTTTAGATCTTTCTCCAAGAAATCTGGAAAGATGCACTCATATTTTCCTTCCAAGCAGAAGAACAAAAGCATAAAATGAGTGGTATATTCCCTGCTGATTTCACAACTTGAACCAATATTTTTTACAGTGTTTATAGAAGCCTTCCTCCAGAGGCACCTGCCAGATCTTGATCCCTGCTCAAGGTCACACTGCTGTGGCTGTGCACTGCTGTGGATTACTGGGATAAGATGTGACCTAGGAAAATGTGACTGCAAGTGGTAAAAGCCAGGATGTTTTTCTGCACAGAAAAGTTAACACTTCTGTTGCATTCAGAGTTTGTTATAACATGAGTAATCATACACAGTGCAAGGTTTTAGTAAGATTTTTGCACATTTTCCTGTTAAGTAAAGTTAGCACTTCGACTGTAAAATTTGTTCTGAAAAATTGTTGTCAGCTTGTAACGGTGGTTGGATGCTACATGAATGGCAGGCATTTTCCTATTTAGACCCTATGTAGAGTGTGATTTTTCATAATATGGTAGCAGTTCGTTGCTACAATAAAATACTTTGATTTGTGGGAGCGTGTTTCCTGAGTGATCTGTGAACTTAAAACTCATTGACTTCTGATTGGAAGTGCTACTCTAAGAATTACAGTTCTACCTGAGGTTATTAGCTTGTTTACCGTGATCTTCTGCTTGTTCTCCATCACAGCTGGGGCTTGTACTTTTATTTTTACTGTTTTGCACCTACCCAAAAGGGTATTCCTAACTGTTAAGCTTACAGTTTAGATCAACAGTTCAGAAGAGGGATGAAAAATACTCTTTCTAGTTTATGGCTGATAAATGAGGAATTAAATAATGAATTGTCTTGGCCATGCTCTGAAGTCAGTGACAAGGCAAGAAACTGTCTATTCTGAGTGAGTTCTTAGATCTGACTCCTTGGCTGGATGTTTAACTGTACAAAACTTTTTTTCATAATGAGTACTTTGGATGTCACCTAACAAACCAAGTCTGCTTCTTGTTTTGATAGGAACAACTCAGGTTTCCTCTTTTTCTGGCAGACTTCATTAACTGTGTGGCTCTTTTAATCACAAAGCGCTCACCCAAAATAGCCTACACATTGCCTGAGTGTCCTTACTTGTAGGAAGCATGACCTTGTCTCTGATACTGGGCCACTAAAAAAGAATGTAGTAAATTTTAATGTGATTGTAACTTAGCCAGCATTTACATAAAAAAAAAAACAAAACAAACAAACAAAAAAAACCCACAATGATCTTCTTGTTACGGAGATCATTAATGAAACATCAGCACTGGTCTGCAAATGCTACCATGTTGTGATCCAGCTGAAAAAACAGCCTTGTGTAACTTGAGTACATTGCATAACACAGGAAGTGGAAAAACAAACTAAATTTTCAAGGACTGTTTGCATTTTAACTAGAGCTGAATAAAAAGTCTACAAAGAATAGCTTTTTGAGTAGTTTAACATGCATCCTCTGAAGGTATATCCATGAGGCTGAATATATTTTCTTGCCCGTTTGTTTCTGTATTTGCAGTTGCATTTTTCAATGCGTTAATTTAATATATGAAATTTCAATAGCGTTGCAATTCAGATACAGCACATGGCACTCTTTCTGTTTCCTATTGGGTAAGGTATGATTGCTCTGTGGACAGGATGTGTAGGTAATTCAAAATTCATCTTCCTTGCTTAGCCAGGCGTGTAACTTTGAAATTTGTTTACCAGTTAGACTCTTGAAAGATAAATGCTGTAAATCACGTGTTGTGATAGGTGAACTCATGTTTCAATAAATTTGTGGAAGCATAATGATTTGTAGAACTTGCTTGACTTATTTATCTAGCTGTAGCTCAATGTGTTTTGATGCATGTTTGTTCAAGACAAACTCATTTCCCTCAGGTAGTATCCTTCAGTTATATCTCACTGTAGAAAGGCAAACTTGCAGAACTCAGCAAGATTTCAGGAGGCAGCAGTCAATCAAGAAACTCATCAGCTTTTTCTTATCAGTTCTGCCATTTTCAAACCTGCTGAATTCCCATGAGGACCATGTGTGCAAACAGTGATCTGTACCTAGTTTTTGGCATTCAAGTCTGAAATGTTTGTTAACAGCTTTAAAAGACCTCCCCTGATATTTTCAAGCTTCCCAGATCAGAGATTTCTTTAGGATGAGTTACAGCCTGTGGACGTTTATCTTGTTATAAAGTTTTTCAAGGAAATGACATCCAGACAAAAAGAGCAAAAAACGAATTGGAAGACTGAAAAATGAGAAAACTCTACTGCAAAATGAAACTGACAACTTCTACTATGGGTGGTGTATAAATGAGCACGTGTGGAGTTCAAGAGAATTATGTTGACTTTTCATTAGCTGAAGATCTGGTTCTCTGACCCAGATGAAGAGACAGAGACATTGCTGACCAACAAAAGTTGTTCAGCACTGACCAGCAGATTGAGGCTGATCCACTTTTGAATGCTTAATAGATAGGGCAGCCACACAATAAAATGTATTTTGTCTTTTATTAACGGGAGAGACAGGTAGGGGAGAGTGCTGTGCTGCCTCATTTTAGGAAATAGCATGGAGCTGTGAACTTTTAAATTTCTTCTATGCATTCAGCTTAACAGGATTGCAAGGCATACTCTCATTATAATTTCCTTTCTTAATATTAAAATCAATAGCCATCTGGTGAACATCAGCTTCAGTATTAAAAAGATTTTCTTTCGTTTGGTCAGCCTTCAGTGGATAAGTGAGAGGCACATAGGATCTGCATTTTCTCAGGCGTTATTTGGCATTGGGTATTTTCTGCCACCAGGATCTAAGGGTAGATGATGAGAAAGCACTTCACACGGATAGAATTGCTGTATACCGCGGGGCTGAAGCAACGTTCTCAGCCTACATTATCTGCTCAAATAAACTCTGTAATACTAAGCAAGCATTAACTATTGTGGTTTATTTGATCAACAGAACTCTCCCATCTCCCCCGTCTCTGCTCCCCAAACCACAGGCGCAGCAGTGGCTTTTCAATTGAGTGAGGACACCACATAATTTATGGTTGCCTGGGGATAATTCTTAGGATTTGGGGTTAACTTAAAATTGGGCTCTGTTTTTATAATTATTTTTTCCTTTATTTTATTTTTCCCATGTGAAAAAAATCTGGTTTTGATATATGTTATTACCCATATATTTAAAATATTCGACAATATGCAAACTCTACTTTAAATGGTGCAGCACTGGCCAATTTCCAAGCTGCGTTAGATTTATAAGATAATAGTATATAGTATTATTTTGTGCCAGATTCTCAGACTGACATGACACTTAGTTAATTTTAATACATACACGCATACACGCCCCTACCTATATTTCTACATAGAAAATTCTATGAGATGCAGGAAATAGGTGAAAGATGCATGCCTCTTTAAAGAGCTGGTTGTTTTACGGAAAATATTCTACGCAGAGATTTGTTGAGATTAAACTGTTTGCCTTCCCTCTCTTATTTGTCCTTTGCATTTCAGTAAAATCTAGATGACCTTGCCTGTTGTGATGGGTACTGCACAGACAAAAGAAGAAAAGTGTTCTTTACCCCAGCTTCCCTGCAGTCAGGGAGAGAGGGAGAAACAAGAACTGGATATGCAGAACAATTGGAGAAAGCATGGTGGACACTTTGTGATGTTTTCTTTCTCTCTCTCTTTCTCTCTCTCTTTCCCTCTTTCTCTCTCTCTCTCTTTCTCTCTCTCTTTCTCTCTTTCTTTCTCTCTTTCTTTCCCTCTTTCTTTTCCTCTTTCTTTCTTTTTCCTTAACTTTTGAATACAAACTTTCCTGTTCTTATTGCTTCATTGAGTTACAGCTCTCTCTTTGTGACATTGATGCTTCTGCCTATATCAAGTAAACAAGGTGTAATGAATTAAAGATTTCATAAACTCCTGTGGGAAACCAGACATGACAAGTAAGAAACCTCAGTGAATGATTAGTAAAGCCAGAATATATAATTACACGTATATGGTTGGGTTTTTGTTAGTTAGTTAGTTTTAATATAAAAAGAAACTGTGATTCTCTAGCTTTTAACTTTTTAACTTTTTTTTTTTTTTTTTTTTTT
>VXAV01011474.1:166359-185441 GCA_013399715.1 Alectura lathami
TATTAAAAAAAAAAAAAAAAAAAAAAACAAACTCACTAATTATATGGTAAAAATGTTACATAAGAAAGCCTTCATTTTTACCCCTTTTTCAGGTGGCTATCTAGTCCACCCTGTTGGCTCAGTGCAAAACCAAATATACTTACTGAGTTTCTGATATATTTGTCAAACTTGTTTAAGACTATTTTGATGATGTCTGTAGTTCAATGAGTCCTCTTTTTTTTTTTTTTCCAGATTCATACAGTTTGTGAAACCAGAGATAAGAGACATGCAGACATGCTATGTGCAAAACCTGGCTAGGGTGAGGTCAGCGTTTAAGGAGGCCTTGATAATAGAATTCTATGGTTTTAGTGATGGTAGCTCTTCCAAAACAACAACTCTGTTTTCTTGATAATCCTTTTATTATTGGAAAACCAAACTGGTTCATGACTTGCACATGGAATTAACCATTTTTATTGGAGCTGCGGTAAGTACTATGTCTTGCTTTTCAGTTGTAATTGCAGTAGAGGATCTGCTAGTGATGTTTTATGTCACAAAGAATGCTACTGTATGTACTGTATGTATGTAATTTTTGTTTGTTTAACATTTTACTAGTTTCATTGGCATTTACAATGTTAAAAATTGCTTTGGAAAATCTCTGCTGTAGACCTGAAATTTTGAGGGAAAACCTCAAAATTATTTAGGGATTGGAGGAACTGGTTGATGAAAATAATTTGGAAAAGACTAAAGATTTCCTACACAGTGAAATATGAACATAATCTGCACTCATGGGACAGAGTCTTGAATTTAATTGCTTATGTCTGACACAGTGCTTTCATGAAGGCACCGACAGGTCTCAGCAGGTGTGATGTGGTCATCATACTCATCCTGTGGATCCTGTGAGTGCGTAGAAGATGTGGTGCCCTTGGAAAACCCATAAAACCTGAAGAAATACTGTGAAAAGGCAAAATTTTACTTGGCCACCTTCTAAAGTATAAGTTTTTATCTTGCTAATGTATTTGTGGTTGGGGAAATAAATTGGTGTATATGACTGGCTCTGCCCAGTGTAGTAGCCTCAGTGAGAGTTGGTGGAATTGTCCACATTCTGCTGCTGGCTCTGAGGTGTTTCCACTCTCAGGACAGAGTGAGGAGGAGGGATCATCTCAGAAAAAATAAGAGATGCAGATTACAAGCTCATTTTACTCATTGCTTGGCATGAAGCAGAAATGAGTCCCTCAAGGATGCTTGTGTGTCTTGCATGAGCTCTGTATGGGGAAAGAAGTGTCATGATTACATGGCATGGTGACAAACAGATGGAATGGGAGAGACTTGGGGATGGGATGGGAAGGATGGGGCAGTGCAGAGCTTACAGACTGATAGTTGTGGAAAGCTGTGTCAGATATTGAAGTGGGACAAATCATTTGTGATAGCAGATGAGGGTCTGGTAGGTAGGTATGAACAGGGAAGGGACAGGATCAAATGCTGAGCAAGGGTGTGCTTGTTTAATCTTAAATGCTTTGGAGGGAGGGGGCCAAGAAAGGCAGCTTGGAAAGCCAGGAAAAGGAGTGACTCAGTAGCTAGGATAAAGTGAGGATACAAAGAAGAAATTAGTGGTGGGGATGGAATGTAAACAACCGCCCCCAGAGCAGTCAGAGAGGCAGCCCTGGATTTCATATTGCAGGGGAGAAATCTCCTACTGGATCTGCAAAATCCCTGAGTGGGCAGGGGCAAGGAAGAGGAAATGAAGACAAGTTGAGTATGGAAAATCATAGCGTGATGTTTGGCTGCATTGTTGTTCAAGTCTGTCTTTCACAGTAAGAGACCCCTATGGCAAACATGTACAGGCTGCTTTATCAAGTCAACCTCCTCTGCTGATGTGTCTGAGAGAAATAAAACTGGCTAAATACAGTGCCTCTGACACATAGTCTCACTTCTGTTAGAAATATTTCATAACCCACATCCCTAACAGAATTTGGAAGAAATAATTACAACAATGTATTGTTATGTATTGTGGGACCACAGTCCAATAATATTTTGGAACTTTAACTGTTCTACATCTGATCTAATATTGCAACTAATCCATCAAAAATTGATCATGAAGTCTCTCAAAAATAGCTGCTGGCAGTGTAAATGCTTATAATGAATGCTAGCGTCGCCTTGCTGAACACAGAAACGGTACTGTGCAAGACCTAAGAGCAACTAAAACAGATCAATAGTTTGTGGGAGGATATCCCCAGCGGCACCTGAAGGGCACTAATCTTCATCTCTCTAGTGATCAGTGCTGCAGTTCCCCACATTGAAAAAAACTTAGACTTTTTTAAATTAAGAAATGCCATAGATTCATTAAAATAACACCAGAGGTAACCCTACACGAGAGGATCAACTGCACCTGAACCACTACAGATACACTGAAACTGTGTGCCTGCAATTATTCCCATCACTGCACTAGGGGTTTTGTGTGATTATAAATAACATTCTCTGCATGTGTATTGGGAAAATCCTTTTTCATACTCGGTTCTATCTTTCCTTTCTTTGATTTTTATAAAGAAAGCAAGAAGTTTTGTAGAATAAATTCTACATCAACTCAGCAGTAATTTGAAAATAAGTACTTGAAAATAACTAAGGTTGAGAAATGTTTTATTTCAAGAAACACCGCACTAAACTAAGATATACTGAAAAGAAGTACAGGACTAACCCATTACAAGCTGGCTGATCAAAAAAACAACAGCTCTAAAGCCTATGGATAATGTTGGCATCATATGTAAATGTATTTGAGTCACACTAAGTTTTGTTACTTTTCTTATGAAAGAATTTTGAGAAAAAAGATCTTTATAGAAGCAATGGACATAGCAAAAGCAGACTATATTAGTTGTGATGATTTATTTATTTTCCAATGCTTTGGGGTGAGTTATTCTTGAAATATTATTGAGTTAGCATCTCCCAGCTCAGCCATTGAAGTTGTTATTTCTCCTCTGCAGGCATTTTGCTATGTCTCTGTCACTATACGTAGTCATAAATGTAGTACTTCAGCGCTCATGTTTCACATACAAAGCCAAAAAAGAGAAGAGACTATCAGGATATTAATTTATTTTTTTCTTCATTGTCTGGAACAATTGGATTCTGGAAGAAACTGAAGTTAGTTAAGCTAAGTGGACGCTCTGGGCTATTTGGGAGATAGCTAAACATTAGTGAAAATTATATAGAAAAAGAGCAATTTTGCAAAATGAGGTGTAGAAACTGGATAATGCAAGCAATTGTTTCTGACAAAGTCCTCACTCTCTATTATTTGGACAGAGAAAGACAATGCCTAGTTAGTAGCTCCATGGAGAAAGACACTTCAGCATTTGCAGAATCTCAGGAAGTAATAATTGCAATCTTAAAGCTATTATTTCACTATTCAGGATTTTATTTGAAATGGAGACAAAATTCTTTTGTTTATTAGCAAAGATGCATGGAATTTCCACATGAAGCATTCAGCTGGTGGGTAATGGCCTTTGTTGTCAGAGGATGGATGAGTCAGCCTCATTCCTCAAAGGACATTTTGGTCAAATTGTAAGAACAGGAACTACTCCCATTGAAATAACATGGGCAGAATTTTAGGAATTGAGAGTTGATAGCCTTTGCAGGTAGAGTAGTTATCCTGTGTTTTCTGCACATTAATGTTGAGTTCTCAACAGAAGCCTGCCTCTGGCCATGATTTTTGGCATGCTTTCCAATGGAGCTTTCTGTTTCTAAAACAGTCATTTACGGACTTCTCTAATAAAGCTTGTACAGGACAAGAAGTGATAGGGAAGGAAATGAGTAAACCCATAGCAAATGTGCATTTTCATTATTAGTGCTATCTTGTTCTTTTTGTTACAGCTTTTGAAAACATTTTAGATGACAAAGAGTTGTTACAATATATGTGTCATTAATTATCTGGAAATTTTGGGTTCATAAAGAAGCATGACAGTAATAGCTATTTGACAATATTTTCATAGTTTTATAGTTCAAAACTAAGCTTCTTGCTTATTATCACATTTTTCTTTTTTTTTTGAAATCACCATGTATATAAGAATGTGACGTTTGTTGCTTCATTTAACATTTGAGCTGGCAAAGAGACAAGGATGAAATGGATGATGCAAGAACCAGCTTTTAAACTGTAGTGCAGCAATTTAGAAACAGCATAGAAGGATCTAGTACATGCTGAATCCTTGAGTTTTTTCATAAATGTGTTATAATTCTTTGGTTGTTAAAGAGAGGAGAGCTATCTAGTAATTACAGACATCATCAGCTTTTGTCCAACAGCTATCGAGGTCTGTATCCAGCTTGAAAAGAACAGAGTGGTTTAAATTATCTGTGAGTAATGCAAGGTTTGGAATTAAGCTCTGTAATACTGGAGGACAAATTCTGCCACGTGCCCTAGCTTTACAAACTCATTTTTTGAACTACAGGTTTCTCATCTGACTAATTGAAACTCCCATAATATTTTTAAATAAAAGTAACAGCCAGAAATGTGAATTGGAGTAATTATTCTGGGATACAGCCTAATAACAAGATTTTGTGTAGCCATGGGGGAAAAAAGGGCTGTATATCTGGCAAGTGGCATGCATGAAATTTGGTTACCAGACTTTTATATTGTGGAAGTGAGACAAACACTCCATGGTGTACTTTACCGTAGAGAATAATCAGAGTATCAGCAGTTGATATTATATATCCCATGGCAGATTGCACCAGTGTGCTGTGTATGGCTTTTATATGTAACTAGAGAAACATTTTCTTACCTTAAAAAAAAAAGCATGAGAAACCACAGGCTTGACTGAAACATCAAAATTTTTGTTAAGAATTAAAAAAAAAAAAAAAAAATGCACCCAAAGCCCACAAATTTCACTCAAACGAACNAAGAAGGAAATAAAGAAAGAAATTGGATCAAGCCCCACTTGAAGCAACAGAAGGTATTGCACCTCTCGGTTCTGGTTTTCTATCTGAAGTGTAAAGGTGTGTTCTAGCAAGTACCTGCATGGAAAAAATAACGTTGTGATGGCAAGTTCTAAACCATAGTAGTTTACTTTCATTAGTTTTGGGTCAAAGTTTGTCCTTTAAAAGCTAACAAGGTCTTGAAGATTCACAGAACTCTCAGCTCACACTCTGGCAGGTAGGTAGTGCAGAAGTGAGCTCTGAAACTCTTTTGAATAATTAATTATGGCAACAGGGATTTTTCTGAACAGGCTCTCGATGCAAGGTATTCCGTTGCGTTATTCTTCTATGGAGAGTACCAGTCTATTTCTGTGCACTCTGAATCTTGCATCCTTCTAAGCACATGCTATTGCCTTTTTTTGGTCCAACTTCATATTCCCTTTACTGTTTCTTCTCTTGGTTAGACCATTCCAAAATGGACATTGCACCAGCTTAAATATCTTTAAAATTACCTTTGCGATTACCTAAATCCATTACAGATGCACGTGAGAACCAAGCAGTGAGACACTCTGTCTTGGTGTCTCTGACAACAACTTGTCATCAAAAATCTCACCATTGCTATTTCACCTGCTCATGTGGTACCCAGCTGTGGCTTGTTGGCCTTGTGTTCTCCTGCGCTATGCAATTTGCAGTGCTGAGATGAGATTTCCATTTCTGCAAGACTCCTATGTCAATCCTGAGTTGGCCCCTGTATATCCTTCCAGAGAATGCAGAGTTAGACTTTGATGGAACATGAGGGGGGGATTCTTCTTCTATGTGCACTAAAACATAAGTGTGTATTCTAAAGAAAATATAGCTGCATAAGGAAGCAGAGTGGTTGGAGTGAAGACCTGTAATAACTTTGGAAGCCAATATCTTTACATGTTTTACATTATAGTTCAGTGCGTTAACACTTGGCCACAATGCCGTGCATCTCCTAATGCATCAGAGTTATTGAAACATCTGGGCTAAATAGCCTCATGCCGATCTGCTGAGTAAATCCATAAAGGACTCAATCCTTTTTAAAACATTTCATTTTATACCTAAGGATAGTAGGTTGCGTTATGCTTATATACCAATTTATTAAACACGCCAGAACATCTTGTTCCTTTTTTTCCTTCTGGTCTCTAAGTGCCTACAGGGCACATCTGTGCTTCTTCGTGAAGAGCTGCATTGTGATCGGGCCTTGCATGCCCGCTGTTTGGGAGAAGGAGGGTGCCTTTTCCCTTTGCACAGCCTACCCAAAGCCTGCCAAAAATAACAGACTTGAGCATGGAGTAGTCTTAAAAGAATGATGTTTCTGCTCCATCTCTCTCCTGTGTAGAAATGCAAGCTGATCCCATCCGGTGTCAGAAGAGACTCCTGGTTTCCAAAACTTGCCTGGTTCCCTGAAAAGTGTGCATGTCATGTGCTGCCCTGCTCAAGTACAGGAAGGCAGAGCCAGCATGCAGCCATGCTTAGATTTAACGCCCTGTGGCCAAGTATTCATAAATTACATTGAGGAGTGTAGTATGATTTTTGCATAAATGGGAATGTAACTGTGCAAAGCATAAACAGAGCTTTACTTCCTTCCTGTGGCTGGGGTTCATAATGGCTTAGAATTGCTTAAAATGCTTTGTCAAAGTGTGTCATTGTAGAAATAGTAATTTTATTGGTAGAAATTCTGTTTTTCCTATCCTTTTTTGTAAGCATGATCCACAAAGAAAGCGCATCATCCAACTCAAAAAAGGAAAGTTTTATTCCTTCCTCTCTCTCAATCTTTTTTTTTTTTTTTCAAAACCCTATCATTTTTTTCACTAGTAAAAATGACGAAAACCAACTTGTTCTTCTTTTCCTGCCAGCTTTAGCTGCAGTAGAGCATGTTTCTGGCATTGGCCATATTCTCCACTCCTGATGAGCCTGGTGCTGCCCTTTATGATGCCTGCTCCTCATCTGTCTTGACATTTTGTAGCTATGACAAATGTCCCTGTCATAGCCGTCTCACATAAGATAAAAGGTTGGATATGCTTCAGTGACCTATTCCTAATATCCGTCTGCAGTGTCTTCCACAAACTGGAGTATAAATGCTTGTGGGAACCACTTAAATATTCAATGGCATTTCTTTTTGTTACTTTCATTGTAGAAAGAAGTAATAATAGTGAGTATCTTGCAGGTTTGGAGAGTGTTTTTATTACCATTTATTTATTTATTTATTTATTATTTAAATCTTGATTTGAAAAAAGAAGGAAGAACATTTTGCCTGGAGTAAATGCCAGGGAAAAGAGAGCATAATGAATTTCTCTGCATTAGACAATAGATGAGTTGTGCACCTGGACTTGTTCAGTTGGCATTCCAGATGTTTTCAAGCTTAAGTCCCCAAATGTGCTTGTACTTGATGTGTTTTCTAGCATTCAGAAATACCCATGTGTCAGCAAGAATGAATTTCATGTTATTTCATCTTTACATCTTTTTGGATGCCATTTTCCCCACTATCTGTAATAGCAAAACCAGTCTGATATTTCAAAAAATTCATAGTGCCAGGTACAGCATTCACACTGGTTAAGGAAATGATTCATGAAATAAATATGCATTTTCTGAGAAATTTGTGCATATTGAAGTAAGTGTCCAAAGGATCACATCATCATCTCAAGAGAAAAATTTTATCTGAAAACTCACAGGATGTGATAGCACTCAGTTGTTCTTGTAGCACCAACGATTTCAGTCAGTTTTCTCAGATATTTTGAGATGGAGAAGGATAAATGATTCAGGCTCTTATGTGGACTGGTTCCCTGTTTTCTTAGAAATATTTATTAAGTCTCTGTCATTTTTTACTGTTCTGCAAGGTCCTTTCTGAAATTGGTGCAGGGCTTATTTTGCAATGTTTTTGAAAACATTTGATACATTTTATTTATCTTTTAGGCCTTTTTTTTTTTTTTGCAGGTAGAAATAAGATAGTGTTGTCAGCAGTTTGAATCAGTCAACTATGAGCAAAATGCTTAATGGGTATTAATTTAGAAACATAGAAAGCCAAACTAAATAACACTTAGATGGTAGGATTTTCCTCAAAGAAGCACTTCTAAGAAGTGTGCTTTGTGTTGTGCAAACAGAAGTCTGGTGTTGAGAAATAACCTAAATACCCCATTTCCTTCAGTAATTGTTGTTTACCCTTTAGCAGTGAGTTACTCATAACTGGTGGGAACAAGACCTTTTCTGTTTGTTCAGCTATTGATATCTTGATATCCCAAAGCAAATGTCCTGGATAAAAGTGACAATTACACCAGACTTGTACATTTTACAAGTGCACTTGTACGCTTCATGACACCATAGCACAGAGGTCATCCACACAGCACCTCCACGTTTGTGTTAAGGGACACGTGCTGTGCACTTTGTACTCTCCTGTTGGCAAGAATATTTGTGCTGCTGATGACCCCAGGTGACTCCGTGATGCTCAGCAGGTTGCAGTGATTAACAGTGGCGTGCCTTTAGGTGCCATGTCCACTGGGACGTCCGAAGACACCTCAGGGTAGGTGATGGTTGTTATTTTTGTTGTGCAGCTGTACCCCCACAGGTTTAAGTGGTCCACCTAAAGAGCAGGTGGTAAATTTAGAGCACATTAAGCACCAAATTCCCCAGCTCTCAGCCTCTGACAACAAAGCACCATTTACTATAAGAAGAACAAAAACTCCGCAAACAATTTAATTAGTCATGGAAAATATAAATGTGCAGAAATCTCATACACTTTCATACAGTTATTTTTCATTGATGCAAAACTGTTCTGGGGAGTGAGTTCACGGGGAGAAAGGGTGGCTGAGCAATATATCTTGACCATCGGAACTACTTCTATTTAACCTAGGATACAATTCACATGCTTAAAGTGGACAGCAAATATGGGAAGTGTTTGAACAGTTGTTGATTTTTTAATACCATTCAAAAATTCATACTGCCTCATAACAGCGAGGTTTATTTTAGGCAGCACAATAATTTTCCAAGGGAAGTAGGAGAGTATTTGAATTGATTAACCCTCAAGTGTACTGTGCACATTGTAGTGCTGAAGAAAGCACTGCCTGGACCAGTCCTGAATGGCAAGTGTTGGGTAAGCTCTTTCCTCCCAGTCTCCATATTGCATCCAAACACTTTGTTTTGCCATAACTGCATGGGCTGAAGGGTTTAACATAACCTCTCTGCTGGTGAGAAATCAAAAGCACAGGATCCTTCAAGCACAGAGATAAGCCATGACCAGCTTTTCCCAGAGACTTGGTAGTCCTTGTTACTTCTGTATTTATTTTCCCGTACCTACCCTGCCTGTTGTGGTGACAGTGTTGAAATAAGACAGTTGATAAATATTTGTCTGTATTTTTGTGCATTCATAAATAACTGAAAATTTCTCCGAAGTATAAAGGAAAACAGTTCCTGTTTGAGGAGGTACCAAGACCAAGACCAAACTTGTTACTTCTGAGGCAAAAAACAACATTTCATATGGAAACAGATTAATCTACATTAGCAATATCTGAATACGTATAGCCTTGGCCCTCTTTCCTTGAGAAACTTGGCTTTTAACCTTGGAAGAAATGTGTTTAATGGCAAACGGAGGCTCTGGCAGACAGCACATCGCTCTGGCAGGCAGCACATCACTCTGGCACCACGGGCAGCGCTGCCTCTGCAAGACAACCTGCAGGCAGCACAGAGCCTGGGCCTCCCTGCAAGGCAGTGCCCAGGATGCTGTATTTAGATATTGCTAATTTGGGTTCATCTGTGTTGCCATTCAGCTGCCGCTCAAGCTGTCACATCATTAATTCTTGGCAACATTGCAGCTTTGGATTCTTGAACCCAATTTGGCAAAATTAACTATGTGAGAGGCAATTATTTGAAGTTAGGGAGGTGATTATGGAGTGTGTTGCTCCATCCAAAAAGGCATTACAGTGTTAAACTAACATCTACAGAAAACTAGGTAAGATATTTAAAATAATAATGATAATAAAGAAAAGGCAGTATTTTAGAGATGGCATGTAATTTCCAGAAAAATACTTAGAAAGGACAGTATGCTATAGGCACTCATCTTCCACCATTGTATTACTCTGAGAGTATTTTACGTATGATATTGATATTGACAACAGAGAGCAAAACTTCTGAAGATTGGTCTCATGGAGTCTGGATTGGCATGATGTGAAGAAAATAGATAACTGTATAAATAAGCATTTTAAAATTGCTACTTTTGTTGATAAATACAGGAAGGGAAGTGTGGCTGCAAAAACAAATATTTCTTTAGTAAAGTAGTAAACACAGATTCCACAGTGATGTAGTGGCTACTGCTTGTCCCGGGTTAACACCCAAACTAGTTATGAAGAATTATTGAAGTGAAAAATCTGAATGAAAATACTGCTCTCTTAAAAACACTGTGTTCTCCTATAGATGGATTGAATCACCTCTGATAATCCCTCATTGCATGTTCTGCTCCAACCTTTATGTTGAAAAATAACCTGCGCTTTGAGTAACCTGGTTTATCTTCATTAGAAGTACAGTAAGTAGGTTTTAAAAGGAATGAAGGCTCAGTTCCTTCTCATTCATTGTGAGTTCTATGATAAATGATACAGTAGGTAATGCAGTAATGGATATGGTAATACATATATAGAATGTAGTAAAAGCATAGTAAATGATAATTACTTTTTAATTGCTAATGTTTGTTATGAAAGTTAGTCACCAGGGGAAATTGAAATTATGGCAACACACTACACTTTATCTTGAAGAATAAGTTCTGTCAAAACAACAACAACAACCCTGTTTTCCTATGAATTCAATCACTTAAATATTGATAATATTTCTCAGTGTCTCCTGCTTCTGTTTGCCTTACAGCAACACTGAAAAGAAATGGAGAATGCCTTTTGCAAGGCACTGTTCATACAGCATGAATTGCCTTTTAGGAACCTGTGATTTAAATATGGAAGTTAATCTGCGTTCCTGGGGAAAAGGGGAGCATCTTTGTCTACAGGTGGGAAAAGAAGAGAAAATTATGCATCTGTTGAGCAAAATAGTCCTGAGACTGCACTCAAGATGTGACAATCTCAGTGCACTTGCAAGGCCAAAGTCTCAGTAAGTTTTCCTTGGGAATGAATGAGGCAGGTGCAGCCCTTCCAAGCTGGTGGCAGGCTGAAGAGTTACAGGTCAGTGGGAGGTGACTCTAACAATTTTAGAATACTTGGGGATACTGATGGCAAATTTCACAACAAAGTACCAGAAACGTAAAGCCACATGTATCAGTCCTTGGATCCATTTTTTTTCTTTCAACCTTCTCTTGAACTTCAGTGTTTTCCCAGTAAGTCTTTCGTAAGGCTAAGTTACAATAGACAACAGTTTCTCTGTGGCAATGGTTCTCCTCCTTGATCTTGCAGCTATGCTAGTTTGAAAGTATCCTGTATTTCTTGGTTTCTATAGCTTATTTACTGCCATTTCTTCTGGTACTCGTAGGAAGGCCTGAGGAGTATGGTAGCACAAGAAACGGTTCCTCCAGGGGACAGATGATCTCCCTGATAGCACCCTGCAGGGAGCTTTGAGAAGCCCTTCAAACTACCAGGTATGTTTTCTTTTCAGGATTTGTTGCTGCAAGATTTCCTCTAAATGGTTTATGATTCCTCTGTGTGTCCTGTGGGAGACCAGAGGCTGCTTCATTAGACCAGTCTTCGTGGGGGTCATTTCTGCTATTCCACCAGAAATAATGTGTGCAAGGAGCCGTTATGCAAAGATGGATTGCAGAAATATATATACATTATGGGTGGTAAATGCAGGTGTCACATTAAAAAGAACCTGGTATAGAAAAGCTTCAAAACTGACTGAGGCAAGGAGGAAGGGCCTGAGAGATATGAACTGGTTTCAGTAGGAGTCAGAATGAAATTTCATCCCCCTCTCAAGGACAAACCAGCCGCTTCAAAATCTCTCCCATTTTCCGGAGCTTAAAGTAAATAAGTAAACAGCATATTCTCCTGCTTGTTGGCATCAGAGGGCCCAGAACAGGGCTATAAAGGGAACACAAAAAAAAACATTTAATGGCCTGAAAGAAAGTATTCCCAGATGAGTCTGGATGAGACTCACTGGTTTCATAACAGAGGAGAGCAACTGAAGAATTGCATTCACCTCTTCTGCATTTGCTGTGCACTGGAGAGCTGTGCCCAGTGCTTGAACAAATAAATATTTTATTGCTAAAACTGAAGTTGACATTATCTCTAAAGATTCATTTGATTATCCAAACAAAATAAACACAGAAGAGTATCTCACTCTAATTTAGGACCTGATTCAGCAAGGTAATTTAATTAAGTGTGAGTGTAATTCACAGCCCATTAGAAGTCCCACTGAAACCTACTTTTGCTGCTTTGCAGTTGTTTCAAAGCTGGTTTTATTTCTTGATGTGCCAAGCCAAGCTCAGTGGTTTTTTGCTGTTTGATTTTTGTTTTGTTTTGTTTTAATTTTGACTCAAGTTCGGATCGAAGGGGAAAGACATGTAAGTTTGAGTGGTGGAAAGCTTTGCTTATGACTTTGGGAAAAGCTGAATTTTTGGTAGCAGTATGCACATCACCACTCCCTTGGTGGTCTGCGGTCACAAGCCCCCTGCAGACACCTGCTCTGGTGGTGGAGCCCAGATCTCTGCTTCATTCCTTGCCTTGCTCACCTGGGTGGGTCTAAACGTCCTGCAGGAGTCTCTGCTGTCCCCTCTGCTGATGAAACTGCAATAAAGGATTTGCGTGGATGAATTCATATTAAAAAGGTTCAGAGAAACATTCACCTTTGTGTTAGCTGAGTTGGTATATTTATTTTTGAGATCCAGCTCGCTCAGAGTGTGGTCCCACTCACTCTGCTATGAATAGCTCCATTATGTTAAAATAAAAAATAATAAAAAAAATAAAAAATCATAAATGGATCAATTAGAAGAAACTTGGATAATGTGCCCCTGTTTCAAGAAATTGTGGATGCAGTTCGAGAATCAACATGTACTTGGTATATAAATTGAAAATACACAGAAAAATATGTAGCTGGTGTTACAGATACAACGTTATCACTGTTGTTGTTGTTGAACAATAGGGGGTCTAGGTAAAAAATTCTTGATTTTGTTTAGAAGCTATTAAGTTCATGCCATTAAAATTAATGTCAGTCATATACAGAAGAAACTTAGTCTATGCAAAATGTTTTAATTTCAGGGAAATATCTGATCTACTTTCTGCAAGGTTGGGGAAAGCTTTGAACGTCTGATAAAATGATACAGAAAATGCTGGAAGATCATCACTTTAAAACAAATATTTTTTGTGTAATATGAGAATAATTAATCATCGTGTTAAAGGGGAATGGATGTAACAATTAGGCAATCTGCCAAATGCCAGTGCAGGGTTATGAACAGACCCCAAGAAAGTTCTCAGCTTCTTGCCAAGAGAGTGCAGTGCAAAGGTGCTCTCCCACAAAGTTAACATTGTGGCATGGACAGAGCTGCTGGGAAACTGGGATACTTGCACATAGAAAATTCAGATGATGTTTCTACTTCTGGATTGATCAATACATGATTCTGAAAAAGATTTTCTTTCTGTCGGTTTCTCTCCTTACCTGCTCCGTTCTTTTGTTTCCCCAGAATTTCAAACAGAATTGCACTGCCTCAGGTGAGTAGTGGTGTTTGGAAACAAAGCACCATGTTTTTTTGAGAAAAACAAAACAAAACAAAACAAAAACTTGAGTAACAGCTTGGCAGAGATGATTTAAGAAGCAGATCAGCTGGGACACATCTGGTCTTGTATCAACATTTCCTCTGGGTGCCTTTCTCATTACTGAAGGGGAAAGGCACGGGATCTGCTGGATCATACACGTGCTCGCTGCACAGACATCCTTGGCTTGGTTGAAACTGCAGCCAATGACAGGCTTTGTTTGCCAGCCAATAATTTTCATTTTCAGTACACTAAATCATTTAAAACTGCTTTACAGTTTTACTACAGTGAGAACTGTACATATGTAGATATTTAAATGCTGTTGATATAAATGCTGATTGAAGAAAAAAGGAATGACTTAAAAAAAATCAATCAAAATTTTAAGTAGAAATAAAAGACAAAATTTGTTTAGTTTTTAGCTCTCATCTGTGTTCCTCTGCTTGGGATATTCTCCCTAGACGCTAATTGTCCCCGCAGCAGCTAACACTGAACTACACCATGTAACTGGAATAAATGTCAAGCTGTTTAAGAAGGTTCGACTGTACCATAAACACGCGCAAAGCCTGTGCTTGGGTAACTGAAGTAGGAGTGCCAGGACCAACATTTACCTCTGTACCTTGCTATTCAAAAGGGCTTCTGGTGCTGGTGGGAGAGCTGAAAACAGTGGGGGCTGCAGGAAGATCTGCCAGGACACAGAGACCTTGTAGGAGCCACTGAATCGAGGGCACCAAGCATAAACTGTGCACTGATTTGTAATTTCTCCTAGACTATACGACACCTTAATTTTTTGTTAGGTCCTTATCCCAGAAGGAGAAAATAGTATTGCATCTAAAATGTTTCATGATGATCTCTAGAGATCTGAATGTGCCATCC
Organism: Alectura lathami; assembly: GCA_013399715.1. Taxonomy (NCBI): domain Eukaryota; kingdom Metazoa; phylum Chordata; class Aves; order Galliformes; family Megapodiidae; genus Alectura; species Alectura lathami. Next base: position 180,798 of record VXAV01011474.1, read on the forward strand.
AGGATGATTGACTTAGTGCTTGTCAAAAAAGTGATTCATTTCTTTCTCACTTGACCTCTAGATTTAGCTCCTGCTGTGCCAGCAGACATACAGTGTATGTGGACACACGTGTTTGCTCCGCTGATGGGAATGCAGCTGTGTACACCTTGTGGATGCCTGTGTTGGCTGGGACAGCTGTAGGCCTGCCCTTGGAGGAGTGATGAAGGCACTTTCACAACTTTTCTTCCTCTTTCTTTGTTCCTTTGCTTTTATCTTTATCTATGTTACTGTACTTCCCTTTAGCACACAAACTAGTATAATGCATATTGCTGCTCCATGTTTAAGAATATATTTCACCTTTGTTTCCAGAGCAGGTGATTGATCAGTGGTAGCTCTCTGTCAGTCATAAATTATTTTAACTGAGTTATTTCACTTGCACACATCTTGTGACAGCTGGTCAGTCCATGGAAACTGCCAGGTCTCTCCTGTTTTAGCTGTGCTGAGTGGAGAACTGCAATGTGTCTGGGTCAGGGGAGGAAACACAGCACATTTCCCAACAGACAGGGCTCAGGACAAAGATAGGCAAACCCTAATGAGCTCGTAACAGCAAATAGAAAGGAGGAAGATCAGAGCGAAGCTTGAAGATAAGGGCCAAGGGGGCACCAGAAGGAAGGGCTGAGCACTCTCTTTCTTTGGCCACGAGGGAAGGCAATTTCAAAGCAAACACGTGTATGAGGAATACATCAGCTACCAAACTATGATTATTTTTTCAGAAAAATAGCCAAATCACTTTGCAGAAACTCCTAATTCCTGATATCGTTAAGGCCACAACAAGGGTGCTGGCTCACTAGTGTCTCTGGAACTTGTTTGTCTTCATTGAGCTTAATGTTACCTAAGGGGTGTGGGGAGGAAACTAGTCCCTTCTTCTTGGCTGCTCTTCACACATCTGAAGACCTCTGTAAAATACTCTGAGAGTTGCTTCTCTGCTCCCCAGAGCAAGCAGTCCACATCCTTCAGCCTTTTCTGATAAGCCATCTTCCCAAGACCCCTCTTCATCCATATTCCTGCTCTCAAGACTTTTTCCACCGTGTATGCACGCTCTTGAAGTTCTGGTGCCCACAGCTGAGCCACGTGCTTCCCACCACCGAGCTGAATGCCAGTGGCACACCATGTGTTTTACACATGATACTTCCATTTATTTTTCCCAGAGTGGTTTTCCATTTTTTCCCAGCAGCATGGTATTGTTGACTCATATCTACGATTTAATACATTATAGCTCATTAGGGAAATGATTAAGGGTTGAGTGGTTTTTTTTTTTTTTTTTTTTTTTTTTTTTTTTTTTNTTTTTTTTTTTTTTTTGACTTGAAGCAGCTGGAAGTGCTGTAGGATCACTGGCAGATTCAGCTAATTTATTTTTTCTCAATGCTAAGGTTGAAAAGACACATTTACAAAAGTACCTGCCAATCCATGAATGTCATTAGGACTGCAGTGGGCTATCAGAAGGGTTGCACTGCTCCTTCATTTAGTTAGTACCAGGCAAGAGGTTTGTGCTTCAATTCAAGTTTGTCCATCATCAGTGAATAATTTAAATTGTAATTGGTTGTACCAGGTCTGCTTACAGATGTTTGAAAATGTAGGTCAAATATGGTCTTTCACTGCCTAGCTTGTTTCAGGGAAACAAAACCTAAACTGCCTTGGTTGCAGGCCCTTTGCTGTCCCTGTCACGATGGTCTGAACTTCTCAGTTATCAGTCTGTCAAAACATTTTTAGCTCACATCAACAAATCCACATTGATTGAAGGCTTAGTTTTGCTATACGTGCTGAAAACTGTCCATGCTTTCCCCTAAAGGTCTATGCTGAAGCATTATGTAGTGAGAAATATCTGAGAGTGTAGGAGTCCTGTGAAGCTGTAATTTAAGTCTGGGCTGGCACACCTGAAAAACATGGACAGGAAAAAAAGGTATATTTTTTCTTTTTAACACAGTTTGGAAACAGATGAGTACTTAATCTCTTGAGACTCAACATATGTTAGCATGAACCAGTGAGCTTGTATGCTTGTTGCCCATTTCATGACTACAAGTTGAAAATATTTTGACATCACTAGTCAAAGTTTGATAAAGCTAATTATTGTCAGAGAAGCATGCAAGATGCTTTCCATGTTGGCTGCTTTTCAGTGCATCCCACTGAATATTGCAGTGCTCCTCAGTCAGATGTTTCCAGAAATGATTTCATGAACGCATATAACAACTTGGCAAAGTTTCCTTCCACTGAAAATGCACTGCCTGCATAAATCCCCTGGTACTTTTCCTGTCTCTGTAATTTTCTTCTTAGGAAACCATTAAATACACAGAGTATATCTTCTGCACACATTCAAATGGTAAAAAGAAAGAAAACAACAACAAAAAATCTTCCAACAGCTCATGTTTTACGTTTCAAATAAGTTTGTGGGTGTCGCAACAGCTGTAGACTGCAAAGCAAAGCACAAGTCTCTCTTGATTTAGCCCGTGGCGTGATTTTGCTCATTCTTCTCCTGCTTCCTGAACGCAGCATGTCCCAGTGTTGTTTGAGAGAGATACCAGTCGGCTGGCTGCTTTTTCGTCAGCACTGCTCCCAACCATGCCTCTCCTTGCAGACAGCAACTTCTGTGATAAGGACAAGTTTCTGGCTCTCAGTATTCTTCAAAAAGCACCACTCCTCTAACAAATATGTTCAAGTAGGATCTCTGATGCATGTCCAATTTGTCTCCTGCACAACACTCTTCTAAGTTTGCTGTTTTAATGCTGTGGGATCGGAAATAATCAGGCTTTAACTACACCATGTGGCTGAGCTCATAGTGGAGAAACCAGAATGTTTCAAAAGTGCATCATTATCTGTGCTACACAGACAGGGTAGCCCACAAGAGAGAGCTTTTTATCACAAACACAGCAGTGGTAAAACGAAACCAGAGTCACTCCTCTCACTCCCTGTCCTACCTTCTAGCCAGCAGCCTGGACAACAGCATTAATGGTTCAAGGATTCTGTGTTTGGCTTTTCTCTGCTTTTTGCTGCTTTTGTAACTTACCCATCTCTCTCATGTACTGCTGGTGGAACAAGAGATTCACTCTCATCCCAAGGCTCTTTGGCCAGCTCTGCAGAGGCCAGCTCTTAGCCAGGCTGAGGTGGATGTTAGGCAGAAGTGAAGAATGGGAGACAGTAATCTCTTAACGGCTAGAAGAAAAGTCTGCAAACAGCTCAGCAACTGTCAGACCTGGAGGTCAGACAGGAACTGAATACTGTGGCTGTTGCTGATATGCAGTTATGCTAGAACGGGTATTTCTAACTTAGGAAGGCAAAAGCCCCTCCCAATAAAGAATAGGGTTGTTTTATTTCTTAGGACATTTAATGATGTACTGGCACATAGTAACTGCACAATAAATACAGTCTGAAAAAAAAACATGAGCTTAGTTTGGAAGCTGCTCTTCAGCTAAATTATGGGGTTTTGATCCTGACCTAAACTGATCCCACATGTTCCTGGATTCTCCCAACATTTGAGTGCACAGTAAATCAGCTGTAGCTTTTGCTTTTATTGCAGAGAATGAACAGAAGAGATTGGGAGTTATGAAACTTTGGCATCTGTTTATCACATGCTTTAGGATTGTTTGGTATCTTTTTAGCTGTAAGGTTTAAATGAAGTTTAGAACAGGTATACATGATCAAAATGTTGATGTCTGCACATCTCTGCCAGGGGCCAAACTAGTTAACTGGCATCTGTCTGCAGAATGTAGTCTGAGGTTCTCCAAAATGCAAATGTTTCAGAAACATCCAGGGCCTCCACAGAGAAAAATACTGGTACTGATCTTACAAGTATTAATGGGTTCTGCTCACAAATGTTTTGCATTAGTGATTACATGAAGTAGTACCGCAGCAGTGAACTATAAAGATAAAAAACATATCAAGCAACTTTCTTGCTAGTAATACCCCATGTTTTAAAGCAACAGCTGTTGTATCCTTATAAAAATGTGCATGTTAAGTATATATTTTCTCTTCTTCTAAGGCCATTTTATCCCTCTTTTTTTGCTCCTTGTTGGACCAATTTCAGTGGTCTTGTACCCAAGTGTCTGTTCTGCAGCATGGATCTTAGCCTTCCCACCTCAGCTCTGACGCTCTGTTCATTTCTGTTCACTGGCAAGTTTTTGCCCTCTGATTTGTGCTCACCTGCCATCTGAGCTTTATTGTTCTTAAGATTTTTGTTATTTTTGTCTTTTAAGTCTGTACCTGGTAACTTATTCCTATCGAATGGCTTCTTTTTGCAAGTTCCCTTTTTTTTTTTTTTTTTTTTTCCGCCTTGATGATATGTATTTGTACTCTCTAACTGTAGTATTAACATGTGGCTAAGCTATATTCTTGGATTTGCCTTTCCCAATGGACAGGCTTTGCCCTTTGAAACATCAGTCTTGCAGCAGGGTTTTTGTGAGCCAGCTGCCCACACAGCCCATGTGGGCTGTAGAGTCAGTTGTCTCAAGTCTCACATAGTAATTAACAGGTAATAAAAGTTAACTGCCCCATAAAACCACATGGAAGAACCATGCTATTGCTGGCTTGTCCTACCCAGCTGTCCTCTTCCTGCCTGCTGGATCTTCTGGGCAGGGGGAAGGACTACCCAAATCCTCTTGGCCTTCTCTGTGG
>VXAV01011474.1:193327-205986 GCA_013399715.1 Alectura lathami
GACTGAATTTCAGCTTTTGGCCTGGCTGGCTTGTTTGTTATTTGTTCAGGGGAGGGAAGGAATAATAAAACCATTATGCATTACAACAGTGAACAGTTGGCCACAGCTCTAATCAAGAGACAAAGAAAATCAGGCCTAATGACTAAAACAGACAGCAGGTTGCACATTTGGACTTCATGATGCATTCCAGTCAGTAACATGAAAGACAGGAAATACCTTACACGTGTTGCCTTTGGGGAACAAGAGAAGATACATAGGTCAAGTGTGGCTCTATGATGCTTGCTGATAAATCTTTTCAATAGTGGTTTTTCCCCTTTTATTTTCCTGAGCAGTGCGGTATTGCCTGCAAAGCAGTGGGAAGATCAAACAGCCTTTCAGCCAGCTGCTCAACATTGGTCACTGCCTTCAGAGAATGATGAACCCATCAGAGCAGCTGAGCGCTGCTGTAGATCACCCAGCGCACGCAGAGGTAAGCCATGAATGACCTTGAGCGCTGTAACAACAACATTTTCCAAGCCCAGTAATAATGTCAGTCTGTTATCTCTCAGAGTAATCCAACAAGCTACTGGAGACAGAGTTGCAGACTGGATGCTCTGAAGCAGTTTTTAACTGCTTGCATTTGAAAGAACATCTAAATTCAGTCTGGCAAAATCACTGCAACATTAGAAACTGTGGCTGTTATTAAGCTTCATGGAGCCCTCCATTTGTATTCCTTCACTGTCTTTTGTAACTAAAAGATAGCAGACTTAAGAGGATGTCATTCCCTCTAGTGTCAAAATTTAGGTAAATAGCTAGAAAAATACTGTTCTTGGTGTGTTAAAAAATACAGTAAAATGCTAATTTTCCTTTTCAAACCCTAAAAATCTGTAGAAAACAGCAACTTTACAGTTTCTCTCCAAACACAGCATAATATAGTAAATTACATTATGCAGTTCGTAATGTTTTGGCTGTTACTGTTAACTACAACAGCACATTAATGCAGGCTACTTCACTGGCTACTGAGAAGTAGAATCTTTGTTCCAAACAGTCATTATTTAATAAAGGAGAGAGTAGAAGTGAAGGAATGTTTCATGCCATTGGTAGATTTTGCTTCTTCAGCTATTAATTTTTTTTTATTGTGGTGATAATGCTTATGATTTTCTATATGACCATAGTAAAAGTTAGCCCTTCTATTTCAGAGAGAATGAGATGTCTAGACCTTTAGGCTACAGAAAATATAGAGAACGATAGAGAGAGATGGGAGGTGAATCTCACAGTAGAGTATTTCTTCAGTAATTGTATTGGTTTTGCAATACAAGTGGACTTAACCATGTGCTAGAGTGTTGTGAGCTAGGGCCAAGGTGTGGCTGGACTTAATGATCTTACTTGTCTTTTCCAACCTAAACGAGTCTATGATTCCACTTGTAAATGGAAATGACATCATTCCATTGTGGTGCTGACGAGAGTCCCCATGTCACTGCTCAGCCACAGTCTGCAAGGTGGTATCGAACCTTGACTTGCTGTCTGCCATAGCACAGCTTTGAGGCTTCACTTTGATCTGTTAACAGTGTAGGTCAATGGTTGTGACCGGGCTTCAAGTGAGAAAATCAGGGATGTTATCTCTTCAGTGGATGATTTTCTTTCAATTCATATTTGAGATATTTTTCTGTCCTGTAAAGGAGTCTTGTGAAATTTCTGTTTCTAGTCTGTGCTAAGAATGCAGGCATGCGCACAAAAAATAGTAGTCATAATATACTTGAGATGGTTTGTTCAAAATATATTCTAGAAGAGGAGAGAGTGCAAAAAAGGGTGCATTTTCTTCTTGTATTCTTTAGAAACTAAAGAAAACTGTTTATTTTAAAAAGTGAAAGCCTTTTTCCTAAGTGCTTTTTTATGCTGTAATAATCTGTGCAGTTTAGAAACACCAGGGCCAAAGTAAAGAGAGGACTTTATCTAGGGTTTCAAGTGGCTGGGGTTGGAGACATTAAGCAGCCAGCTACGTGCTAAATTTAAGCTCAGTCCTGTTTCATCTGAGGACAATAACAAAACTCATAATGCTTTCAACATTATAAGTTTGGGGATGCAGTACTTGGTTTGGAAGGCAATTAAAAATCTACTAAAACCACAGAGAATCAGCAAAAAAACTTCCAGAAATCTGAATTTCCTCTGCACAATGAATTATCAGAGCATCTTTTTACCCGATGAGGTACAAATTAGGTTGTTATTTTCCCAGCTGCAAGTTATTTGTGTAGGGAATAACTTGCTCCAACAAAGCTGCTTGTGCACATACATATATTGAGACTTTCAAGAGCTAGCGACAAGGTAATTGTTTGATAGATGCAATATGTTATGAGATTGCTATCCAAATAGTACGAGCATCGATATTTGGTCGTATTGTCAGCATATAAGCAATCTGTTCTCAAATTGGGCCTGAAAGCAACAAAAACACATTTTCTCAGAGGAATGTTACATTTGCGTGTGCAATGAAGAAAAACCTCCACTGGTGACGATGTGTTGTGGTCAGGTTTTTCAGAATTGCTGAGTAACTTATGCCAGACAAATACACACCAAATATATTGTGTGAAAGCTCAGCATGAGCTTGGCTGGTAAAGCATAACCATACTCAGACATGCTTATTTTCCAAAAGGGAATGAGTCTCAAAATTCCAGTTCAGTGAGTACAAATTGGCACTGCTCTGAGTGGCACCAAGCTTTTATTGGGTTACTGAGCAGAACCAGTTGTTTTAATTTTAGCCTTTCAGAAAGCAAATTACGAAAAAATTAGTCAATACCGTTGAAAATGTCTGTTGTTGCTGTCCTTTGGTTTGCTTGAATTTGCTCCACAATCATGTTGTCATAAACATTTTCCATTGAAAGTGTAGAGTGAACAACCTTTTTATTTTTCCAATTTAATGAATTTTTAGTAAGATGAACTGCATTGCATTTCCATAAGTCAGAAAACATGATGGCACCAGGGAGGAGGAAACTTGTTTCAGTTTGGCAGATCTCACTCTTCAGGAAAGTTATTTCTCTAAATTGCAGTTTTGTGCATTTGGACCATCTGTGAATGCAGTTAGAAGCAGTTATGATGCCTGAGGTAGTTAAGATGATTGAGGAGAGAAAAATGGTCAAAATTTGATTTTAAAACATTTAAGATGACTTTGACCTTTGCAGTCTATTTCATTTAAGCCAATAAATTAAAAATGAGAGTCTACTTTGTATTAATATAAAATACAAATAGGCTTAAATGTCTGTAAAATGCCCATTCACATTTACTATGCATGTTAGTGAAAGATAGTTGTGATGTTTTCTCTTGTGTTTTCCGGAATCAGCCAGCATTTCTATTTAAACAGGCATTTTCAGTTCTCTAGAAATGTGTTTGAAAACTTGCATTCAGCTAAGAACTGATATGCAGGGTCAAATCCTAGAAGCATGTTGGAAATGTAGAATACAGCATAACATCTACATTTTGCACACATGTACATATAGAAGATCCCTTTTTATGAAAGATACGATGTAGGTTTTCTGTGCATGACTTATTTGGATACACAACCAATTAATGAGTCCAGAGCAGAACCCCCACTCCAGTTTCACTCCCATCACATCAGCAGCAGCATATCTAGCAGAGATATCTACTCCCTGGGCATGGAGGGTAGCTGGTTTTTGTGGTGGCCTGGGGATGGGGGATGCGTGGCAGCAGCTGTGACTGTACAGCCAGGCGCATCTGGTCTGTGGCTGTGGTTTGCTCATTTGTGGGATACGCTTCCAGTTACAAGGGAGAGCAGTGGCAGGATCATCAGGGAAGGGGAAGCTGGGGGTGTGCAGCTGAGCAGGTTTTATTGGGCTGCAGTCACGTGTCATCCTGTTGTGCGAGGGGCCCCTCAAAAAAGGTGGCAGGGTGTGGGCAGAGAGCCAGTGGTTTTCCTTCTGGAACAGGCTTTGGGTCTCTTTTTGCATTATATGAAAAAGCAGCTTAATTTAGAAACTTTGTGAAGAGCAGTTTGTACCATTTTTGAAGAGCAACAAAGTTTACAATGCAACCCTGTATGAAAAAAAGACACAGGGCCAATAAGCAACCTCCAGCAGCTCTCTCGGGTCTGATACCGTTGTGGCAATGGAGCACTTGGCAAGAGCTGATTTATATCCCATCTCTTCACTATGACACCACATGGCTGTCTCCCTGTTGGTTGGTTGGTTGTCTTTCTGCAGAAAATTGTTTTTTTAAGTGTGCTATAACCTTGAGATTAAACAAGGCAATAAATGGACTGTGTGATGATAAAACAAAAATACATACTAGAAGGCTCTAAATGAGTGATGAAGTTGTTGCTGTATAAAACTTACTAAAGGCTGTGACGGTTTTGTGGACACACATTAAGCTTTTGTGAAATATCTTCTATTCCTCAGTGATGCTCTGCAAACACTAAAAGCAGGTTGTTCTGCAGGCTGGGCTTCTTCACTGCTTATGCTAAATTATTAATAACTGATTTTACGTAATGCTGGGTTTAATAGAGATTGCAAGGCAGTTAGTTCTTCAACATATAATAAAAATAAAAATTTTATTTATAAAAAAAATAAAAATTATATTTGCATCAATTTTTTTTGTGATGCAGAACAGTATTTCTCTCCCTTTCTGTGTCATGCTTTGTCATGAGCCTTCTGGGGACTGAAGTGAGCATTATCAAATCCCTCACTCATCAGAATTGTTTCCTGAGCAGTTGCCAGGCTTGAGAGATGCAACACGATCACATGACAAGTCAAAAAAGTCACAGCTTTCTTTTTTAGCTTTCTTTTGTTTTCCAAGAGTGGAAAAAGCAAAATAATTCAATGAACCTGTTCATAATACATATGCTGTAGAATTTATAGATACATATAATTTTATAGGACTCGCTGTTAGCAAGCATTTCCAAAGGAAATGGATTCTTTTCTTTCAGGAAGTCTCCCTAATTGTGAAGTTCTGTTTATGGCTTCAAAGATTGTTTTGGCATCCTTCCACTCACTCATTAGCATTTTCAGTCCCACACTGTAATTAGCTACACGTGCATACTGGCATACTGGTGTAATAGTCTGTCTGTCGTATTTGGCTACCTTTAAGCTCATTATTTCCTATCTGTCACCATGTTCCTCTATTTGTTAATGATTGTATTGCCAAACATCTACAGCTGATGATACAGAAATGCAAATCTTCAGAAATATGAGAGAGGAATTCATTTTGGGAAGAGCATTGTGGATTTTTTGATGTTACTGCATTTAATAGTATCACATTGACCTTCAGAGAAGTTTCAAAATGGAGGAAGCTCTGGCTTAGCCCAGTTATGTCTATGTCTTTGCTGCAAGTCCCCCAGGTGGGCAGGGTGACACCACGGCATGTGCGCCCAGCTGCCTTGGCCTGCATCATGTCTTGGGGATTTTGGCTGTTTGGAGGCCAGGAGGCAGCACTTTTCCCCTGAAGCCCATCTGATGCAAGTGTCTCTTGTCTTCAAGGCATGTGAAACAAGGATAAAATCTGCTTTTGTCCTGCAGCTTTTTGTTTCTTCTTTGAGCTGTGTTCGCTTGGTGGTAAGGGTGAGGAAGGTTGGATTGGCTGACGAAGCCTCTCTGTGCACTCTCATGCACAGCTTTCCAGATGATTTTTTTTTTTTTTTTTTCTCACAGCACAGTCCAAAGGCTGTTCCTGTTCAGGTTAGGTGGTGTCATCTGCTGTTAATCAGGCTCTTGTGGGAAGCTCCATTTTTTTTGGAGCCCAGGCTTTTTTTCTCCAGAAGAGGGTCAGCAGATCCTTGTGACATTTTTGTTCTGAAAGGGAGACACAAATGCTGGTTTAAGACCATATTACCCATCTTTAAAAGAACGGTGTACTTCCTCAGGGACAAATGTGCAATTTTTTTCTGAATTTATTACCTGTTGTTTTGTTTCATGAGTCAAATATCATAGCAATGTCCAACCATGGAGTAACAACGACTTGCTATTTCTTGTTGGGCGAAAACTTGCTAAGCCTTTGAGGAGGGCTCATGCATTTAAAATGAGAAGTACTGATCAAAAAACAACTTCTGAACATTCAAAGGCAGGAGCTGGAATACGTGGGAAGGCTGTGCTGGAGTTTCAGCTGGAAATTTTACAGCCCATGTTTACACTCAGTGTGTATCTGTCGATTCTGCTCTTTGCAGAGCGCTCGGTCTGGATAAAGAGGTTGCAGGATGTGCAGGAGGATCTTTGTCAGCAGCTAAAGTCTGTCTCAGAAGCCAAGCTGCCCATGGGGAAGAGGACAGCTTATCCGGATATTTGGATGGGATCGGTATTTGCACTCGCAAATAGCAGCACTCTGCATCCATATCCCCGTTGAGCCTCAGCTGGGACATGACCAGAATACAGGAAGAGAAGGCTTATTAAATTCATGTTGGCACCTTGTCATTTGAAGATTTTTGTGGACCTGAAGTACAGCAGCTGTTTACAAGGCACCCTTATTTTCTCTCATTTCAGGAACAGGCAAAAATACTTTAGAAAGAAAAATCCTCTAATCAGGCATTCGTAGTAAAGTATTACTCCCTGCCCTGCACTGTTCCCTTAAGACTGTTTCTGTCATTTTATAACTCAAGCATGTGATTTGTAGCATCCTTTTTGGGAAAGTGTCCTACCATCTAACATCCTTTTTGGAAGGCTGTTTCCAAAATTTAGCTGAGAGCTTCTTTCATTCAAGTTCGTGTTGCTTTCAGACTATTCCTCCAATATACACACACGTTTCACTTGCAGCAATTTATCATTTTATTTCTTGGGAAACTTGCAGGGGTCTATTTATAGTTTTTTCTCTTTAGCTGAAGGTTTTAAGTCTGAGGAAGGCCTTGGGATCCAAAACCAGTCTATGCCAATGAAGCTGTTTTCTCACAGTGAACTCTACCTCAGCTAGGTTTCATGGTGCTCCAGATTTCCCTTGATACTTGTAGCTGTAGGTGCGTACAAAAATTACATTTTATTCTTTGCTTAGTGCCACCACTGTTGCTCCATATAGGAAGTCCACTTGGCTGCTCCTAGGGTTAAAAAAGCCTAAACTTGTACTGACACATTTGCCTTTGTACGGTGTACAACTTGCTTTCGTTTCTAGAAAATTATTCCATGTTATTGGCTTTTCCTTCCATGGCTATCCATTTTTACATGGCTTTTATTATCTGGAAATGCTATTTCCTGCATCATGAGGCCCACAGCACAGTGAGACACCTCCATTTGCCCTAGCTGTTGTCCCCTGCCTCCATCCCTGAGCACCCATGACCTTGGTGCTGTTGTGGTAGGATCCCGCTTCTGTCCTTGCAGCTGACATACCCTGTTATGGGCCCTCTGCTTATGCTTCCAAAAGTTAGTTTGCCATTTTCCAACTCTTAAAAACCTTTTGACCTGCATGGGTTTCTGTAAATAGCCTCTTTGCCTGTCACAACCATTTTGTTGATAAAGTGACTGCTCATACAGTGTCAAAGAATGGGCAGGAATGTGAGAGAAAAATGATCAAGACCAGTGTTTTTCCTGTTTTCTTGACTCTAGGCAGTGCTCTCTGTAAATGTGGATCTGCTGAGAAACAATGCTATCTGAAAAGAAAGAAAGTAATTTCCCTTACTCTCAAACATTTAAAAACTATCTCAAAAAAAAAAAAAATTCAAACTTCTCAAGAAAAAGAATGTATCTGAAGACCTCTAGAGGTCCCTTCCAAACCCTGTGATTCTGTGTGCTTCTTTTTTTTTTTTCTTTTCCTTTTTTCTTCAAATAGACTTAATCCAAATAGGCTAGAACTCCAAATCCAGGGTTTGGAAAACATTTGTTTTGTACTCAGTGTTCAAATGACGGGAAGACATATGTTTCTGTAACAGATCCTATATTCTTAGGTAGTATAATTTTTGTGAAAATCATAACATTTTATGGATTTTACTGAATGCCCTTCTCAGAAGAACCTGACTCTTATTATCAATGCTTTATCTGGAAGAAGGTCACTAGATCTGTTCCTAAAAGAAAGGAATTTGCAAATGGGAGATTACACAGGCTGAGGAAGGGAGCTTAGAGTAAAGCACTATGTACATGTTGCATTCTGCACTGAGGGAAGTGCACAGCCAGTACAGCAAAACTAGATGCATGGCTTCTGAAGTCCTTTGGATTTTCTCTGTGACTAAACATGAGCAAACCTTTATGTCATGCCAGAATTTATCTTCTGTGGCAGCAATCTGACTCTCTGTCTTGAGACAAATAAGATACAGCCTGCTCACTATTAAAATAAGCCGTGAGTTGTTAAAATGAATATTCATAGCCAAACTTCAGTGAAGCTGTCCCTGAAACCTCTGCATGCCCATGTCCTGGCTGCTGTCTGGCACCCAGCCCTTAGGTGTGCCTCCAGTGAGCCTTGGCTCAAGTGCAGCGCACCAGTCAAGCTGAGGTTCTCGCTGAATTTAATTCCAGCCATTGCCAGGGACACAAGCCATGTTGTAATTATGGGCTCAAAGCCCATTACATTTATGGATCAAGCTTGTTGTATGATCCTGTGAAAAGTCACCAGAACTGTTTCAGCCATAACTGGGACGCAATGATTTTTACCAGTTTTTCCTGTTAACTTTAACTGTTGACATGGTGCTAAATTCAGTATGCCGAAGGTGTTTCCATGTGTCACTTCTAATAGGATACAGGTGTCAGACAATTTGAGATTATTTCAAACCTAATTTTCCGAGAGTGAAGATACAAACAGTTACACCAGAAGCAGATGTTGGGCCTTTCTCACCCCTCTGAGATGTGGTTTGGCATACATCCAGACTGAGTCTATGGGGAAAAAGAGAAAATTATATTTAATTTTAGCTTGCATGGTTTCCTCCTTTCAAAACCTACATGAGTGTGCAATAAAATAACCCATCCCTTTTCCCACTGCTTACACAGGGACTAAGTATCTCGTTGCAGACAGATGGAGTACAGGCAGGTTGGACTGTGAACACTTTTTTGTCTCCCTACTATTACTATGTGGCCCAAAACCTGACAAAAAATGCTATATTCTCCTTTTTCCTCCTTTCCCCTTGTCTCTTTCGGTTACTTTTCCAGTGTATTGGTTGGAAGTAACAGCCAGGAAACAGAAGCTGCAAGAACTGCACGTAAACCACTGTTTTGGGGTCTTGCCTCTGGTCTACCTTCTACCTCCATTGACCTGTGTTGGGGTGGTCACTGGGAGTTGAGAGAACAGCCTTGAAAGCATCTCCTTCCCTCTGCCTTCAGGCCACTAAGATTTCTCTTAGCTTTTCTTACTTTTTGAAGCAATGGTCCATTTCCACCTCATTGATGCTGATTTATGTATGACTGGATGTAAAATCTCAGCTACAGAGCATGGATACACAACCTAGATCGCTTGCTGGCACCATGGTCTCCTAAGGATTATACGTGCTTTCTATCCGAACTCATGTAGGTGACAAAAGAATTTTGGGATTACCACCTTGTAGAAGAGAACACCCTATGCTGATGAATCTTAGGAATACAAATCCTACTTACTTCACAACCGAACTTAAAGTCAAATCACAATCAAATGCTACAAATGCTACAAATAAAGGTATTATATAACTGTAAATTAAAAAAAAAAAATTAAGAAAATGTATGTGGAGATGATCATTAAAAAAAAAAAAAGTATTTGTTAGTCACACAAAAATGACTGAAAATTTGCCATCATAACCAAGCAATGAAAGCTTCAAAAGTTAAGATCCATGAATTTATACTGGGAAATGAAGGAGTGGGAAAGTGATATCATCCAGCTCTACATGCCAGAGGAAGAAGGGCAAGAAGCCTCCCACATAAAATGGGGCCTCTGCAAAGCGGTAAGTACACAGTGGAAAATTCTGCAGATAGTGTGTGGCAGGCTTTAATGCTGCTGTTATCTGTGCCACATCAACACAGATTGCACCAGGAAGGTTCTCAAGTCAGACCCCTGGCAGACCACTGGCAGAAGTGAGTAAATACAACAAACAGGAAGCATCAAGTGCTGGCTTGTGAATCAAAGGAAAAACTATGAAAACACCACTCTGCAAACTGGGTTTTAACTACACTGACAGGAAGTTATCTAGAGGCATTTGAAGACCAACTCAGAAACAGGAAATTAATCAAAAGCATTTTAGAGTGGCTCCTTGGCCAGTGAGTGCTGTGCTGGTTATTTATACTGCTGAGCTATGGCAATTTAGCCCAGTTAAGGGTCTGCTCAGATGTCATGTTAGCCACTGCCAGAGCAAGTGACCTTTTTACACAGTACATTAAGAACAGAATGAAAAGATGGAAATTCCCATTTTCCAAGCGTGATCCAAATAAACCTCTGTGCTCTTGTTAAACCAGCTGTGCTGAAGAGGAGTGATTACAACAAGCCTTTTTTTTTTTCAGCCTGCACCTGTCTCTCCTTCTGCAGCTGAGGACACACTGGAAAACTACTTCCCTATAGACCTGATCCGATAAAAGCTTCAGGTGGAAATTAAACTCATCGTTATCTACATCTATTTTTACTTGACCACTTAAGGGAAAAAACACCCCAAAGTCAGCAGTTACTGGAATGTACAGTAGCTACTCACCCACACTGAAGAAAATTTCCCTGATTTTTCCAACACCAAATGGATGAAAGTTGTTGTAGTTTTCACTCTTGTGGTCATCGAGGTCTTGCAAAGGCGAAAGGAAGACTGGCTTCAAGCAGCCCTGAATAGCCAATAGCCACAGTCCAGATTGTGATGAGATGGCTGGGCTCCCAGCTGAACAGAAGCATTCCCATTTGAGGAAGGCTGGTGGACCCTGGGTTGCATTGGTTAGCACTGGGTGCCAGCTAGGACTGTGTCCTGCACAGCTTCCTTCAGGCACAGCAGCACAGAGCAGCCCAGTAGCTCTGTATTATCAAGTGATATATGGGAAGAATATGTACCAAGCTACTGCAAAAAACCTCCTGTAAGTGTGCTTACAAAATTAAGCAGCCACAGCAAAGGTTATTGGTATTTCTAAAATGTGGGTTTCATTTAAGGTATCTCCTTTGATAGGAATAGGTTTTTTAGACTTGGTTATTTTGCTCGGGTAGTTCTTACACAGTGGTCTCATCCACCTTCAGAGCTTTGCCTGTGTTCCCTCAGCCAGCTGTTATTCACCTATAAGCCTAGCGCCAGTAGTTTGATTTCTGGTACTGGGATACAAGAAAACTAATAGCTTCAAAATCAGCATGTTTGTTTGTTTGGTTGGTTGGTTGGCTGGTTTGTTGATCCAATTGTTGCACTATATTTTAATCACACTGTGATTAAGTATGAAGTTCAAGAAAGATGAATTTCCCAGGCAAGATGGAGCTATTTCTACTGTGGATCAATTTTCACTCCTTACTTGAAACAAATTTCGATTTTTCAAAATAATATTCTTAATGCAAGTAACACTAATCATAACCCCAGTCATGTCTTGCCACAGGATAAAACCCAAGTAGAAGAATAAATTTATACACCTCTTTTAAAGATTTCAACAGATAAATTTTAGGAAACTGCATGCTGTAGTGGGGGATTTTTCTGCATCTTAAGAATAGTTATTAACATATCTATCTCCTATAACATCAAAGTGCTCATTGTTATAATATTTATTATTATTATTAGTAGTAGTAGTATTTCTTCAAGGCCGTGGAATTTCTGGAAACTTGCGTATTTTGATCTTTTACCATTTCTGTTCTGAGTAGAATTATATCCACAAATGCAGCCGTTCAGGATTATGATTGCATGATAGAAAATGACTACTTTCAGCAAACTAATCAGCAAGTCAATAGAGTCCATAAAAACTAGGGATACGAACCAGAAAATGTTATTCATTAATTTTGTTTATGGTTATTTAACTTTAATTATAATACTTTAAAGCTATTTAAATCTACAACTCCATCATATGTAAGTTAATGTAGCCTATTTTTCAAAAATAGTCAAGGCCTGGTAAGACAGATCACTATAGAGCCTGTAATTAAATCTTTGATGAGTTTCAAACTGATTTTTAAATGTGCATGCAGACTGTAAAAAGTACTTTGTCAAAACTCTTCTTCTGTCATCATGACTTCAGGAATGTTTCTTGGGTATTGTCCAAGTTAAATTTTTTTTCAGGTTCAAAAGGGAAATGTTTGTTATTGAATATTGACCTTGCCAATAAATATTCTTTGTATGTACACAAAACAATTAATTTTTGCACCTCTTCCTGTGTAAGTGATAATAAGGAATATTTTCTATGGATCATAAGGGCCTTTAATACTCTTATCACCATTATCCCTTACAGAATGGAGCCTTGGTGATATCCATTGCAGGTGTTTTCTTCTCAGAAGAGGTGACACTGGATCTCATCTTACAGCTCTGATTTTGGCATCATTAGGTGGTCAGAGGGTTTGAGCTTAGCACTGACAACAGAGTAGATCTCACTGCTGTCTGCACCCTGGATAAGGACCTCATGAGCTAGAGGACAATTTCTCTGCCATTTCCTGATTTTCGTTTTGTAGATACAAGTGCACACCACTTAACCACTATTCTTATTTCAGGTTTTGTTCATTTTTGTGCATTCCAAAATGGTCCTCAGACCTTTCTGGAGTCCGTCAGGAATCACGTCATCTAATCTGCATCAGCAAGTCTCCTCGCCCACCTGCACCTCTGACAGTAGAAAACAGGGAAGAAGGTACTTTTTTTTTTTTTTTTTTTTTTTAGTGGG